>JAZGTL010000001.1:13407500-13960000 GCA_037349345.1 Oemleria cerasiformis | reverse complement strand
GCCGTTTCGAATAAACAATTGGCAAAACTCCGCAACTTGTTATAGGAGTAGGGGCTTTCTAGTATGCTTCTCTCCCCCCTATCCTTTAAAGCGAAGTGGAACCTTTGGAACAAGCTTTGGGTCTAATCGGAGGGTAGAAATTTCTCCCGCAACCTCGATCGCATATTGTCTCATGTACTTCCCTTTGCCTTTCGGCTCACGCCTTGCTTGGACTTGATCCCACCAAATTGAGGCATGACCCGTACTCAGGAATTTCACCCTCGCACACCTTGGATAGTTCTTTCCAATCAAAGAACTTCTCCACGCTATTTAGCCAATAAAAAAAGTCCTCGGGATGCAATCGGCCATGGAAATCGAGAACGTCCACTTTGATCCCACGATCTTCCTTTTATTTCGAAGCCCCTTAAAATAAAATAGGGTCCGGATCAAGCGCTTCCTTATAAAAAAAAAATGCTTATATTCACTTCTCTCCTACCTCCTGTCTTGAACAGGATCATGCGATAGGCTCTTAAGGGGATTGGGAAGGGCCGTAGAGTTGGCAAGCTCTCTTTCTTTTTTGGAGAAACTTTGTTTACCTCACTCTATTGCCTTTTCTGCTGTGTCTGGTGTTGTTCCCTCCCCCTTTTTTGTTGCGGCATCGTAGATTAGGACATATGTCTGCAGCCCAAGGCTTAGATATTTTCTTTCTACTGGAATGTTGGGGTCTGTACCTAACATTGAGATTTCTACTTATATGGGTTGCAAACGGGGAAAAGGCTCGGCCCTACCTTTATTAAAGAAGCTCTTTCTACTTCTCCTTTTGATCTTGTGTCCGAAGTCCATCATGCCCCTCTGTTATCGAAAGGGCGATCATCCGTATATGTTTTTTTGACAGAACAATGAAAAAATTTACTAAAATCAAGGTTTTCCGTTCTGATTCTGGGGTATATCTCCGCTGCCTTCCGAACTCTGCTTGCTTCAACTCACTTCACTTACAAAGCGCTTTCCCAACGATCCTGCCCCCACACTCCTCAGCATAATGGAGTTGCCGAGCGGAAACGTCGCCATATACATATATTGGAGACAGCTCGCTCTCTCTTGCTCTCAGCTTCTGCCCCTAGTTTATTTTGGGCAGAAGCTGTTCTGACTGCCGTATCTTTTTTGAACCGAATACCTTCCTCTGCCATCTCTGGTCTGTCTCTTTTTGAGAGAAGATTGTCTACCCGCCTGACTATGAAGAGCTTCGAGGGGAGGCCACCGCTTCGTCTTGAGCCCGGCGCCGTGTAGGAAGACTCGCCCTAGCCACTATAGCGACCCCGCCCCCAACTCTAGCTGAGAAGCACCCTCCATCCACTTCCCCTTTTCCGTGTGCCCAAAAGCCCGCCCACCCAGTTTATGAGCCCCCTTCCGATTCCCTCACCCAATCTCATGAGAAGCAAGCCCAGCAGGCCCAGCCTTAACCTGTCCCCAGACATCCAGCCCTCTCACCAGGCTGCTGGCATTGTTTAATGCTCCGCCACGAAGCCAAGCTCTCCTGATCCCGAATACGAGAGATGCGGAAGTGGCTAAAGAAGTCGGAGGAAGAAAGTTGTTGGGCAATTGTATGCGCAAGGGTACGTTATAAGTATTCTTAGAATTGGCAACATTGACAAAAAGGGGAAGAAAGGGGGGTAGGAATAAACTTTTTTAGGTGTAGCTATACTAAAGTAAGTAGTCGGCCTAACCTTCGGTTCCCGTAACCAAGGTTTTCTTTCTCACTCCTTATGTTATGTACTTTTTCTTACTTAATCCATACTTTTTTACCTTCTCTGAAGTGTAGGGCAAAGGGTGCCCTCTACTTCTACTTCTAACTAAAGGCGAACTGCAAGCATTGCAAGCAAATAAAGAGCCCCCGCCCGTTTGAGTCGTTGCGAGCCGGAAAGCGTACCGGCAGTTTGAGTCGCGAAGGGGCCGCTTGCTTAATAGATTCTTATTATAATAAATAATAGATATATAATTATATAATAGATATACATATAATTTAAAAATGATATCTATAAACTAAAAAAAGACTTTTTTTTAATCCAATTGTTCATTCCCGGGAAGAGGAAGAAGCAGATAGAGCAAAGGCCTCCTCGTCCGCTCTCCCCGAAGTAAGCGAATTGCATGTAGAGATCCGTAGGGGCTTATAGTTTAATTGGTTGAAACGTACCGCTCATAACGGTTATATTGTAGGTTCGAGCCCTACTAAGCCTACCACCCCCTTCTCTGCGCCCGATACAAGACAGTCGAAGTCCTCGCCACCTGCGGATCTCAATCTAGCGACGGCACCTGGAACCGCGCAGCTTCCGCTGCCCTTCGGGCACGCCCCCCTACGCTTACCACTCACCTACGCTCTTGCGGCATGCCCCTTTCGGGCAATACGGCTTTCGTAAGTAATACGCGAAGCAGCTGAGCGGTAGCTCTCTTCGATCGCTATATTCTTGCGGTAGCGAGGGCGTGGTTCATCCTCTAAGAGAGAGTAGATGCGAAGATTCGGATCGAAGATCTTCGCTTGGCCCGTCTCGTGAAGATCAGCACTCGAAGGCTTGAAGAGCAGCCCGCTAAGGGGGAAGCCGTGGAGACGGCGGACTCGCCAGTCAGGCACACCGTGAAGCTGACTACAGCAGACCGGGAGGTTACAATTAAAGTTTTCCTGTTTAAATTTCCGGGACTGAATGTAGGAAGTGCAGACGGGTGTGAACATTCAACCAAAGGCATATTGGGTAGCTAAGCATTGTGGCCATCACAGTTCAAGCTACATATGGCTGGCGTACAACCTACAGCCAAAAAAAAGAAAAACAACATAAAAGGATGCCGTACCTTTTTAAATGAGGTCTTCGATGTTCGCAAGGGGAGATTTTTCGGGTAAGAGAGAGAGACTGAATGGACCAATCCCCTGAGGAGAGAGAAAAATATCTGCTATATAGTTCCAACTTTTCCAAAATTACCAAACTGCCACTGAAGCTTCTAGACCCGTAACGAACTCATCGGGTCTCCATTTTCCGCGTGCCGCCTGTCTACGAACTCGTGAGTTCGAGACCTACGCAAAGACCCAAGAAACATTCCCAAAAGTACTGCCAGTCAAAAAGTGACTCCCGAACCCGTCCAAAACTGAGGGTAAAATTGTCCAGTTTTCAAAATAATTTAATTTCTGGTCTGGGTCGTTACAACAAGTTACTAAATGACATTTGTTATAAGTGACTAAATACAATAATAATGGCATTTGTAATATGGAATTAAGGCAATGGAGGTTATGTATGTTAATGTGATCATCCACATTTCCTAACATAAACCTCAGTACTTGTCAATAACAATACATTTTAATGGTATACATTTAACTTATAAGTTAGATATTTTATATTCAACTCCAACAAATAAATAATTTTTTGAAGGATAAACTACATAAAAGTACCCAAATTATTGGGATCATTTCAAGTTCATACCCCAACTTTGAAAATTTTCGTCTAGGTACCCAAACTATCAAACACAACATCTAGGTACCCACTGTTAGCAATATGTTAAAAAAATATATTAAGTGCCCAAGTAGCACTTGTAGGGTCCTTTTTTATGCTGATATGAACGCCATGTAGATAAATAAATAAATAAATATATTTAAAACAATTAATAAAATATTAAAATAAAAAAATTTATAATAAAACCAAAAAAACCTAAATCAATATTAGGAACTACCTACCCTTCCTCCTCAACGAGAAGGATGAAATTGCCCACCCCCAACACCATCAACGATGAATTGCCCACCCTTCACCGACAACGATGAAATTGCCCCCAAATTCGTTAATACCCATCCATTTCTCCCTTCCTCTCCATCTCCATCTCTCTCTCTCTCAAACCCACACAAATTCTGTAATTTCAAGAGCAAAACACCCAGAAGATCTCCCTCTCTCCCTTCCAAACATTTCTCACCCCTTAATATATAATTCCTCCTCGACCTTCCTCGTGATAGAAAAATCGATCCCCTCACCCATTGGTGCTTTCTGCCACCACTAACCTACCCTGCAAACCCCAACCAAATGAACCAGACCACAACCAAATGAACCCGACCCAAAGCACTGATTGGGACTGGTTCTCAGACGTCGCCTCCGATTCGGACCACGATGTTAGTTGCCTCGTCACCGATCTCTTCGACCGTCGCAGCTCGGACCAGCCCAAAAATGACTTCGTTATCGTTACGGGTATGGGTTCAGACTCGTTCGCGATTGAATTGGAAATTGGGGGTCTTGATTCAAATGTGGAAAAAGGGAACATAAATGTGAACTACCCGGTGATTATGGAAGAGGCGAGGAGGCAATCGAGTGGGGCTTTGCAAACCCTAACGGTGATGGAAAACTAATCAGATGGGAGCAAGCCCATCATAGTAGAAATGGTCTGCTTCATGGAGTCCTTGGCGGATTTAGAAACGCCCTTGGCGATAACGGAGGTGTCGAGGAGTTCAATTCGCTTGAGCATGCTGGCGATTACAGGAAACCGCGGATGAACTAGGATTTCCGAGTGGAGACGAACTCGTCCGATACGCCTCCACCAAATTTGTGTTTTAATTATTTTCTAATTTTGTCTCTCTCCTCTTTGAATTGTAAATAATTTTGCCTCATTCTCATTTCTCACTCAAATGTTCTTCCGAGTTTTCTATTTTTTTTTCGAAATTAAATAAAAATGTGAAAGAAATCTTCATATTCTTCTTCGTCATCCTCATTGTCATCACCATCGTGTTGGCGAAGATATCTTCACCTGCAGTATTACCTGAAAAGGTTGCAGCTTTTGACACTCTTCGTTATCTCCGTCCGGTGGCTTTGATCTTCATACCCAGGTACTGTTTGTGTGTTTTTGGACAACATGTTTCTATTTGCTATTTACTGATTGCATGTAGGTTTATTGGGATCATTTTGGTTTTACTTGTTGTTGCTGAAGGTGAAAGTAGTAAAGTTGTCTCTTTTATTGGTTTATGGGTTTATTTCTGGTTCAGGCACTCTGGTTTCTTATTCTTGTTTATGGAATTTTCCATTTTTCACATTTTCAATTTTTATTTTGTATTTGTTTATATTGGGCTTTCTAGGTAATTCATGTTCTTCTGTGCTGGAGTTTTTTACTTTTACTGATTAATTGATTGATTTTCCTGGTTAATCTCTTATTATTTTGTTTCTGTTACCTCAAGGGTTTGGTTTGATTTGTTGCTTTCTGTTACCTGGGTGTGGATTATGGTGTTGATGCAGTGTTGCCTGGTAGGGGAAGGAGATGAGGCAAGGAGGGCAGGGGAGGGTTATCGGGGAAGAAGATGATTGATTTTTTTCTTCCTTTTTATTTTTTTTGTTGTTTTTAGTCAATTTTGTAAAATTAAACTTTTTAATGTTTTATTTATTTATTTTTATATTATTTTTTTAGCTTATGTGGAGTCCAACTCATCATATAATTCTGACTCAACAATGCCACTTAAGCATTTAACGGTTTGACTAACAGATTAACTAACGGTGCGTACCTAAATGTTGTGTTTTGATAGTTTGGGTACCTAGATGAAATTTTTCATAATTGGGGTATGAACTTGAAATTACCCCAATAATTTGGGTAATTTTATATAGTTTATCCTTTTTTTAATGTTATTGAGCCAAAATTCTCGTCCCCATAGTGTTGAAATTAAAAAAATATATATTACTAAGAGATAGAACATATTCGATAAAGAAATACTTACATCCTGCTCTTGGATACCTCCTCGTACTATTCTTTTGATTTTCAAATTATCTTTATACATATATCATAAGCGGAATCATTCATCTATAAATAATTATTTGAAGACCATATCCTAAAAAAAACAATAAGATTAAAGGTCATTTTTTCATTTATACGTATCAACCAATTAACGGTATTGGTAACAATTGAGGTCTTCATAGTAAATCGTCTATTTAGTTGATAAATATGATGACTAAAAGATCTCTAATTTGATTTATTTATTTTTGAATAAATAATCTTAAAATACTGATTTAGGAATTAAATATTTCAGATTATTATGATATATACGTTTTGCATAAATGATCTCAAAATATTAGAGTACTTTTTGCCTTATTATAGTTGGAAAGAAACGGGTAAACAAATATGACCATAAAAAGGAAAAAAAAAAAAGAGGATAACCAAATATTTTGACAATTTGGGATATAATACGTGAGAGGGGTGTGGGCCATGGACCCAGCATTCACCATCAACATTGAGATTCAAGCCAACCATATGCTGCCGACAAGAGAGGATTTCATTGTGATCAGCCCAAGAATTCAAGGAAAGCAGGAGGAGGAGGAGGAGGAGGAGGAGAATACGAAGATAAGTAAATTGAGTTTTTATGGAAAAACCAGAAAAGCCCATTTCTAATTCTTACAGTCGCAGCACAACAACGTCTCCTCCTCTTGAAATATGAGAAACGGCGTTTAAAGCGCTCAACGTCTTTCACACGCATTTCGTTCATTCACATATACCCAGTCCCCCGACTTCCAGAGACTGCCGCATATCATCGCCCTTCTCAATTCTCATTCCTACCATTCATTTGAATCCCTAATTTAAAATTCATAAGTAGAGAATTCATTCGTCCTTTTAGCACCTGAAAGTTTGAAATCTATTGTCTTTGTTGCAATCCATTTGTTTCTCTTTCTGGGTTTTGGGCCATGGCGATTGCAGCGGCAGCTGTCATCGTCCCACTGGGCCTGCTCTTCTTCATCTCAGGCCTCTTTGTCAATCTCCTTCAGGTACGCTTCCTTCTCGCTTTTCTCTTCTTGCTTCTAGATTTCATTTTCATAGTTTGCCTAGATTTGGTTTTCGCTTAGCTCGTTTCTGTTTCGTTTTGCTATTGAGTTCTTCAATCTTGGCCTGTATTTTACGAGGGTTTGGCTTCTTTTCTTATTGGGATTCTTTGATTTTAGGCTTTTAGCCTCATGGGTTTCTTCTTTCTGAAGTGGCTTCTTTGGGCAGGGCACCTCATTTAGGTTTTGTTTCTACTTTCTACTGTGACCCTCATAACCATTCCGGATAACATTTGGGAAATAAACTAAACTTTCTAAGTTGTTTTTTGAATCTTACATGCTGCTGGTCCCATTGAGGTTAATTCTATTAGTAAAAACTTATTTGAAATTTGAAATTTGAAAGTTAGGGGTTCACTTCCCTTCCTTGTTTTTATTCATTCTCTATATCAGTTGTTTATGTACATTTTCAGGCACATGTGTTCATATGAGTGTGGGCATACATGATTGCTTATATTTTCTTGACGTTTAAGTCAATTTTGCTTGCTTGGTCCACTGTTTCAGGCTATTTGCTTCATTCTTATCCGGCCGCTGTCTAAGAATTTATACAGAAGGATCAATAGAGTGGTGGCAGAACTGCTGTGGCTGGAGCTTGTGTGGCTCATCGATTGGTGGGCAGGTGTTAAGGTGTTAGCCAGCTCCCATGTCATGTGATTTTAGGGATTTTTAGTTATCTTACTTTCATAAATGCAATTTGATTTATTGCATGTTGAGAATTTTTGAGGTGTTTTCCCACTTATTCTGCTAGCTTCTAACCATGTATTTTTCAAACAAATATTTGTACGTACAACTTGTATGAACCAATAATTAAGGTTATTGCGAAAGATTCACGCCATCAATTGCTACCTAAGAAACACAACTAGAAGGTGTAATTCTGAAGGAGGAAAGTTCAGCATGTGGATTTTATTCTCATAAGCTTGTATAAACCCCTAAAATGTGTACTAATTCCTAAAGAAGGAAGTCTTTGGTCCACATTTCTTGTTTTGGGTGGGTTGGAGGGGGTGTCAGGTAGAGGTAGTTGGCTATGAATTTTATTGTCTTATATCAGACAAAGGGCAACAGTCAACTGCCTCGTTTCTGTGTTATAAGGTGGTGACAGAAAGTAAATTATTGAGTGGTTTGATATTAAGATGTCCTAGTGCTTCCTTCAAGTTCATTTGCTCCATGTTCTAGTAAAACTTTCCTCATTATGCCGCTTTTCAGTTATGTTTGTTGATTGTGGGAGCATGAGTTTGATTCCTTTATTAAGTCAAAATAAGTTATTTTGGGTCATGAAAATTTGTTTGTGGACCAAAGGCTTCCTTGGAATAGCCAATGAAGTGAAACCTAAAAATGCTCTCCAGTTAAAAAACCTAAAAATTGTTTGTGCTCTTGTGCTGTGTCCTATGTCCCATATTGATCTTGTGTTGGGATTGTCTAGTTTATATGAGTGATTATTAATAAGTAGGGTTAAAACCATCGTTGGGCTGTGATATTCTTTTCAATACAGTTGATTGAGAAACTTTCAGTATAGGAACGTGGAAAGGGGACTAGCATATGCGCCTTATTTGTTTATTTCTTTATTTGAACCTCCAGAAAAGTTCTATATGTGAAATCAATGTACTCCGTAGTTGAAGTACCAATTCTTATTTTTCATGTTCATGAGGAATTTCTCTTTCAGTTTCTTTGAAATTCTTTGTTATTTCAGTAACGTCTGCAATTTAATTTTTATAGTTAGTAGTAAATAAAGTGAAGGGCATTGCTTATGGCCTGGTTTTAAATCCCAAAATGAAAGTTGACCCTTTCTGTTGCAGGTTGAAGTGCACACAGATCGTGAAACCTTTCGTTTAATGGGTAAGGATTACATCTTTTCTTTTCTTCGATGTTCGTGTTTAGGATTCTGTATATCTTCTCCTTTTCAAAATTATGCAGGATAGCTTATTTATCTCCTCGTGTTTCGTATTTTCTAGGTAAAGAACATGCACTTGTCATATGCAATCATAGAAGTGATATTGATTGGCTTGTTGGATGGGTTCTGGCTCAGGTACAGTATATGTATAATGGTTTAATTACATGCATGCACAAATACATCTAACCAGAAACAATGTATTGATATCACACGTACACTAAATTATCAAAAGCATGCAACATATATATGTATTTGTTGCACATGATCTGTTTAAATTGTACTTATAGAGGCACTCAAATGTTACATGGTAGACCTATTCTTACTGTGCTGATTTAAAATTAATCTACTTATCCAGCGGTCAGGTTGCCTTGGCAGCTCTTTAGCTGTAATGAAGAAATCATCAAAGTTCCTTCCGGTATGTTTCACCCTATGATGGCCTGTCAGCATGTGTGAAGTGAAGCATTTAAGTCACCAACTGTTAAGTTCATATATGCATGTGTGTGTGTGTCATAAATATGTGTCAATGATTTCTTGTCCACCACTATGGCAACATAAGATGCATTGCCAGATTCCAAATTAGGACCATTGATAACGTTGATTCCTACTTGAATGTGTGGTCTAGATTCTGTCTGACATAAATCTGAAGTTCTTGCCACATTATCTTGGAAAGAGGACATAACATGAATAAATAAACACAAACACACACACAAGGATGCAAAATGGGTCCCTTGTGTGGGGGCCACTGTGCATGTAGTTCAGTATCCAAACTGGAAATCCTTAAGACATCCAGTTGTGATGAAATAAATAGGCCAACAGAATGTTTCCGGTCAACCTAAATGACCGTGATGATAATCAAATGGTTAATTGGTTTCAATTTGGCTGCTTTGAATATGATTCTTGAATGGAGATGAAATACATTTATGGTTCAGATTCTTGAGTAAGCCCAATATCCCCGTTTTTTGGCAAAAACTTGGGACTGTTCTGTATTCTCAAGTGGTAATCATTTATAACCTTAAATACTTGGATAAGATTTTAAAACTTTTAAAGTTTGTGAGTCTGGTATGTTCATTAGTTATTACTGGTTAGGGGATTGGATGTTATTGAAATCTAATATCCGACGCTATTGTACTTTCATAGAATTTATTAAAAAACTAATAATAGATTGAGGCTTTCCCCAAACTTTGGCTTGTGAATTCATTTTGGTCGCGCACTTTTCTTTCCATTCAACATGAGTATTCTCATTTTCCTTTTTAAGTGTTCCGTACTCTTCTCAATAATGGCATGCGTTATACATGCAGGTCATTGGGTGGTCAATGTGGTTTTCTGAATATCTTTTTTTGGAAAGAAGCTGGGCCAAAGATGAAAATACATTAAAGGTATTGGTGTATGTACATATTATATATTCTATGTATGCCTTACACGTAACAATTTGCTTTAAATATAGAGTTCCCTTGTATACTATACCTCTATTTGAAAGCATTCTAGACATAGATATCCTAAAGATCTTCATTTTATGGAAGTCATATTTTTTCGGAATGTACAGAGTTAGACGGTATACTTTTCAACATAGGCTTCCTTGCACCAATTCTCTGAATTTTATGTGAACTCATTACTTGTATTTAGTTGGTTGGTAAGAAGAAGTGCGTATTTTAGGAGAATTTCCTAGTCATTTTCATAACTCCAAGCTCTAATTATTGCCTACTTAGTTCAACGGTATTTTTCAATTAAACTCTCATCTACCCCTTTTAATTTACCTCTACAGAAAGAGGTTTCAGTTCCAATAGAGGCCACCTAATGCAGGAATCAAACTACTTTCAATTTCACTTCATTGGCTATTCCAAGGGAGGCCACCTAAAAAAGCTCTCCAGTTGTTAAAGCCAATGAAGGAATGCTTTAGGGTTGTTGTCCCCTTAGAATTCTGTAACTTTTGATTTCTCACATGTCTCTTCCCCAAAGCGTCTCGGTCCTTCTTGCGTAGGGGCTGAAGATGACAATTGATGTTCCCAATTTTCCTACCTCCGAAGCTATTTTTCAATGATCTCATTTTTTTTTCCGCCTTTTCAATCGACTCATTGAGTGTGTCTTCACATTCTTGAGACAATCCTTATCTATAGGTGAAGTTTCTACATCAGTCACCATTTTACTCGAAAAAAGAGAGAATTTTGGAAGAAAATAGAGGATGTTTTGGATTTGCTACCAAATTAATGCCCAAAAACAGAACCTGAATTGTTGCTTGTGCCCCTGTGATTGTTCTGGACGTTTAGATGGTAGAAACTTTGGTAATTAGACGAGGGTTCAATAAAAGAAAGATCTCGAGTTGCTGTAAATTTGAAGGTTAGAAAGATAGAGAATAATAGGAAGGATTAGTGAGAATAGAGAGTAAACTACGTTTTGCAAAGAATGAAAGAAATATTTAGAGTTGTTGTAACTGCAAGGTTTTTTTGGCAAAGTTGTAAATCCAAGGTTTGAAAGATAGAGAATAATAGGAAGGATAAGTGAGAATATAGAGTAAAATGATTTACTGCGAAGAGAAAGAAAGATTAGAAAGAAAAGGTAATAGAAAAGCACCAAATATTTCAACGGTACTTAATTTTGATTCATCCAAATCTAATTCCTTAATAATAGTCTTTCATAAGATTTAAATACAACTCCCAGTCTCCCACAATCTCTTAGAAAGTACTAAAAGACATTTATTAAGCTGAGGAAGAAACTTATAACTATGTGACATTGAGTCTTTTGAAGACCCAAATTCATTGACTCAGTGATCATACTTGACACTAATTGTAGGGACTCTACGAGTTGTTTCTTTATTTATTGATTCGTATATCAAGATGGGCATCTCCTCTTAACATAGCAGGGTCATTGGTAGACTCGGGTCAATGGGATTAGCCTTGCACTTTGAAAGGAGAGTCTCTATTTCTAACCTGCTGTTGTTACTACACCTTGTAACTTAAAAAACTGCTGAGATTCCTCACTGCCCTATACCGAACTTGAAATTATTCCTATATACAACAGCAACAAAGAAAACTAATGCAAGAATCACAATTTGGAGAAATCTGAGTTCCTTGAAGTAGTCAAACTACCCAACTGAGCTTGAACAAAGACAAGTACACATTATACAAAGATTCTGTTGTTTTTCGGTGGGGAACAAAGTGGTAGTCAACTGCCTTGTGCCTGACTATTGCTGACAGTTTGGTGTGATCAATGACAATTGTAGCTACCTTGCGAAGAAGGAATTTGTCATTTACTGTGTGAGAAATTATTAATGTTCTGAATGAGAAAACAGGTTTAGGTTGAATGATTTTCCCTTAGTATGTAACAATTACAGTGAGTGATACTTTAACTGACTAAATAGGCAATCATTGACTTAGGGATTTAAGTGTCATATTTGTCAAGTTTAGGGATTTAAGTGACTTTGTGAAATTTATTCTGCAATATATGCGCATGGTAATGTGTCTACTTAGTCTCATTTGAATCTCGTGGTAATGTACCTGCAGTCAGGTCTTCAACGGCTGAAGGACTTCCCCCAGCCCTTTTGGCTGGCTCTGTTTGTAGAAGGAACACGTTTTACACAGGCCAAGCTTCTAGCAGCTCAAGAATACGCAGCCTCAACAGGACTCCCTGTCCCTAGAAATGTTTTGATTCCTCGTACTAAGGTAATATTCTCATTGCAGCTCCTCGTATGATAACTTAATAAAATAATAATAATAGTTTTCTTGGAATGCCTTTTTCATTTCGTTGCTGTTTAAGAACTCCCCATCAGCATAAAAAAGTGCAGCGTTCTGGAATTTACAATAAGGTCCATCATTCCCCATTACACGTGGGTCTGGGATATCTAATAGATTCCTGTTTCTTTCAGGGTTTTGTCTCTGCAGTAAGTCACATGCGCTCATTTGTTCCAGCCATCTATGATGTAACCGTGGCTATTCCTAAATCTTCACCTTCACCGACAATGCTAAGACTCTTTGAGGGGCGACCTTCTGTGGTAAGCCTACCATACTTGAGATTTTCAAATAAATTGTGTTTGTGGTATAAATTATTATTACCTTATTTTGTGGTGAATGCACATAGTTTTGAACATTAAAAATCACATGCAGAACTAAAACAGAATTTTAAGTGTACATTTTTTTTTCGATTAGAAGCACACATCTGTGGAATTTTGCGCAAGGCATTTTAGGAAGCATCTGTCCAGAGAGTTGTAGTGTGATGTGCAATCACTTTTGCATTATGAGCTCTCTTATTCTCTGTGGTTTGAATAACTAGTTGGCATATCGTTTCTCGGTGAGAATTTTCTTCTGATGTTCTGGAAAAGGAAAAAGGGAAAAGAGTGCAATGGTTTTGGACTTTTGATTTATGCTCTTTTGAACATTGTGTGTCAATTGCTTTCTTCAAGGAATTTTCAATGGCTCAGTTTTTCTAATATATTTCGCAGAGGTAGTAAGAACTGATTTATGTCATCTCTGGGTGTCAACTATATAATCTGAATCTCATATCCTTACTGTAATAATGGTAGATTTGCATTCTCTATTCATTTGCTTTTCATTTTGTTTTGTTGGGTAAGGGACGCAGGCATGTCGTCTTGAAATTGTGCTGAATATTTTAAATGATTTAGAACAAAAATGTTTTCTTAGTGATGATTTACTGATTGAATTATACACAATTGCAGTGGACTGAGTTTTCTTTTCTATATTTGGGCTTTTTCTTATATCGATTTGCACGGTTTCCCTGGTTGTTACTCTTGCAGGTTCATGTGCACATTAAGCGGCATCTGATGAAGGAATTGCCTGAAACAGATGATGCTGTTGCACAATGGTGTAAAGATATATTTGTGGCGAAGGTGGTTACTACGTAATGTTTTTGCATGCTCTTGTGTTTCTGGCGTCTGTTATCATATATCTAAAATACATTCACTTGAAAAATAAAAGAAAAAATTAAGATGATTTTGCACACAACACATTCTTGATGCTATTTTTTTTTTTCTATCACATTCTTGATGCTAATTGAACTCACTAATCTGGTTTTGCTTCCAATAATTCGCATATTAATTTCCCAAGTTTGATAGTCTTCTTGTTTTCTTGTCGTATACTAGGACGCATTATTGGATAAACACACAGCAGAGCAAACTTTTGGCGATCAAGAGTTACAAACTACTGGTCGGCCTCTAAAGTCTCTTTTGGTGAGATGCATGCTCTAGTAAATTAGCCAACTTGTAACAAAGTTTTCTTTTCTTGAAAGTTAATATGTTGTCTTTTCTCTATATCTGGGTTATTGGACTTCTTTTGTAAGTACTACTAATTAACTTATGCTTGGTGCAGGTTGTTACATCTTGGGCGTGTTTACTTGTTTTGGGGGCTCTAAAGTTCCTCCACTGGTCTTCACTTCTGTCCTCGTGGAAGGGTATTGGATTTTCACTGTTGGGTTTGAGCCTTGTTACCGTCCTTATGCAGTTCTTGATTCGGTTTTCTCAGTCAGAGCATTCAACCCCTGCCGCGGTGTCTCCAGCAAGGAACAATAACAAAGGAGGAGAGTCTTCAGGCAAACCAAACAAACAGCAATAGAGTACAGCTTCATTCCCATGCCTTTTACAATTGGGCAACTTCTGATTCATGTTGCTTGTGTGCTTTGCCACCCCTGCCTTTGCCTTACCCTAGTGTGGTCTAGCTTTAAAGTTCATTCGCCGTAGCACCCGTTTGATTTTGTAAAACCCATATCAATTCATTAACTGCTGGTTGATTAGGGCGATTTCTGTAGACTCTTAAAAATGGCTGCAGCGCACTGCTAGGTCTAGAAATACCCCCTCTCAAATTACACTCCCTTTGACCTTGTTTGTCATTTTTTAATTGTCAGAATCCTGCAAATCAGCATTAGTGAACATGGTGAAGCTTTGGACTTTCTACTCTTTTTGCTTTCGTAATTTCTGTACGTTGTAATTTATATCAGCAAAGGAGTCATTTGGTTAAGCTTTCATATTTTCCAAATCGCATCTTCAATCATAAGTTCATATATGTTTTTTGCAAGGTGGGCCAAGAGAGTCCTGTTAACACATCTTATCAGATATGCATTAGGACAATTGATTATATATTGTAATTTACTTTATTAATTTTTGTATTCTCCAGAACATGTCTTATCCGATATCCATTATTAGGACAGTTCATTATATATTGTAATTTACTTTATTAATTTTTGTATTCTCCAAAACATGATACCTTAATTACATTTGTCGAGAGAATTTACAGTCACAGATTATGTGAATTACATTGGTCAAGGGACTACAGAAAATAGTACCTTAATCACGTTTGTGGAGTAAATTTACAGTAAGAGATTATGTGCATTACATTGGTCAAGACTCGAGACTCTACAGAAAAAAGCTGCCTAGTGTTTCCATGGTGAAGAACAGAACTCATTTCCTCCGACATGAAAAACTATACAAGTCCACCAAGTCCGGAATTGGACCCGGAATTTCAAAATTGATAGGCAGTTCGTCTACCTCCGGCATATCTTGGAAGAAATCTGATTGAAAATCCGTGAAATTTGATTCGAATTCTGGTATATCTAAGACCAAATTAGAGTCGAGTTCCTTCATGTCCTTGTCACTTTCTCTTGTTTGTTTGCTCTCGCTTTCAAAACTTTGTTGGCTGCTGCCATTGTTGGACAAGGAGTTGCTCGTCACGCTGTTTACCTGTTACACCAATTATTACAAACTTAGCAATTTGTAAGATCTACAGGTAAAAAACAAAATGTCTTATACTACTCAAAATTATAAGCTTCTGCTATACAATTGGTAAAGTGGTATTTCTCTCACTTCGTTTCAGTAATACTATTGGTGTTTCGTAAGTACTGTTAGTTTTGTGGTATTCTTAATATATTTTGTTAGTACTATTAGTCTAGTGGTAGTCCTGCTATGTTTTGTTAGTATTAGTAGTTTTGTGGTATTAATTACTACTCCATTTCGTTTGTACTACTAATATTTTGTTTTCTGTTTTGTTAGTATTATTAATCTGGTGGTATTCTTACTCCATTTCGTTAGCACTATTAATATTTCGTAGTATTTCTACCTCCTTTCATTTCATTAGTACTTTTGATATAATGGTATTGGAGGTTTAACGATATTTCTAGGCACATAAAATGTCTTAAGTTTTGAGAATTATAAAATAACATCAAGTTTGTATTAAGTACCGCAATTTGCGCTCCCCATATTCCCGTCTTTTTTACCGCCTCTTCAACTCGAAAACCCGATGGATGACTAAGGGCTTTACTCCGCCGTCTTCGAATTAAATTTTGAGGTAAATATTCAATTATAGACTGGATGCTGCTGTTAATATTGTCGTTGTCGGTGGTGGCAGAATTCTTTCGAGCCCTTCCTGGACCGCGACGAGGATTTCCGACGGTCGTAACGGCGATATTAGAATTCTTTCGGGGTCTTCCCGGGCCACGACGGCGACAATTGGTGTCGGTTACGGTTACGGTGGCGGCGGTGGAATCCTTTCGAGGCGTTCCTCTTCCCCGACCGCAACTCATGGTTTTTTGTGAAGCGGATGAAAGAGTTTAATGTGAAAAGGATGTGATGAGTAATGGCTGGGTTGGGGCTTGGGTTCGGCCTTCCCTTTATATTGGCGCATTAATTCTCAAGTTTCTACTCCTAGTTGTAATTGGAAATCAGCTTTTTTCCTCTGTACAATACGAAAGGAAACCACGTCATATTTTTTTTGGGTCCAATGATAATATTTTTTTGTTTAATATTTTTTTATTTTATTTTTTATACAATGATGCTTTTTCCTCTTGTTTGCTCCAACGATGCTTTTAAAGATTATAACTCAACATCAAATCCTCATTCATTCCATCTAGACCTCCAAATCTCGCTAGCAGCTTAAATGAGGTCATGGCTACTGAAAGTGGGAAACTGTCGAATTGTTGTACTTTGTGCAAGGCAGTTGAAGAACCTTGCGGTACGTATTTATACAAGTGAGTTCAGCTTGAACCAATGTATTCATGTGGTAGTTACAATGTAGTACTATTCTGCTCTATAGCTCCAATGTATTCCTGTCATATGACCGATCTAGTACCATTCTGATCTATATCTCCAATGTATACATGCCATAGCACCATTGTATTATCATTCTGGTTTATCTTGTACATATAGTCCATTCATATCGTCAACATATATTTTTGGAACCTTGAGTAAAATACATGTCAAAAAAGCTAAATAGTTAAAGACCACAAGCAGAATAATTCAGCAAATATTCAGGTTTCCGTTCATTGCCAAACAACCCACGAAACAAATAAAAAGAAAAAAAATTATTTGTCCAAACATAATAACAATACTATAGTGAAATCCATCCCTGATGTTCAACAAACACAACCAACTCCATCACTAATTCAATCCCCAATCGAGCCGTTAACCTATGCCCAATTGTAAAAACATAAAAAATCTCACGGGGTGTTGATGTAAATAACTCGCAAAAATTCTACTCCAACAATGCTAGGTATTAAGCTCCTAGAAAAAAAGAAAGCACTAGGAACTCCTAAACATGAGGAGGGAGAAGAGCTCCTAGAAATTTCTCAAAAATTAGTACGCCAATTTTTTTACCATTCGTTTTATTTTAATATTATTTTACACTCTATTATATCTTAATATTTGTAGTATTTATAGTTTTCCAAAAATAGCATATATGAATCTTAATATATAGAGTATGGTCGGTGATTTGAGTATGTTTTAGAGAGCTCTTAAAACAACTTTATAGTGTTTTTAGTTAAAATTTAACTTGTAAATATTGAGTGTGGTTGGGGATGCTCTTAGGAGCTCTTATTGGTTTCTCTATTTTAGGAACTTGATACTTAGCATGGTTGGAGTAGCTAGGATTTTTGGTCTCTTTCTTAAAATTTGACTTAGGAGATCCTTTAGCTAATCCATTAGGGATGCTCTTACCATTATTTTAGCCTTGTACAACCAAATGACCACCAAATTCTAATCACCTATTGCATTATTTTCTCCAGACACAAGCTTCATCACCAACTTCATTAATATCATTAATAGGGGCAACCAAACCAAAAATTGACAATTAAGGACAAAATTTAAAACAAACAATCGAAATAACCTATATCCACTATCAAGAGCGAAACCATATACTTTTATAGCAGTGGGCTATAAATTTTTTTTTTTTTTTTTTGGGGTTTATTATGGGTGGGTAACTAACAGTTGAGTTTGTCTTGAGCTTTATTGACTTGCGTTAAGCTAGTTTTAATTGAATGAGATGGCTAACTTCAACAAGTTAGTAAATTTCACAAAAAAGAACACTATAGAATTAAAAATTTAATATCTTACATTGAGATGGAGCCTACTGCTAAATCGGGCTCCGCCATTGTTCACCATATTTAAAATCCCACCAATGCCTCTAAAGTAGAAGATATCAGATCAATCACTTATGGTTAGGGTTTAACCTCAAATTTCGGGCTGATCCGTTTAACATCAATGGACTAAACCCTAAGCTCTCCTATAACTACCCCCTCCTATTCCCATTCCCAAAACTTTCTAACAACCTTACTCGTAAATCGTTAAATCTCAGACAAAGCCTTTTTTTTTTTGGGTAAATACTACGAGGTTTCCCCATACCCGAAGGGTGAGCCTAATCCCAGTTTGGGATGCGGCTTGCCTCTGGCCACAAAGTGCTCCCAACGAGTTTCAAACTCCTTGACACCAAGCAGTCCACCATAGAACTTGCAACACCCTTGACACCACACCTTGTTGTCAGGAAATTCGCCCATGACAATACCCTTGATTTCGTCAAAGTCAAATAAATAAAGTCACAATTCTAAAAATAAGTTTGTCTTCCTAAAAAAAAAAAAAAAAGTTCGTACTTAGTAATTAACACTATAGGTTATCTAAAGGACAAATAAATAAAATTATAATTCTTTAAAATTTAAATTTGTCCTTAATTGTAAGAAAATAAATTATTTATCCTTTTATACAATTAATTTAAAAAGATATTTTATTTTAATTTTAATTTAAGAAAATAAATGAGGAAATTTTTGATGTTGTCAGAATTCAATTCTAAGACCATTTATCTGCGCGCCAAGACTCTTATAATAGTGCTCTTATTAGGTTTTACTTATTGACAGAACAAAAGAAAAGGTTCATTTAAAAATGGTTAAAATATAGACTCCACCGAGAAAAAGAAAAGACACATGTTTCGTTGTCGGGTGCTCCAGACCCTTGAAGAGAAATTGAAACACTATTACCTGCGGCAACTAAAACCCTCTCTTAAACCCTCGCGCCTCTCCCTCTCCCTCTCCCTCTCCCTATCTTTCTAATCAAACGCTCCTTCCTACTGTTTGCCTTCCGCTATCACCGATCTTCCTATTCCCTCACAATCCTGTCTCTCTTGTCTATCTCTCTGTCGTCGCCATGGCTTCCTTAGAGGTCTATCTCTGACTCTACTTGTATAAAATATGCGTATACTTGTTAGTTATTATGTTTGAGTTTCAGGGTTTTAATTCAGTGGTTTGTTGTGGTATTAGTGCGCTGCGAATTGGAAAGCTTAATTCGTTTGTAAATTATATGAAAAATTGGAGCTTTTGTCGCAGGTTGGGACGGCGTCCGTTGAGGCGATTAAATTTGGTTTCTTCACCGACGAAGAGGTTCGAAAGCACAGCCATGTTAGGGTTACCAACCCAAAATTGCTTATTGACGGCATGAACATAGCCGTGGATGGTGGGCTTTACGATAAGGCAATGGGCCCAGTTGAAGACAAAGCAAACGAATTGTAAAATAAGTTTTCATGTCTTTCTTTTGATTTTAAGATCTCTGCTTATATATTTCGCTACTTTCATTGTTTTAATTATACTGAAAGCGCATAATGCAAATGTTTCAATTTTTGTTTGGGGAGTAACTTAAAATGGGATGCTTATTTTGACTAAATAGAGGAAAAACCAACCACTGTGCTTTGAAATGGACATTCTGACTCTCAGTGCTGTGAGGGAACCTTGAATTGTCTTAATTATAGGTTTATAATATTGACTGATGAATTTAGGACCAAACCGATAATGATTAATTATTTTGCTTTTTTCCGATCCATTGGTTTGCTTCTTGCATTGACATAAAGGGATTGGAGAATGAATGATTTCACTTAGCATGAAATTTAACAAAATCTAGATTCATTGTTAAATTATGGCCTGGTACTGAACAATAAGTTTCTTCATGACAATGAAGCTTCTTTTGGAATCTATGTTGTTATCGAAGTTATTGCTTTCCTTTTCATTTATAACTTTGTCATGCTTTTTGAGTGGTTAATTTTGGTCGGTGAATTTGTTTTAGTAAAAATTCTGATGCTTTGACTTATTGTTGATTGATTTAGTTCTTTACTTTTTATGCAGTTGCCAAACATGTGGTCTGACGTCACGTAATTGCGCGGGTCACTGTGGTCATATTGACCTTGTTTATCCAGTTTATAATCCCTTGCTGTTCAATATTCTTCACAAGCTTCTACAAAGAGCCTGTTTCTACTGCTATGATTTTCGGACAAGCAAAGATCATGTAATGGAACTTTGATGAAATAAATTATGTCTTGAGGTTATAGTCCTTTGTGGTGTTTTGATTGTATTGGTTTCTGAAGTTCATATCTTGGTCACTGTCATTTCCTCCCTATTTTTCATCACTCTTCTCTTTTGTGCTTTTTTTTTTTGGTTTATTAAGGTTGAGACACATGTTTCCCAATTGAAACACATAGTGAACGGTGACGTACTTGGGGATAAAATGTTAGATTCCAACTCACCTAGTGAATACTCAGACTGCACTGGGAGTGACAATCACAGTGACAAACATTCGAAACAGCAAGGGTGGACTTCTCTTCAGTTTACGGAGCTTATGTCTGTTTTGGATAAGGCGTTGCCAACAGCAGGGAAGCAGTGCAAGAATTGCGGTGCGAAGAATCCCAAAATCACTAAACCTACGTTTGGATGGTTTCAAATGGTATGATTTTCAATCCTTTGTGCTTGAAACTGTTAGAGGAATTATGCATCTATTCATATCTATTTTCGTAGTTTTTAAAAGAAAAGCTAGCTTGTTTGCTTTCAAAATTTGAACTTATGGTGGAAAAGTGGCATTTAAACTATGGCTTTGGTAATTTTTTTGGTCAGAATACTGTCAATCTTTTTACTTTTATCTGAAAATGAATGGCACTATAACTTTGCTGTTTTGATGGTTGTGTTATGAAATTTTTTCGACAAGCAAAATGGTTAATGCTGATGAAAATAGAAAGTGGCAGAAAAGTTTTATTTGCACTCATGGAATATTTGTGGGTAAATAATATTAGCATTGCCCTTCTGTACTTGGGTTGTGATGGCTATGGCTTCTTTAGCAAATTATGCTCTTAAATTCAATTTAGCTTTGTCCTATTAAGCATAATATAAGATTGTGTCACCATGTCTATGCTGATATGAGGAGACTGACCTAATTTTTTTTAATGTTATCATCAATTTAGGTTCATATTCTTATGTTTAGTGGGGTTTTTACTCTCCTTTTACATTGGTAAATGCCCGTCTGATCTCTGAGCTGGTGGCTTCCTTTTTCTTTGTTACCCAGTAATAAAAATTCCTTCCTTCGCTATTGAAAGAAAATTGAGGAAGACTTTGTCTAATAACTTTGTTACACAGATGTAACACCTTTTCCTCGACTTTTTCAATAACTATTGAAGATGTGATCATAACAGGATGATTCAAAGTCTCTTAATTACCTTCCTGAATAGTTTCATGTTTTTAAGAGTTCAATTTATGTATTATAAAGTTTATTTTGCTTCATGAGTATCATAAGGGTTTACATCCCTCAGATGACATGTTCTTGTGACTGATGTGCTTAAATATTTTTTGAGAGTGGTGGTGGATAACAATTGAGTAGATGAAAGATCATAGAGTCAAAATTTACAATCCTAGCTATTGTATAATCAAATTTTTAGAAAGCCTGAGAGAATAAGAGGTCACGAACTAATCAAAATCCTTGGGACACCAACTCTTGTCTCAGCTTTTTAAATTCCCACTGATGTTTCTTGCCATTTGTTTATTTTTTGGGCCACTGTAAACCTCATTTAGTTACAACCAGTAAATAGCTGCCATGTTATGTACCATATCAGTTGGTACTGAAGTGTTAAGTTCAAATCTAGATATGTGGCATGAGATGCCGTGGATTTGGGTAGAGAACCATGAGGTCCTCAGCATAAATCTACTTGTGATAAAGAAGAATAAATGGAGAGAAAGGGCAAATAAATAAGCAGATAACACCTTTGATGTGCATAAGAAAAAAGTACCCTTTTACTGTGTTCTCTTGTTCTTAGTTCTTATAATTATTGTTTTTTTTTTTCATATCATTATTTTCTATTTTCTTTTTCCATCAGTTCCTGTATGGTGCAAAATAGACATGCTCCTTAATTTATGTTATTACTTCGTCAGAGAAAGTACACTTGCTATATAGAGCTAAGATGATCTACCTTATATTTATTTTTGTCTTTAAACACTTGGAAATGCATATAACGTATATTATTATTTACACAATTGCAAGTATTGGATTTATAACTAATTATTCTTCTTTATGGGTTGTGGTTGTAGAGTGGAGATGAAAATGCAAGAGAAAATGTTTTGAGAGGGTGCAACCTGGATGTGCCCTTTCCTGGAGAAGATGAAGAGGATGACAATTTTAATAATACTGTTATCGAAAAGCACAATGGCCAAGGGAGCAAAGTTCCAAGTGATTACCTTAAGCAGAGAAAGTACTTGTCGGGGGAACTATTACCAACAGAGGTATGTTCCTTGCCAGTGTTGGCATGACACTTTGATTAATTAGTGGTATTAAGGTTGGAATTGTTGTCATTGACTTGGGTCTATCCCAGGTGGCCCTTCAAAATAAAACTTATTCTTCTTAGGAAGTGCTTTATAATTTCTCTTTTCTTTCAGGTTAAATACATTATAAGGAGATTGTGGGAACAGGAAGCTGAACTCTGCTCTTTTATTAATGATATCCAATGCCAAGGCATTGGAGGAAAAGCAGGACACTCTGTGTTTTTCTTAGAGACTGTTCTTGTACCACCAATCAAATTTCGTCCTCCATCCAAGGGCGGTTCTGGTGATGTAAGTATACTTCACTTTAGGGACTCTTCTGCACCTCTCTTTCTACACACGTACACCCTTACCTATATGATTGGTTGAGTTTATATCCCTCCGTGGGAAATGGAAGTCTTGCGGAAGACTTTATGAGATCTTAGGATTTTCGACATCCGTTTCCTATTGGCTCTGGGTTGGATGCTCATGTTCTTAACATGGTATCTGAGCAGGCTGTCCCTGTGTTAGGCCCAAGTGTCATACCCTGACGTTACCCAATGTGTTTAGCCTGAGTGGCAGCTCACGTGAGGGCGCACATTTGGAGAGTATATTTCATACTGGGAAATGAAAATCTTGCATGTTTAGCTGAATAGTCTATAAAACCCAGAGAATTTGTGTATCCCCTTATATTGGATTGTAGGCCCTGTGATTTAAGGTCCATCTGTAGCTGAATAGGCTATAAAACCCAGAAAATTTCCATCACAATACTTCTCCCAAGAGCTACCCATATCTCTCTTGTTTTCACCACTTTCATAATATAAGCATTTTCTGTTCTGCTTCACCTCTTACTTTGTGTATTGTACCCATGATGCTGGGCATATTTATTTATTACAGAGTGCTAAAACCTAATCTCTGTAACTTGCTGCAAGAGAATCACATGCTAGTAAACTGAAATTTCAAGTCTATGTGGATTCCATCTTGTTAAGTTAATTTTAATTATTTATTTTTATTACAATCAACCATGTATGGCCTTTGCTTATTTTTTGTTTTGCACCCAAGATACTCGACATATTTAAATATTACAGAGTACTAAAACCTCATCTCTATAATTTTCTGCAAGAGAATCACATCCTAGTAAACTGAAAATTTTAAGTTGATATGGCCTTTTCTTAACTTTAAAAGAATTCCTTTCATGGTTTCCATCTTGTTTGAGTTGTTAATTTTAATTATTTATTTTTGTTCTACGTAAAGAGGTTATGGGTAATTGATTTATGCCCCACCACCTTCTCCAACTTGTATCTGTATGGTCATGTTTTTACATTTCCAATGCCCTTGACAAATACGGTGTTAACCTTTCCTGTTTGATGTTTCTTGTAGGTGATGGAGCACCCTCAAACTGTTTTATTAAGTAAGGTTGTGGAGGCAAATATTGCTTTGGGAAATGCTCTTAAAAACGAAAGTGCTCTTAAAGACAAATCAGAATTCTCAAAGGTTATTCGACGATGGAGGGATCTTCAAGAGTGCATAAATGTTATGTTCAATAGCAAAACTGCTGCTGGTGAGTGAATATGTATTTCAAATTTCTTTGTGTTATATATTAGGTTAACTTCGTAAAATCCCTGAAACTCGAATAAGCCCTACAAATTGCATCTTCTGTTACCTGACAATGTGGCATTTGTATGACCCTTTTTTTTGGATGATGGGAACATTACAATAATAAAAAATACTAATTTGTAAAGTAAGGGGTGATGCTGTTGGCACTCACGAAAGTCATCCGATACTCCACGTTAATTCTTTTTTTATTTCAAACATATTTCTTATTGAAATTTCTGATAGTTCCCCTATTTTTACACATTCTCAATATTTATTCCATCTTTCTGCAAAATCTTCTTCGAAGTTCATTTATGGCAAAGCACACAGAATCATCATTTTTGTTTTTTTTTTATTTCTTTGGATATGCATCAGCCATGGATTATGAGGCAATGTTTGAAGATCCTCTGCCTCTCTCCATCCCCTTATCTCCTTATGTCTTCTCTTCTCAGATCTCTCAAAGTTCAAAGCCTTTTGTTTGGAATTCTTTGCTAATCTCCATTCTTTGTCTGCCTCCCTTATGATCTGGAGATTCCGAAACTTTTGGTTCTTCTCAGATCTCCTAACTTGTTTTTATTTTATTTCTGATTTCCAGCGCTTCTTTCTTTCCAAAATTTCCTTCACTTGTTATTATTTTTTAAAATCCTTACTTGAAATCCTTGACCGAATATATTACCCAGAAGTATAGATTTGAAATGTTGATATTTGAATTCTAAATCAAATACCTTCAGGTGGAAGCGCAACCCACTTTTCATTTGGTGGTACTGTTGAAATAGTGCTATTCATGTTGGTATTGAGTGCTAGTTTCTCAGCCATGGGTATTTAGATATTTTAGTCTCTTCCTCCCTTCCAATTGTGCTAGTTTCAGGGGGAAATTGGCAGATTAGCCTTGAATATTCAGTTCTATAACGTCTTGGCTATCCTGTTTGTTGGTACAATTTTCTTTTTCTATTTATTAGTGGTGTGACCTAAAACTTCGTTTAAGTTGGACATTAAGCTATGTAATTTGGCCCTTCTATACTTTTAGGTACAGTTCGAAAAGATGGTGATCCTGGAATATGTCAGTTGCTTGAGAAGAAGGAAGGCCTGTTCCGGCAGAAAATGATGGGAAAAAGAGTTAATTTTGCGTGTCGGTCTGTCATATCCCCGGATCCCTATTTAGCTGTTAATGAGATTGGAATTCCTCCATACTTTGCGACGAGGCTAACATATCCTGAGGTATGGTTGAACATACGACTTTGTGGCTTCAATGGAGCATCGATGTTGTTTTCTGTTGTTAATGTGCAACTTTATGCAGGGGGTTACTCCGTGGAATGTTGCCAAGTTGAGGAGTGCTGTTGTCAACGGTCCTGAAATCCATCCTGGAGCTATATATTGTGGTGATGAATCAAATATGATGAAATTGTCCTTAAACCGGAGAGAACGCATTTCAACATCAAGAAAATTACCTTCTTCAAAAGCGGCTGTCACACAACATGGGAAGGGCTCTGATAATAACTATGAAAACAAAATTGTACATCGTCACTTGCGTGATGGTGACATTGTGCTTGTCAACAGACAGGTATAGCTTATATATTTGTTTTGTACTGATAAGCTAATCTCATATATGACACATTGATCTTTTGTTTTGTTTTAAAAGAAATTGGTTGTGTAATGTGTGTTCTGGTTTATAAGTGGATCATCATTGCTTTTGTGATTGAGTGCTTACTTGAAATTATGTTTTATTTCACAGCCTACTCTCCACAAACCCAGTATAATGGCGCATGTCGTTCGTGTATTGAAGGGGGAGAAAACTATTCGCATGCACTATGCGAATTGCAGGTTGATAAATACACAAGCAAATATATAAATCTGAATAGTTGTTTAAACATTCCATACATGAAATTGATGTCTTGAAAGTTGTATTTTGGTGTTAACATGTCAATTGTTTATTATATTTTCAATTTATGTTGTAATTGCAGTACATACAATGCTGATTTTGATGGTGATGAAATGAATGTTCATTTTCCTCAAGATGAAATTTCTCGTGCTGAAGCTTACAATATTGTAAATGCAAATAATCAATACGTAAAGCCTACCAGCGGTGATCCCATTAGAGCGTTGATTCAGGTATTGAACAACTATTTTTCTAATTGGTATACCAGTTTAAGATAATTTTGAAGTTTTGTACTAGATATTTGACCAAAAATATATATTTCTGGTTAAATTTATTGAGAATTTCAGGATCATGTTATAAGTGCTGTCCTCCTTACAAAGAAGGATACCTTTTTGCGTTGGGATGAATTTAATCAGCTGCTTTATAGTTCTGGTGTTTCGGCAGGCAGGCCAGATGCGTTCTCTGCAAACCGAGATAAAAAAGTTTTCATGTGTAACTCTGAAGGCACAATGCAGCCCATTCTTCCTGCAATTTGGAAACCGGAGCGTCTTTGGACAGGAAAGCAGGTTTGTGTCTACTCGGAAAGTCTATTTTTATAGTACAAACTCGGGCTCAAATCTGTTTTTATTGGAAATCTGGATGAATCAGTACTGGTTTTTTGAATGCATAACTAATTTTTATGTTTCGACTTTTCACTGTATACTCATCTCTTTTATTTTTCTTTTCCTTTTTCTTTTTCATTGAGTCGTAATTTAATAGTGTTATTTTGATGTCATGGAATTTTAACTTACAACTCATTCTGTCTCCTTGATCTAGGTTATCACTGCCTTGCTAAATCATATTACTAGGGGTTCTCGGCCAGTTACTGTTGAAAAAGATGCAAAAATCCCACGTGGTTTTTTTAACTGTAAAAATAGTGAAGGAGAAGGGCAATCAGATAAAGATGGACTGCAGAAAGAGAAAAAATCGAGCAAAAAGAAAGCTAATAATGGTAAATCAAAGGAAAAGGAGGAGCCAGATGAGAACAGTTTATTAATCTACAGAAACAACTTGGTGCGTGGTGTGATTGACAAGGCTCAGTTTGGTGATTATGGTTTGGTCCACACAGTGCAGGAGTTCTATGGCTCTAATACTGCAGGACTACTGCTGTCTGTATTGAGTCGCCTATTTACTGTTTATTTGCAGGTTAGTTAAGTTCAATATTTATTTGCTGTTATATTCTTACTCCATTTTGTTAGCAACTTTGCAAGCTTGCTTTATGTTGTGTTCATTCAGATGTACGGGTTCACATGTGGCGTTGATGATCTTCTGCTAATGAGAAGCAAAGACACGAAAATGAAGGATCAACTTGAAAGTTGTGAAGAGCTTGGTGAAAAAGTTTTCCGTGATTTTGTTGAGGTGAAAGATGATGAAAGAAAAGGTACGCCATTGATCTGAAAAAGCTAATTCTTAAATGTTTTTCAGCAAAACATATGTGGCTTGATTGTGAGGTCATTACACGAAGGAGGGGGAATCAATGTTTAGACTTTAGAGTGTGAACCCACCCTCTAATTAGAATTACACTCTGTTTGGGGGGTGAGGGTGGGGTAATCGTGGCAGTTATGGTAGTGGTGGCAACAATGGTGGTTGAGCGGTTGGTGGGGTGGTGGTGGTGGGTGGTGGTGGCAGTTATAGTAGTGGTGGCAACAATGGTGGTTGAGAGGCTGTGATGTGACTTGGGGTAGTTGTGAAGGGTATGGTGTCGACGATGTGGTGGCAGTGATAATGATGCTTGAGTGATGGCGGCGTAGGTGATGGTGGCGGTAGTGGTGGTAACCATATGAGGGTGGCGGGAGTAAGGTGATGGTGATTGTGTAAAAGATTTGTTTCTTAAATCTCTCCCTTTGAATTTCATGCATGCCAGCTTTTTACATGGAATTTAAAGTTGGAATTTGCAACATCCAAATACCAAGTTTTTTTTTAAATAGAATTTCTAAATTTCTAAGGTTTTTAATCCAAACGAGGGAATTGGTGCATGAAAAATTATAATTCCGACGTTTGTCCAAATTCCAAGTTTATTTCCCTCATCCAAACGGAAGGTGAACGATTTTCTAGATCTTAACATGAAGGTATATCTTTTGTTATGGTGGAAATCTGGGGCAAAAAGTCTCATTTCCAATGTTGTGCTGAAGTACCAACTCTATTTGTGATAAATTTATGCCTTTCCAAATAAAGCTTTGAACCAATTTCTGTTGCAATTTATAGGCCTCCCCAGCTAACGTAATCTGTTGGAAGGTCTTGGGGGTGTTGAGGGAGTAGCAGGTAATTCTTGACGTTCAATCTGTCAATGGTCTATTTGGGTTGGGTTGGAAAGTGGGTTGTTGTGGTCATTTAGTTTTGAAGGTCAGCTGTATGGATTGCTGAGACGAGTTTGTGGTTTGGGTGGTGAGGGAGAGAAGGATGGTGGTGAGTTTGGTGATGGGGTTTAAACGATTCAAGACTCACTTAAACACTTTGCAAATAGACATAAAAACTTTCTTCCCTCTGCTCTCCCTCACTATTTTAGTTTTGTACCTCATCACATCAAACAGGATGGCTCAGATGAGTTTGTGGTTTGGTTGGTGAAGGAGAGAAGGATGGTAGTGGATTTGGTGATGGGATTTAAGCGATTCAAGACCCACTCTGAAACACTTTGCAAATAGACATGAAAACTTTCTTCCCTCTGCTCTCCCTCACTATTTTAGTTTTGTACCTCATCACATCAAACACAACACCAACTTAGTTTACAGATTAATTTGAAACGTTGTGTTCTGATATGCTGGAATGAACTGTGCTGATAGGTTGTGTTCCTTCGCACTAGAAATCAGGAACCATATATGAGACCAAGGAGCAGATAAGCAATATAGTGGAGTCACATAGTTGAATTTTTTTGTTTGTTTTGTTTTCATCTCTTGGATTACTTTGCACAATGTTACATAGGAAAGAAAAGAAAAACTATGGTAAATGAGGGAGACAGCAGGTGGCGTGATTATACAGCATTTTGGCTCAAGAAAGTCACTCAAGGAAGAAAAAATCGAAAGTTATGCACCATAAGATGCTATATAAAAAGAACACATAGCAGCTTAGGCTAGGAGATTCTAGAGTTTATTTGCTCTCTCTCTCTCTCTCTCTCTAAATACAGAAGTATCGAATAATATCAAATTAAAACATTGGTGATTGGATTATTTCATTTCTATGAAAATGGTAGAAGTATTGCTAGGTAATGTGCTATTTAATATCGAAGATGGAATCTACTTGGATTTAGCATTATTAAGATCAATTTTGGTTGAAATGAAGATATAGAATTTCTGACCTGTCTCTCTCTCTTTAGTTTTTTACATGTTTTTTTGGTACTATTTTTAGTTCATTTGTTTTGATGGTTGCACAATATTTTACTGAATTTGCAGATCCAGGGATTCTGCAATTGAACATCGAAAAGTTTATACGGCGTAATGGAGAATCTGCCTTGGGATCTTTGGATAGGAGAATGATTAGTCAGCTTAATAACAAGACCTCCAACTCTGACGTCTTTAAACAATTATTGTTGAAAGGGCTATCGAAACCGTCTGTTAAGAATTGTATCTATCTTATGACTACATCTGGTGCTAAAGGCAGTGTGGTAAGTTTCTAGTTCTTCATGCTAAGATTTTAGTGCAACGATGGTAGTGCACTACTATCTTACCAATAGTTGCTGTACTTGTGACATTACTAGAATCATATGTATTTTTATCACTCACACTGGTGCACAAATGTTTCTCGAACTGTAATGTTTTATCAAGCTACTAAGTATGAAAATGCATGTGATTCATTACATCATCGATCTCATACTATATCTTCTTTACGAGTGATAGTAGTAAATGGTTCAGTATTCAATATTAATAAGTCTATTGTTCATACCAGTATTCATAATGTAAATGTTCATCGTATTGACTTTTTGGATAGTTTGACTTTCAGATACAACATGGGTACTTAATGGATATTCAAGGGATTTGGAAGGGGTTATTTCTTAATGGATATTCAAGGGATATGGAAGGGGTTATTTCGTAAAGCTATTTAGAAAAAAGGTTTTTCAACTGAGGGAAATTTGAATAAATCCTTAATGTGGAGGCAAAAAAAAAATGAATAAGAGAAAGAAGGGAAAAGAAAAAATAGATATAGTATTCTATTCTTTTGAATCCTTGCTGCACCTGTATCCCAGGTTTATGGAGATTATTCGTATTTCCGTGTTGTATGTCATATAAAGCATATCAGTGTAACATAGTATGATATGATTTAAAGGAACTGAAGCCGAAAGTATACTTCTCACCATCTGCAACCAAAGAATTACTTGTCTATTGTTTTATTAGTATTTTTCAAGAAGCCTCGTAATAAATATAGGCGCCATAAATATATTGCACACACAGATATATATATATATATATATATATATATATATGTATATATTATAATATTTAATGCTTTCACCTTTTTTTTTACTAGGCTAATCTCCAACAAATAACTTCATATTTGGGCCAGCAAGAGCTAGAAGGTAAACGGGTGCCTCAAATGGTTTCTGGAAAGACATTACCGTGCTTTCCTGCATGGGATTGGTCACCTCGAGCTGGAGGCTTTATTATTGATCGGTTTCTTACCGGTCTTCACCCTCAGGAGTATTATTTCCATTGTATGGCTGGCCGTGAAGGGTAATTAAGCTTCTTTATCTACCCTTGTCTAAATTATCTTTAGTGGAAGTCCTTTGTGTTCTTTTTCCTTGAGCAGTAATCAAATAGGAAAATAACTTGTCTGTATTTATATATCTTGCCAACTTTTATCATGGCACACAAAAATCTGAGATTGCTTTTTTCTTGTTAATGTAAGTTCAAAGCTTTATGACAACATCTGTACCCAACAAGCAGTTGTATTGTCTGAAGTATCGTATTCTGATTTTTTGTGCAATTTCCAAATAGTTAAATAACCTGTCTGTTACATCTGTGTGCACGCATGCATGTATGTATGTGTGTACTTTCCAGCTTTTCTCACGGCATTCAAAAAGTTTATGATATATTTTTTCTTATTAATGGAATTCGAGCTTTATGACACACCATCTGTACTCAACATGCAGTTATATTGCCTGAAGTATCATATTGCTCCTGGATATGATAGGAAGGCTTCAAGTCTGGTTTTTGGTCATAGTTTTGGTCACATGTTTAGAGTTTCTAGATCAAACAAGCAATTGATGGGGTTCCTAATTTAAAGTTACTTATGACTGAGAAAGTAAGAGGGGTTTTCCCCTTGGCAAAGTGGAATTAAAGTGGGGAAATGAAGGATGAAAGACAGACCTATTGGTGAACATGTGCCTGTAGATAACTGTGATAGCATGGTTTGTTTATGTGTTAGTTTTATGTATCTTTATTCTCCGTTATCAAACTTTTTCCTCAGCATTTAATTATTGTAAAGGGTCCTCACTAGTTTATCCTTGATAGGAATAGCATTTCAGATTAAACTTCATAAATGCAGTTATCAAGATAGGATCACTTTGACTTATACTTATTTGGGGTGTTATTTCACACTTGTGTGCAGTGCTTCTTATTAATGCTAGATGAAATAGGCAGATAGAATTCTAGAAAAGCAATTTGTTGGAAACCCCTATTTCTTGATGACCAGGAGTACATAAGTTGCTGGGTGGAGAACAATTTTATTTTATTTTCTTTACCTGGTCAATCAAATATTGTGAAGACTGTATCTTAATCTTTGTAACCATTTGATTTTTTTTATTTAACCTGATCTTTATCCTGCTAGGTTGGTCGATACAGCTGTCAAAACATCCCGTAGTGGGTACTTACAAAGGTGCCTGATAAAAAATCTTGAGTGCCTAAAAGTTTGTTACGACTATACTGTTCGTGATGCTGATGGTTCTGTTGTTCAATTTCTTTATGGGGAAGATGGTATTGATGTCAGCTTGACAAGCTTTATTCAAAAATTTGAATCCCTGGAAGCTGTAAGAACTTGTTCTCGGTTTCTGAATTTGGATTCCTCGAAAAACCATTCTTCAATTATTTATTTATCTATTTCCTATTGATTATTTTTCAGAACAAAGAAATGTTTCACAAGAAATGTTGTCGTCAATTTGATGAATTCTATCCGTACATTAAAGAGTTGCCTTCAGCTCTCAAGGATAAAGCAGAGAATTTCGTGTACAATGCGTCCTTGAAGGAGCAAAATCATACCTTATTCAGTCAACTGGATTTCTTGAAGTTAATGGAGTACAAATACCTCGACAGCCTTGCTCAACCTGGAGAACCAGTTGGTGTTCTTGCCGCTCAGTCTGTAGGAGAACCTTCAACACAGATGACGTAAGTCTTCATATTTTTCTCATATCATTTTAAATTTTTGTTCAGAGAGTTACAAGAATTAGAGTCTGTTAAAGGTGTTACTCTTACTAAGATTCAATGAGTATAAGATTTAGTCTCCTAAAAGACATGGATTAAATATTTTAACAAGAATAATGTTAATAGAACTTTAAAAATAAACTTTTTCTCCACCAAAAAAAAAATTGGCTGAACAGAAGTTGTTAGAAAATAAGAGTTGGAATGTATTACAGAGTTGTTCGGAGCCTATTTCTAAAAGCCTCTTATAGCATTAGGCAGCTCTTATTTGTGCTTTGTTTTTGGTCTCTTTGAAGTGGCCAGCTTTTGACTTTCTCTGTAAACTTATTTTCTCAAGAATAAAAGATTTCAAATTTTTTCTAAAAGGGGGAAAAAGAAAAAAACTACATGCTAAAGTTTTTCTGTTTTGTTTTGTTATATAACGAAATGAATCTAGTTATGCAATCTATTTCTGTATTAAGGCAAGTATAATTTTTTTTCCCTACTGTGTATCCTCTTTATATGATCATTGCTATTGTTTTTCAGACTGAATACTTTCCATCTTGCCGGACGAGGTGAAATGAACGTGACCCTTGGAATCCCGCGTCTTCAGGAGATCTTGATGACTGCTTCAATTGACATTAAGACTCCAATTATGACATGTCCATTGCAAAAAGGGAGATCGAAGTGAGTCCTTAATTGGTTGTTGTGCGCCATTTTCATTCTTATTTTCCAGTGGTATATATGGTAGTAAACAATTGAACATAGTGTACATTGATGTTTTTTCTTATTAGTATTGAAGTAATTTTTTTGCAGCAGATAATGATTGAGTTTTCAAAATTTCAAACAGATTGTACAATTTATTTTCACAAAACTCTCTGATTCCAGTTAAAGTGAGGATAGGGCTGACAGTAAGGCTTTATTCTGTCTCAATTCAATGCAGCTTTGAGTGCAAAACATGACCTATTAAATGATTGCATGCCAAACCTATTTTAGCTTCAGTTAAATATTAGAATATGCATCTCAATTCTTTTTCTGTTCTTTAAAAGTTAACTAAAACTAGCATCCATTTTATAGACACCTTTTGTAGAAGAGGGTAGTACCGTGAGCAAAAAAAAAAAAAGGTAAGTGTAGGTATTATTGGGGCTAAAGGAATGCCTCATATGATAAAGGGGGGTGCTAGTAAGGGTTGTTTATTGATGGTCGGAGGCTTCTTTTGTAGCTTTTTTCTCATTGGCATGGCTTATGCAATTCTTAGTTTTTAGTGTTTCTAAACCTTGCTGAGCATTTGGTATCTGATGTTTGAACATTAATATTTACATGTCCCCTTAGTTTTCTATTACTTGGAAACAGTTATACAATAGGAATACCATGTTTTATATTTGTTGACTTGGATACTCTATTTGTTATGTGCAGGGATGAAGCTCAGAATGTAGCTAATAAGTTGAAGAAGATCACTGTGGCAGATGTAATAGAAAGTATGAAAGTAACTCTCTTGCCATTTGTCCTTCAGGATCATCAGATTTGTCGTATTTATAAGCTTGAGATGAGACTCCACATACCTGACCATCTTCGAAACATCATCGAAGACTTATCAGAAGATTGGGAGGAAATCCTAGAGGTTGCCTTTGTTAGGGCATTGGAAGACGCAATACAAAATCATGTGCTCTTACTTTCTAAGATTAGTGGTATTAAAAGTTCCACACATGATTCACAGCCAAAAGAATCAAATGAGACAGATGAAAATATTTCCAGAGATAAATATCAACTTGGGGAAGACGATGACGATGGGCTGTCTGACGATGGTGAAGGGTTTGAGGATTTTGGTGCACAAAAGAGAAAGCTGCAAGCTAAAGATAACATGGATTATGAAGATGGCTGCGAAGAAGAAGTAAGAGATGGAGATCTGACTGAAAGAGAAGAAAGCGACAATGAAGTTGAAATGGGTAAGGATGATGTGGATGGGGTTGTAGATGCCGATGAAATGCCTGGAAGTCCTTTAGAAGAAGCTGGAGACCTGGCTGAGCCCAAGTCAAAGAAGAAAAAGAGCAAATCAGGGGACAAAACTAAAGAGAAAAAGAGCAAATCAGGTGACAAAGTTAAAGAGAAAAAGAGGACGAGAGCAAGGCTAGTAAAAAGGAAGACTGACCGGGCAATTTTTGTGTTAGCCAAGGGGTTCCACTTTGAGGTTCATTTTAGATTTACTGATGAACCTCATATGTTGCTGGCTCAGGTACTTTTAGTTTTACTCTTTACCACAACGTCTTTTCCCTCTTATTTATTTCCTTTGGCAAGCTTTCCCACATGACACCCACACTGCCATCTCCAATTGTTGCCATTACCAGCCATTGGATTGTACCATTAGCTTAAGCAGTCCTCTCTCCGACAAGCTATTAGTTGGTCAGAACCATCAAAAAATAAATAAGTTTACAGAAAAATGAAGATAACACAAAAAAGAGCGTTTCCCAAATTGTTGTTAATTGACGAGTATATTTATGATTCACATTTTGCAAATTGTTTTGAATGATGTTTTGTAGATTGCTCAGAAGACAGCCCAAAAGGTTTATATGCAAAAATCGGGCGAGGTTGCTGACTGTAAACAAATTACTTGTGACGAGAATCAAGTCCTCTGCTATGGGAAGGATCCTGAAAATAAACACAGTTTTTCGTCGAAGGAAAAGAAGGAGATTCCAGCTCTCCAGACCAGTGGAGTGGATTTCGCTACATTTTGGCAATTGCAAGATGTTCTTGATTTCAGGTACATTTATTCCAATAACATACATGCTATGTTGAACACGTACGGAGTAGAAGCTGCCAGGGAAACTATCATAAGAGAAATAACGAACGTTTTCAAGTCTTACGGGATATCTGTCAACATTAGGCACCTTTCACTGATAGCTGACTACATGACTCATTCGGGTGGTTATCGTGCAATGAATAGATTTGGAGGCATAGCAGAGTCAATATCTCCGCTTAATAAAATGTCTTTTGAGACTGCTTCCAAGTTCATTGTTGAAGCAGCATATCATGGCCAGACCGACGACTTGGAAACTCCATCTGCTAGGGTCTGTCTTGGGTTGCCCGTGAAGATGGGTACTGGAAGTTTTGATTTGGTGCAGAAGATAGATGTTTAATGTGCAGAGCTATGAGCTTTCTACATATGAACCCATTTGGGCCTAAGGTTTTGTTCTTTTCTCTTTCACGAAGCTGCAGTTTATGTTTTCCGCTCAGAATTTGGTAGGCAATTTTGGTTATGTAGTTTACCTTAATTTCGATTTCTTTCCTACAATTTCAATTATGAAAATTTTGAATTGGGGAGAAGATATTCGAACTTGGAGGAAAAGTATCACCGAACACTAATGTTTGTGTCATTGTAATAACTCGACGGTGACACCAATCGTTTGTAAGGTTTATTTCTCTCCATCTGCTGTTCGTCCAACCTTTGTTTTCCTTTCATATTATTGTCGTACAGTACCTCATGTGCTTTGTCTCGTCTCATTTGCCCCATTTCTGTGGAACTCTTACAAATTTTTTTTTGAATGTGCTTTGATTTGTCTCACGTTGCTCCATTAACTCTGTTTTAAATGTTAAAACGGTTAACTAGCTATTTAAGTGTAAACAAAAATAAGTATGACTCATTTTCATCTCTCTCTCCCTCTCTCCTTTCAAGTTTCAATGCACCTCTCCCTTAGCCTTGCCATTCGCCCCACACCAGTGCAACTTTCAAATCCCATTTCTAACTCCGAATGCTTGAATATAAGATACAAGGATATCTGAGAAGGAGATGTATACGTAGAGCATCCATCTCGATCTTATGACTTATGAGTATTAAATCAAAAACTTGAAACCTCCTACCATATAAGAAACTACTGGCCCGAAGCTTCAATGTACACCTTCAAATTTCTCTTTGCAGACCCAAATTTCCACAAACCCTTGGAGAAAAGATAAAATGCAAGGAATGAAAGTGGCATACTTCACTTGGTTTTAAAGAAAATGTGCTATATTTCTTTATTTCACAACAAAACAATTAGGTAAATTACAATGATTAAGCATCAGGGACAGAACTACAATAGGAAGTGGGAAGCAGCCCAAAACGGTGCATCTTCTCATTCCCCTAGAACAAAGAAAATGAATTCCGAGTTTTCTATTATACAGGTGTAGCAATTTTCGACAATTGTTCTTACAAACAATTCCAATGAAATGGAACAAAAATAAAAATGAAAGTAGAAACCTTTGCCCGCCAGAAATCTAATAGCAACCAAAAGATTTCTTAAATTAAACAGCACGGGCATAAGAGCTGATCTTGAATGTTCAGGATCACTGCTACAACTAGGACACATGAGATATTTCGAATTAACATGTTGAGGAACGCAGAAGAAGGTAGTATACATTTTTTTTTTGGTTACAAAGATGTATACTCATAAATATAATGCACATTAGCTGGAAATGGGAACCGAAAGAAGATATGTAGCACCACATTATTTTCATGTAATTCCGCAATAAACAATGATGTAACAAGCGCACACACCAGGCATACATGCATGTAGATGAGCCATGGATGATTAAGGTTCAGGATGGAGAAGGTTCGGCTCCATCATGGAGTGCACAACAAATGGTTGCTTTGTGATGCCCCTGGTACACCCTGATATCTTCGCCGGTGGACATGGACCAAAGCCTTGCTGTTGTATCAGACGAAGCTGCACAGATAAATGTTAGATTATTCAAGCATCTTAAGAAGAAGCGGGTTTCATTTAAAATTCTCAGGTTGGGAACTAATACCTGTTATAAGATAAGCACCATCTACTGAGAAAACACAATCCCATACCCACCGTTGATGTCCTAGAAGGTAAACAATCAGTAAAGATCAATGCATCATATGGCTCAATTTTTAGTACCCATCAGTTTTATCAAGTAATTTGCAAACTAAATGAGCACCTTTGCATAATGTTACAGGTACATACCTACTAAAGTTTTCTCTAATGTGAAACCATCAACATTCCATATCTTGACAGTGTGGTCCGAAGAGGCAGTTGCCAGATATCTGTAAGTAGAAAGCCTATAAAGGTTACTCCAAGAACTCACAACAGTAAGCATACTGGCTAGGAACAGAAGCCAAAATAAAACAGTCAATATCCCTTAAACCAAAAAAGAAATGTATGGTATGGCATAAAACAGAAGAAATTGTTTGAACCTGAAAGGAAAAGATATATGAAAATAGATAAAACCTGTGGGGTTCACAGAACTCAGGTGAAAGAAGACATTTAAGAATGTATCCCTTGTGTGCTTGCAGCTTATGAAGTGGCTCAAAATTTGTCATAGTCTGGTAAATAAAAGGCACTTAGCATCAAAGTGAATCAAGTGTGATAAGAAAATAGCCTCAGATAATCGAATGCATGAAGTACGACCTGGGTTCCCCGTAACAAGCGCCAAACGTAACATGTCCCATGATTATTTGCTGCAACAACCAAGCTTCCATCCCACATAACCGTTAATGACCTCACAGCTGTATCCACCTCTGGAACCTAGATTCACTCCATAAGTTAATTTAAATTCACCATCCCTCATTTTTGTGCACTGCGCACCCACAAAGAAGAAAAATAACCCGTGCAGGGAACTTCTCTCAATAAACGACTGGATTCTGGCACTTGGGTGTGCTTGAGCATTCATCATTTAGTCTCTATATCTTGAGATATCCCTTAAATCTATATCTTTAACTAAACAATTACTTTAAAAACTAAACTTTTAAACGGTTTATACAAATTACAAAATGAATAAGATGTTTATATCAAAAGACAGGTGTATAGAGTGGTAAAACACACTTAGCACCACGACTTCCAATCCCAATTCTCAGTAATTACCACCCCAAATTCCTTTCCCACCCACCATCCATTCCAGCATACAAACACTGTATTTTGTTCTTCTCTTTTATATTTTTCAAATATATATATATTTGGTAAACACATTGCAACATATGAACAAGTCTAGTAAATATTTTGCCCACTCAGATCTTCCTTTCACCTGATATCATACCAAAGCTTCAGATTAATGGTGTCCATAGAACTAAAGGAACCTCTTGAAATTAGTATGTGATGTAAAAAGGGAGAAAACGCCTATTTATCGTCAATTCTGAATATAGAAGAAGCACAAGACAGGAAATACAAGTGCAAAACAATGAAGCATACCAATTCACAGCTGCATGAATTTGCTGTCAAATCCCAGACACGAATATTGCCATTTTGGTCCCCAGATATCAGTTCAGTCTGCACACCGAGTATAAATTTTTTAACATATTAGCCAAACAATCAAAAACTACTAATGCATGCAAGAAATATTTGAGGACAATAAAGAAATATTTTACAATAACTCTTACTGAAAAATCATATCAGACTCACACACAGATCTCGTGGAATTATGATCACAAAGTAATACGGATGTCCCCTGGCCCACTACAACTTAAGACCAAGAGCAAACTTTATTCCTAGATATGTCAGATTCATGATCCAATGGCCAAGAGTGATAATTGGCAAGTTCACTATCATATGATATTTCCAGGATATGACAATGGGTTGAATGGAAAACTGCATAAATGTTCAATAGTCTACCCAAGTAGGAGCTCAAGTATGCTTACATGACAGCTTCTTTCTTTTTATCTTCCCACTCCCTCATCTCCATATGAAAAGTTATCTGGCACTTATAACCTCACCGAAAACAGTTCCAAATTTTCTATGAAATGCAAGCAATAAAGTTGCAAGATTTTACAGATAAAATGCCTTAAGCCACAATTTGATTGTTGAAAAGCCCAAAGGAAAGGGGAAGACAGTGTGGAGTCTAACTACTTATAAAAGCCACTCCAGCTCCTTTGTATCATGAGAAAAACCATTATCTTTATCCTTCTTAATAGTTCAGCAGTTACTAAAACAGTAAAACCCAATAGCATCTTTAGCTAAGTTTATATTCTTAGGTAGGAAAGGGTGAGTCAATACTTGACCTGATTCGGGTGCAACACAACAGTGTTAACAGCTGCACGGCTTTCATATTCCCTTTGACAGCCTGGAGCTCTGAAATTCACTCCACATGTAAGTCTAAATTATATACCAAATATGTACAAAACCTGCTAAATAGAGAATAACTCCAGCATATGCTGTTGGCAGCAATTACCTCAAATCCCAAATTTTTACTGTACCATCCTCGGAACCTGAATACATCCAGTTGCCATCACATTGAAACCCTACTGCCATTACATTATTAGTATGAGAATCATAACTCATCACCTGGAACATAGTCATTTGAAAAGGGCACGCCCATGAGTAGCTGGAAGAACTAATGAAAGGCATACAAGGATTGCCACCCCTCTCTTTACTTCAATGAAAAGCTAAATAAAGATTAATGCATGAGAAGACAAACCGGCTGAGGGCTGTTTGAATTAACATCAAACAATCGAATGTGAGGATTGCCAGCTGCAGCCAGGAAGCGTTTATCTGGAGTTATCTCGAGCCTATTAACTTGCTATACTCATGAAAAATGGAAAATCAGATCCAGCACAAATAAATTAAATAAAAAACAAGTAAACTGACCAGAATTTTGCCAATCTATTTAAGAAAATACAACTAAATGATTATGAACTAAAGGACACTCAACGACCTACAGCATATCAAATAATTCCATTAAACCAATCTAAATCGTATCAATCCAACCATTTGGCTTACCTCAGTTGATTCTATCATTTTGAAAAGGAAATCAACATCTCAATAAACTTAAAAATCAAGCATGTACTACCACACAAGCACATAAAAAGATACATTCTTCTCTCAAGAAAATGAAAAATGAGAATTGAGGGACAAACTGAATCAGGGTACTGGATGGTACGGTAGCAGCGGCCACTTTTGGCCTCCCAAAACCGAACAGTGTGGTCATAGCTAGCCGTAGCAAGTATCACCGATGGTTGCTGGCTCATCTTAATCTCCTCCTAATAATCATCACGCAAATAATTAAACATGCAAAATCAACAAAAAGCACAGCAACTAAATTGAAAATTTTATATGCCAACTTTGAGATTCCCAAGGATAAAAAATAAATGGGCTGAGATTGATTTACCTAGACATAAAATTAAAGAGAAAAAGAATGTAAATTTAGGTTCGTAATGATGGGAAGTTGGTGGGCATAGTTTAATTGGAAATTAGGGTTTTGAGGGGGGTTTTGGAGGGGGAGAGCGCCATGGAAAGCAGAAAGCAGAAAGAACAGACCTGAGGGGGCATCTTCTGGGTTCTGGGCCTTGGTCACAGAACTGAAATCATCATATGGGCTTTTTCCTGAGCTGGGTTTCTTTTGGGACCCTCAATTATTATTATAATTTTTTTTTACTTCGTAAAAGCAAGTTATATAGCTTTTACATAATATGCAATATGCACTCTTCAATTAATCTCACTTACATCGTATTCTTCCATTTTTCTCACTTTGCATCTCGAAACTACTGAGTCGTTCCATTTAGCATCTTTTTTGGTTCCCTCCATCCAAATGTCATTAATTGAAGGCTTTTAACATAAAATGCACCTTGAATTTGTCGAAAAATATCATGTTACACGCTGTTATTAAAGTTGTCTCACTTTGCACTCCGAAATCACCAAGTCGTTCCATTCATCTTTTTCGTTTCCTCCACCGCGTCCACCTCCTCAACCATCATCTTCGTCTTCATCTTTTTCGTGATCAGACTTCGACTACAAATTGTGAGCAATCAGATTGTGTGAATGCCTAGTCTTAATTCATTCCATAAAAAGTACCTAGAAAGTCACCAAAGCCATAAAGCTCACGGTGGTCATCTGAGTTGGAAGAGCGCAAGAAGTAGTCATCAACGACCAACCTTTTTTCGAGACCTTCGTAGAGGTCTTGTAAATTTACGGTTTGTATACATGGCTGCCAATTTACTCCATATAATTCGAGCTCTACTTATGTTTAAATCATTCAAGCTCGATTTGTAATATAAATGAGCATAACCCAAATAGCTATTATAAAATTGAGTCGACCTTAAATTTAGAATTCAGCTCATAAATGTCATGAATAGCTCATATCATTTTATGAGACAGCTCAAAATTTTTTTCAAATTTGACTTGTTTGTTAAAACTTGGCTCCTAAAGATTTATAAGATTTATGTTAGGATCTTATAATTAAAGGAAAAAAAATGTCCAAGCTCATTGGAGCTCTAAATTGGATCGATATAGTTTGAGTAGTTTGTTACATTGTTTTTTGGCTAAATTGGAGCAACAGTATTTAAACTTTACTATAATTTTAGCAATCCTTCTTAAACTTTAATATTAGTGTACATCGTCCCTGAATTTTACGATAGTAGTTCAGTCAGTCACTCCGTCAAAAAATAAAACGAAATCCGTGAGAAAAAAGTACGTGAAATGCATGTAACTGAACAGTTGAGGGCAAAATAGACTTTTTAGCCTCTGATAAAAAGGCACGTGAATTCATACAATTTTGCAGCTGCAATTGAGGAGGAGACGATGCTTGCGGAGGAGAGGATTATCGAAAGCCCAATATTCAAATTCAACTAGGAATTTTATTTATAAAATTTTTTAATATATGAAAAACCCAATATCCAGATTCCATATAACAAAAATTCTTCTAAAATTTTGTAAGTAATCAAAATCCCAATTAGACTCTCAATGTCTCCGTCCGAGAGGGCAACAAGCAAGCATAGAAGAAAATGAAGCTGCATTGGAATCTATGGTCTAATCACAAGCTCAAGAATTTGGTGGTGAAGTTGTGGTTGGGATCCTCTTAATGGGTATTGCACTTCGTCTCTCTCTCTCTCTACCACTATTGGGTTTTCTTCACCCAGAATTGAACCCGTTTTCTTGAGAAAACCGTGGTTTCAAAACGTCTCTCTCTACAAGTTCCACAGGATGAAGATCAGGATCAAATTCCTTCACCCAGAAAAGAAACCCATTTTCCCGAGAAAGTTAATGCTTCAGACCCAGCAATCAAAAACCCAATTGACCCAAATCTCTGATGTAATCATAAACCATTACCCTCCCACGAGTTAAAATCTAGCAGGTCGAGATCGTCAAGGGAAGGAAGGGGAATCTTGCAGATCGTTGTCTTCATCCTCTTTGAAAAGCCTTCTTTGTATTCTCCCCTGGGCTCACCAAACCACCAAAATGGACGTTTTTCTCCTTATTTTTAAGGTATTCCATTTGACATTTTAAAGGAGAGACAAACTCAACTATTATGATAAAGTTCAGGATATTGACACTAATATTAAAGTTTATGGACGGTTACTAAAATTATAGTAAAATTCAGGGACGGTTACTCCAATTTTACTTTGTTTTTTTTTTTGGTCATTGTTTGTTACATTGTTTAGATTACTATATTATTAGTAGTTGATTAATTTATTTAATTTCTTTCATTGAGCCAAGCAAGCATCAAGAAACAAGACGAGCCAGCAAAGCCAAGCCAACAAAAAGTTCAACTTCGATTCACAAAGGAGTCAAGTTGTCGAGCTAGAACTTCAAAAATAACTTGAGCTGAGCATGATAATAGGTTTTTATCGTACCTTGGGTTGAATAATATTATCCGATCCAAATTTGAGCACGCTAATATTATACAGATGTGGAAGAAATTTTCTCCAAATTTTCCAGCATCGGAAGCATTTGTCTCCAAATCTCTAGATCTATTCAAACTCTCCTTCTTCTCTTCCTCCCTCTCATTCTCTCCATTTTCTTCTCACACCCAACTTCGCCGATGTCATCGACCTCCTGCTCTTTTCTTTACCTCTGGTCCCTTTCCCCGAAGCAGTCTTGTCCCTACAGATCTTCTAGTTCATGTACCACATGATGACACACTCCCTCCTCCAGACTGATCTCCACTTCAAAGTCATTTATAACGATGTCGTATTCGACACTGTCAACGTCAGCTACACTGGCGTGTTCGTCAAGTAGGAGCATTTTGTTGGGATTTAATCCCTTTCGTCACGTCAATTAATTGCTGGAAATAAAAATTAAGCCGAGATGATGATAAGTAAAACAAATAAGAACACACAAGACCTTACGTGGTTAAGCCATTTGCCTACATCCACGGAGTGTTTCCACCTTAACTATAATATGAGAAAATTATAAGTACAAAATAACACGCTCAAGAGTCTTATACACAAACCCGAGCCACCATTCGTACATCCTTTCTCAACCCCGTGAAGATCTCACTCTCTCCCAAGAGATATACCCTCTCTTAAAGTATTCCTTGACCAATCTCCCTTTGTTTTCTCTCGTACAGAGCCCTTTGAGTTGATATCAACATGAGGCATAAGCCTCCTTCTTATATAGCCAAAGACCAAGGCTATATTTAGATATTAGAAGGAACATCTCTCTTTCTTTTCCTTTAAATCGCCCGCAACTTGATTGGTTACAACATTTTCCTTTTTTTATGTCCTGTACTCCAAATAAGGAAGGACGTTCTATCCAATAATCTCCCCCTCTCGACTTAGATGGAGGCCTTCATACCTTAACTTCAAATCTTGAAGTCCATCTCGACTTGAGACATTGTTTGTAAATAACACAAACGCTTCCATGTACCAGCTACACATAAGCGAATCATATTTTTGGACCTTACTCCCCCTGATTCGTAACGCCCAATATTTATGTGTAACTACTCCGAGACGACAATTACTAGTCGGCCCTGAAGAGGGACCTCGATATGACCCCTTCCCCAGCAGGATTTTCTTTCTCACCACCGTCTGAATCTTGGAAAACTGTGACCCCAGTCTCTGCTATGCCCGCAACTAAGCCATCTCAGGAACCTGTTTTCTTGTGCACACCATTTTCGAAATACCATCGAGGTCTGGGTTATAGCACTCCGAACCAGCCGATATAAACCACCACATTCTTCTCCCTTCATTAGGACCTTACAGGCACGTGTGATTTTCAGAACTCCCCCTGCAATAGAACACTTGCAACCATTGGAGTCTAACTGGCTCAAAGATATTAAATTCTTTTGCAGCTCTGGGACATATGTCACACCACCCAAAGTGCGCACCACTCCATCAAACATCTTGATTTTCACCGTTCCTACACCCAAAATGTCACACTTAGACCCGTTGGGTAAGAAGAATGACCCACCCCTTCTTTCTTGGAACAAATCAAAATATTCCTTCTTGGAACAAATGTGATGAGTCGAACCCGAATCTAATGTCCATTCACTTTGAGAAGATATGTTACTTGCAGAGACTGTGAGAACATCTCCGCCAATATCCATATAATTTTGTGCAACCCCTGTAGTGGAGCTTTCCCCGTTGCCATCCTTCTTATTCCAAGTTGGACAATCCCATTTTATGTGCCCCCATTCCTTACACTTGTAGCACTGCTTGCCTTTTCCATTGCCTCGGGATCTAGACATGCTATTAATAGGTCCCCTTCCAAATTGCCTTCCCCGACGATTCAAGTCATGAGAAGCCAAGGCTGAATCATGGTTGTCTTCAACCTTTTCCTCTTTTTAGGTGATAAGAGTGTCGTCTTGACCTCCTCCATCTTCAGTGTATCCTTACCATATAACATTGTGGTAACAATATACTCATATGAATCAAGAAGTGAGGTAAGAAGTAGTAAGGCCTGATCTTCTTCCTCAATCTTCACATCAAATCTTGTTAGTTGATCCAACAAACCTTTGAACACATTAAAGTGCTCCATGAGATTCTCACTCTCTTGCATCTTCAGCTTATATATATAAATCCCGCTACATATTCAATTTTGTGGTCACGCTTTTTCCGAGATAGAGTTTCTCTAACTTCTCCCACAATGCTGGTGCCGAATCCTCATCGATAATATTGTTCATAATATTATTAGCAATAAAGAGCCGGATCGTGCTAACACACTTCGACTCTATTTCTTCCCACTTATCATCTGTCATCTCGTCTGGCATCGCACCCTTTCCCTTCAACGCTTTAGCCACACCCTGTTGCACAAGGATGTACTTTACTCTTCTCCACCAAAGAGTAAAACTTACTCTTCTCCGCCAAAGAGTAAAGCTTTCTCTTCCATCAAACTGCTCCAAGGATGTCCTTTACTCTTATCCTCCAAAGAGTAAAACTTACTCTTCCATCAAACTGCTCCACCTTAAAATTTGAAGAAATGCTCCCCACCATGACCAAAAACAAATTGATCGCAAAATCACCACAATCAATAAACACACACCTTGATAACTGAACCATGACTCTGATACCAATTGTTGGGTTTTAATCCTCTTCGTCACGTCAATTAATTGATGGAAATAAAAATTAAGCCGAGATGATGATAAGTAAAACAAATAAGAACACACAAGAATTTACGTGGTTCAACCATTTGCCTATAGCCACGGAGTGTTTCCACCTTCACTATAATATGAGAAAATTACAAGTACAAAATAACATGCTCAAGAGTCTTATACACAAACCCAAGCCACCTTTTGTACATCCTTTCTCAACCCCGTTAATATATCACTCTCTCCCAACATATATACCCTCTCCTAAAGTATTCCTTGATCAATCTCCATTTGTTTTCTCTCGTAGAGAACCCTTTGAGACGATATCAACATAAGGCATAAGCCTTCTTCTTATATAGCCAAAGACCAAGGCTATATTTAGATATTAGAAGCTACATCTCTCCTTCTTTTCCTCTAAATTGTCCGTAAAGTGATTGGTTACAACTTTTTTCTTTTTTTTATTTCCTTTTACTCCAAATAAGGAGGGACGTTGTATCCAACAATCTCCCCCTCCCGACTTAGATAGAGGTCTTCATACCTTGACTTCAAATCTTGGAGTCCATCTCCACTTGAGACATCGTTTGTAAATACCAAAAACGCTTCCATTGTCCTTATTCTTGTACTAGCTACATATATCCGAATTTGATTTTTGGTCCTTACTCCCCCTGATTTGTAACGGCCAATATTTATGTGTAACTACTCCTTGTCGGCACTTACTAGTCGGATATGAAGAGGGACCTCGATATGACTTGCTTTCTCACCATCGTCTGAATCTTGGAAACATATGACTCGAGTCTCTGCTATGCCCGCAATTAAGACCCGTCTCAGGATCCTGTTTTCTTGTGCACAACGTTTCCTAAATACCATCGAGGTCTGGGTTATATCACTCCCAACCAGACGATATAAACCACCACATTCTTCTCCCTTCATTAGGACTTTCCAGCCACGTGTGACAAGACCCCTCCCGAATTTTCCCCTTGAAATCCTTGAGGAGCCCTGCTTCGGTCTGACAACTCCTGAAACCTCAAATAGTTCCCGAAAAAATATCATTCGCTTAACAAACCAATTACCGAGGCTTCTACTGAAAATTGGTAGAATCTCCCTTGTAAACGAGTCAAACCAACTTCCACCTGTCAGACGAAGGATGCAGAATAACTACAATCCGGGGGTGGTCCTGTCAACGTGTGATTTTAATGAATCCCCCCGCAATAGAACACTTGCAACTATTGGAGTCTAACTGGCTCAAAGATATTAAAGCCTTTTGCAGATCTAGGGCATATGTCACACCATCCAAAGTGCGCACCACTCCATAAAACATCTTGATTTCCACCGTCCTACACCCAAAATGTCACACTTAGACCCATTGGGTAAAAATAATGACCTACCCCTTCTTTCTTGGAACAAATCAAAATATTCCTTCTGGGACCAAATATGATGAGTCAAACCCAAATCTAATATCCATTCACTTTAAGAAGATATGTTACTTGTAGAGACTGTGAGAACATCTCCGCTAAAATCCATATAATTTCGTGCTACCCCTGTAGTGGAGCATTCCCCGTTGCCATCCTTCTTATTCCAAGTTGGACAATCCCATTTTGTACCGACATTCCTTACACTTGTAGCACTACTTACCTTTTCCATTGCCTCGGGATCTAGACCTGCTATTACTAGGTCCCCTTGCAAATTGTCTTCCCTTACGATTCAAGTCATGAGCAGCCAAGGCTGAATCATGGTTGTTATTCCTTTTTCAGGTGATAAGAGTGTCGTCTCGACCTCCTCAATCTTCAGTGTATCCTTACCATATAACATTGTGGTAACAATATGCTCATATGAATTTGGAAGTAAGGTAAGAAGTAGTAAGGCCTGATCTTCTTCCTCAATCTTTACATCAACTCTTGTTAGTTGATCCAACAAACCTTTGAACACATTAAAGTGCTCCATGAGATTCTCACCCTCTTGCATCTTCAGCTTATATATATATATAAATCCCGCTTCAGACTCAATTTTGTGGTCAAGCTTTTTCTGAGATAGAGTTTCACTAACTTCTCCCACAATGATGGTGCATATTCCTCGTCGATAATATTGTTGATAATATTATCATCAATAAAGAGCCGGATCGTGCTAACACACTTCGACTCTATTTCTTCCCACTTATCATCAAGTCATCTCGTCTGGCATCGCACCCTTTCCCTTCAACGCTTTGGCCATGCCTTGTTAAACAAGGATGTCCTTTACTCTTCTCTGCCAAAGAGTAAAACTTCCTCTTCCATCAAACTGCTTCACCTTAAAATTTGAAGCAATGCTCCCTGCCATGATAAAAAAAAAGTTATTGTAAAATCACGACAATCAATAAAAAAAACACTGTGATAACGAACCACGGCTCTGATACCAATTGTTGGGATTTAATCCCCTTCGTCACGTCAATTAATTGATGGAAATAAAAATTAAGTCGAGATGATGATAAGTAAAATAAATAAGAACACACAAGAATTTACGTATTTAAGCCATTTTCCTACATCCACAGAGTGTTTCCACCTTCACTATAATATGAAAAAATTACAAGTACAAAATAACACGCTCAAGAGTCTTATACACAAACTCGAGCCACCCTATGTACATCCTTTCTTAACCCCATGAAGATCTCACTATCTCCCAAGAGATATACCCTCTCTTGAAGTATTCCTTGACCATCTCCCTTTGTTTACTCTCGTAGAGAACCCTTTGAGACGATATCAACATAGGCATACGCCTAATATTTAGATATTTTAAAGAACATCTCTCCCTCTTTTCCTCTCTAAATCATCTGTAACTTGATTGGCTACAACTTTTTCCTTTTTTTATTTCCTTTTACTCCAAATAAGGAGGGATGTTCTATCCAACACATTTTGTCGACGACCGATTCTTCCTTATCTACAAAAGGAGGCTAGGAGCAGTTTTGAGTCGTCGACATCGTCTGCACCAGCCCCTGCATGGTGGTGGAGGTGATGTGGCTTAAAGACTGTCCGTCAAACTGCAACTGTTGAACCCAAAAATGGATTAACGGATCTGTGAAGCCACGCAATCACACCAAGAACACCAACATATACTTGGTTCACCAAATTGGGCTACGTCCACTGGATTAGGCCACTCATTAATAGATAAGTTTATGTGCATGATACAAATGGCTTTGAGCCTTTGGAGAGAGAATGGTAAATGTAGAGAGAAGGGAGAGCTCACATGTTAGAAAGGTACATGTCTCTAGAGAGAAGTGGAGAGTGTCCAAATAAGGGAGAATGCTCCCCATATATAGGCAATATCTAGGTTTAGAGATGGGACCTAATGATGGATTTTGCTCATGGGCCTCGATTAGTCTTGGTCCAAGTGATCTTTTAAGTCTTTTGCTAGGTTCGTTGTTTGTTCAATCAAGATATCAATAACAACAAATGGGACCTTAAGGCATTGGCGAATGAGGATTCGGCGGCAAGGTTGGAGAGAGAAAATGAGACATCGAAGACTCATATATGATTTTTTTTTGTATCTAATTAATATGTGAGAAATAGTATATTAGTATTTATTGATTTAGTTAGGGTTTTTGTATCTAATTAATATGTGAGAAATAGTATATTAGTATTTATTGATTTAGTTAGGGAACTAACACAAATAAAATGTGAAAACTAGGGACTTAACTAATAGGCATATAAAACTAGATATTTAATAAATCACTACATGAAATCAAGTCTTGCCCAACAAAATTTTGCCCAACGAAGCAAACTTCGTCGCCTAAAGATACTTAGCCCAACGAAAAAAATAGCTGTAGGGCAAAAACCTGTCTAACCTTGCCCTACCAACATGTTTGTAGGGCAAGGTTCATTTGTAGGGTAAGGTTTTGGTGCAAACAAATAAATTTTGGCGATAATTTTGTTAACTTTGCCCGACGAACGATTTGGTAGGGCAAGCTAGGTTCGCGGGGCAAAAGTTTTCCCCACGAACTTCATAAAGTTGTCGGGCTTACATATCTTGCCCGACAACATATTTCGTCGTGAAAATCTTATGTTCGTCCGGCAAGGTTTGCGCGTTGACTGGTATGGAAATTTGATATGACATTAATTTGATATGAAATTAATTTGGTATGGAAATTTGATATGGAAATTAATTTAGTATGGAAATTTGATATGAAATTAAGGTAACGAAATTAATTTGGTATGAAAATTTGATATGAAAATTAATTTGGTATGGAAATTTGATCTGAAAATTGCCTATATAAAGTGGATGGAATGAGCATTCTCAAACCATCCTTCAAGCATTCTCAAATCATCCTTGCCTAGATTCGTCCATGTGCAAGATCGACCCCGTCCATGATCCTCCGGTGAAACACTTGACTAGGCCTTAGAAATGTGTGCTCCTTTGAACCTTCCCTTAGCGAGTAAGTGGATGAGATTACTGCCACTTTAACAAAAACATGGCTTGAAAAACCTCATTTTTTCGAGCCATGCTTTTGTTGAAGAAATTCAATCACATCTACTTACTCGTTGAGGGATGAAGGAAGGGGCATATATATTTCATAGGCTTGCTGACTAAGTGGGCATCGGAGGGTCATGGATTAGGTCTTTCTTGCGTCTGGTGCATCTTTCCCGACGAATATAAAACTTCGTCGAGCCAAGCTGTTCAAACAACTTTGCCTGATGAAACACTTATTCATAGGGCAAAACTTGGTTAATCCTCGCCATACCAAAGCGTTCGTAGGGAAAACTCAATTCGCGGGTTCAGATTCTAACACAAAGAAATAGTTTTTGGCGCACAAATTCAAAATGGCAACGATTTAGATTCGTCGAGCAAACTTTAGTTTAGTAGGGCAAAGTGTGAGAGTTGATTGCTTAAAATTATCTATCAAACAAGTCCCCGATGAAGTCATTAAACTTTGCCCGACGAAGAACGATTTAGATTCGTCGAGCAAACTTTAGTTTAGTAGGGCAAAGTGTGAGAGTTGATTGCTTAAAATTATCTGTCAAACAAGTCCCCGATGAAGTCATTAAACTTTGCCCGACGAATGGCTTCGTCGGGCAAAGGTTTAAATACACATTAACTGCGACAATGCCCTTTTTTTCTTCTTCCTTCTCTGCATTAATTTCCTTCTCTCTCTCTCTCTCTCTCTCTCTCTCTCTCTCTCTCTCTCTCTCTCTCTCTCTCTTTCTCTAGCTCTATAACACCAACAACCATAAACTCATCACCATTTTTACTATCAATCTCTCCCTCTCTCTCTCAAACACCAAACTCCATCAAATTCCAATTTTGAAGGTTTGAGAAATTTAAATTTTTTAGTTTTGAAAATTTATTTTTGATTGGAAACTAATTATTGTTTGTATTTTAGGGAATTTGTGATTAATTTGGAGGAATACTTATAAAGAGGTATGTATGTTTGCCTCTAAATTTAATTTTGGTAAGAATTTTAGATATATAAATATGTTAGGAAATTGTGTATAAATTGTGGAAAATGTGTAGAAATTGTGTATAATTTGTGAAAAATTGGGTAGAAATTGTGGAAAATGTGTTATGTGATTTTGTAGGAAATTAGAAAATTAAAAAATATGTTAGGAAATTAGGAAATTAGAAAATATGTTAGGAAATTAGGAAAATAGAAAATATGTTAGGAGATTAGGAAAATAGGAAATATGTTAGGAAATTAGGAAAATAGAAAATATGTTAGGAAATTAGGAAAATAGAAAATATATTAGGAAATTAGGAAAATAGAAAATATGTTAGGAAATTAGGAAAATAGAATATATGTTAGGAAATTAGAAAAATAGAAAATATGTCAGGAAATTAAAAAATTGTAAACTCTGTGATATGCGTAATTAATATATGTTTGTATTTGTGATATTTTTGGTAAAGCTTTAGGTTCTGACGGAGTGAAATATGTTGATATTTCATAACCGTTTATGTGAAATTAATCGGGTTGATTAACTTCGTATAATGAAATTCAATGAAAAACCTTAGATCCGTTTGAGATTCAGTTGGATGCGCACGTGGACGCAATGCGTGCTCGCACAATTGACTGACTCGTGAATTATCCTTTTATTCGGATAGTTTAGGAGTGCGTAACTATGTATTGTGTAGTTTGCGGTCTACAAGGCTAGGTTTCGATTGTGGGAAATTCAGTTTGTATCCCTTCAATGTTCTCCAAATGCATGTTAGATATTTATTTATAATATCTACGTCGTGCATTTGGGGAACTATAGGGGGATGCTGTTGAAATTTCCTTCGATCGAAACTTAGCCTTGTAGGTCACAACTGCACAACACAGAACGTGCACTCTCGAATGGGATAGTGCCAAATCATCGGAGGCATAAGGAGACGAGCGACTTAAGATATTAACTTGTTCTAATTACGGGACAATGTTAACTCAATTACTTACGTTGACTGTATTTTCTGAAAGCAGGCACAATGGACAGAGAATGGATGCAAATGGAAGAAAGATTTTCTGATGAGTATTTGGATGAGATCGACATCTTCATTGCCATTGCAAATAGTCAATGTAGTATCCGTGCCGGAAATGTAACAACTTCAATTGGGGTACGTTGAATGATGTCCGATATCATTTGGCCGAATATGGGATTGTACAAAACTATACAAATTGGATCTATCACAGTGAACAAATATTTACAGCATCGACATCTTTGGATCTCGGGACCCGTGGCCATCAAAGTGATTCGGATGGGCGCTGTGATGATGACCAAGTATTTAACATATTAACTGATTATTTTCCTCCCGCATCGATTGATATGGACGATGAGGCACCCAGGTTTCAATCCGAAGACTCAGAGCAACATTACTAGAGATTGTTGAAAGAAGCTCAATGCGAATTGTACCCTGGTTGTAAATCGTTCTCGGTTCTTGGGGCAGGTTGTGTAATTGATGCACATGAAAGTTGAGTATAATCAAATGAACAAGCATTTTGATCACATGATGGATATTATCATCCGATTGCTCCCTAAAGATAATCGTATACATAAAGATAATTATAGCTCGAAGAAAATGTTGAAGGGTCTCGTTTTAGGGTATGTCAAGATTCATGCATGCAAGAGCAATTGTGCAGTGTTTTACGGTGGATTCGAGCAGCTTGAAAAATTTCCCATGTGCAATGAGCCTAGGCTTCGAAAGAACAAGATTTCGTACAAGGTGTTGCGTTATTTTCCACTAAAGCCAAGATTACAAAGATTCTACATGTCGACCCACACATCCCGTAATATGAGGTGGCACAAGGATGAACGCATTGATGATGATGTACTGAGGCATCTTGCCGATGCAGAGGATTGGAAGGAATTTCATAAGATGTATCCTGATTTTACTGTGGAGCCAAGAAATGTTAGATTAGGACTTGCTACTGACGACTTTAATTCATTTGGGAGTTTTGCAAAGCCATATAGCACTTGTCCAGTGGTCATGATTCCGTATAACTTGCCCCCTTGGAGATGCATGAAGAAAGAATTCACAATCCTCAGTACTTTGATACCGGGGCCCAAATAGCCGAGTAATTGCATCGATGTTTATTTTCGGCTGTTGATTGATGAGCTTATGGATTTGTGGGAAAATGGAGTTCGAACATACGACAAGTACATTGGAGAAATGTTCACTTTACGAGTAGCCGTAATGTGGACTATTAATGATTTTCCTGCATATGGTATGTTGTCAGGGTGGAACACCAAGGATTATCTTGCATGCCGACATGTGGACCAAATACAAAGTCCTTTTGGCACACATCGAAGGTATGCTACTTAGATACGAAAATATTTCTGCCCTAGGATTACCGGTGGCGTACACAGTCTGACTCATTTGGTGGCAAAACTGAGCTATGGCCACGACCAAGGGAGAGGTCCGGTGATGAGATATTGTCCAAATTGAAAATTATCCAGGAGTTCATCACACGAGGACCGAAACCAGCGGAACTTGAAAATTGGACAAAGAAGAGCATATTCTTCCGTTTGGCATACTGGTCGAAATTGAAAATCAGACACATCGCGGATCCTATGCACATCGAGAAGAACGTTGCCGAGAGTGTTGTGGGAATGACTTTACCCATCGAAGGCAAGTTAAAAGACACAAAAAAAGACCCGTCTAGGCATCCAACAAATGGGGATTCGGCCAAATTTATGGACAAAAGTCGTCAATGGAAATTACATAATGGCTCATCCATGTTATGCATTTACGCCGGAGAATAAGAAAAAATTCCTAAAGTAGTTGCAGAGTGTGAAATTTTCAGATGGGTACGTCTGCAACATCTTCCAAAACGTTAGCACAGACGGTGGCACCATGGCTGGTTTGAAGAGCCATGACTATCATGTTTTGCTATAATGGCTCCTTCCGATTGGTATTCGGCCTTACTTGGAGCAAGGTGTTATTAAGATGATAATTTATTTGTCCCAATTCTTCCAGATACTATGTACCAAAACGTTGCTAAAGGCGGACATCAGAGCAATTAATGAGGATAATGTCTACATCAAGTGTCGTCTAGACCAAATATATCCACCGACATTCTTTGATGTAATGGTGCACCTACTAATACATCTGCCGGATGAGGCAAAACTAGTTGGTCTGGTGCATTATCATTAGATGTACTTAATCGAGAGGTAAACTTTATCCTGCTTTTGGTACTATTTCCTTATATCCTGTTAATATATGTGAATCATAATGTATATTTCCTTGCAGAATGTTAGGTAGGTACAAGCGGTACGTTCTCAAGAAGACACACCCCGAAGGCTCTATAACGGATGCATACATTGCAAAGGAGTCACTGACGTTTTATGCAATGTACCTTCGGAATGTTGAAACTTCTTTCAATAGGGCCTCACGGAACGACGACGGTGGGGAACGTCCCGAGAACTTATCTGTATTTGCCCAACTAGCACGACTAGTCGATGCTGGTCCAGTGTCAGAACCATTCACCAATAGCGACATGAAGGTGGCTCATTGGTTTATACTGAACAACTGTAACGAAGTCTGGCCCTTCTACGAGCAGCACGAGGCACTGATGAAGACTCAATATCCTTCAAATTGGGAAGACATGGACCAAAAACTATTTCCAAGTTGGTTTGCCCAACATGTAAGTCAATTTTTTTTGTCAACTTTCTTAAAGTGTTTTTAAGTTGACCAATATCATTTCTTGTGTGTATCTTACTAGATGGCACAAAAGAGAGATGACAACTCGCCAGAGTTCAATTAAGAGTTAATGCAGCTGGCCATTGGCTCATTTCGAGGAGAAACGAACGCTAGTTGTCACGTTAACGGAGTTAAGTTCGTGTGCATAGAACAAGACGACAAATTGTCTACTCAAAATAGCAGGGTCTTCGTGCCGGGGGTAGGGGAAAATGCTGATACGAGGTCTTGCGGCATATTGTTAAGTGTGGTTCATGTGTTATACTCAGACCTCAAGGAAGTCGTTTTGTTCAATTGTCATTGGTTTGATACGAACCCAAATATCCGAGGGAAGGTCATTTCCGATTATTTATGTGTTTTGCAACACAAACACCCAGTGGTATAAGAGTGATCCCTACATCCTCGCTAGTATAGCGAAACAAGTATTCTATGTGGATGATCCAAAAGTGGGTACTAGTTAGAGAGTAGCTGAGATGGTAAATCATAGAAATATTTGGGACATAGATGACCGATACCATGAAGAAGATGGGGAAATAGATGATGACCAAAAGGTTTACCAGGTGGATTCCTCGACATCCACCCTAAACGTGGATGGAGTACGGACCGACGACGTCATCCCACCAATTGTGATTGATGAGATTTTTATTGATCACCACTAATAGTTGACAGTGATGATGAGGAAACAAGTACTGTGACAAGACTCCTCCTGAATTTCCCCTTGAAATCCGTGAGAAGCCCTGCTCCTGTCCGACAACACCTGAAATCTCGAAATAATCCCTGAAATACCCTCACCATTCCAACAAGGACCTTACGAGAATTGTACTGATAATTCGGAAGAATCTCCCCTGTAATATGGTCAAACCGTCTTCCACCAGTCAGATGAAGGATTCAACTACTAAACTAATATCCAAATAGTCTAGATCAAATCACATCCAATCAACTCCAAATAAAAAACAACCTAGCTACGAAATAATTTACAACCATCCCAAATGGTTAATCAGAGCAACTAGGTTGACCATAAGTTAATAGAAACTAAAGAAAGTCCTATGTGACGGTAGCGTAGCAAAAGATGATGCATTCTCCTAGTATCATCGCCTCGTCCCGCTATGGCCTAGAAGACACAAAACCAAAATAACTGTGAGTGAACAATAGGCCATATCGAAGCGTACACACGCTAATAAAGTGATAATAATGATAATCATGACAACCCACCTCTTGGTAAATCATATTTATATGAAGACCCTCCATACATAAATATATATATATATATATATACATACAACTTACCGAAGTACCATTCAATTACCTAAGTGGAACCCACGCCATATTCAATTCTACTTACCATTGTAATAACCCGGCCGAAGCCGATATCCCGGGCCGTAGCCCCACATCCTGGCCATAACCGTCATCCTGAGCCGTAGCTCAACATCCCGGATGTAGCCGTCATCCTGAGTTGTCGCTCAACATCCCGACCGTAGTCGTCATCCCGAGTCGTCGCTCAACATTCGGGGTAGTCCAACCAGGGGACATGCTCTCCCAACCACTGTCGAAAATACCTCAAGACAGTGGCTAGAAACCGAGAGGTCTAACCTAGGGATCTACACTCCGCACGACCGAAAATACCTCAAGACCATACAATCACCTAACTGGAAATACCTCAAGATCAGGTGTCAGGAATACTACCCGCGTAGGTAAGCTCGACTAGCACATGATTGAAAATACCTTAAGATCACGTGTCAGAGATGAACACGCATGATCGAAAATACCTCAAGATCATGCGGTCACATAATCGAAAATACCTCAAGGTCATGTGTCATAAATACCTCAATGAATATGATTGAAAATACCTCAAAGTCGATAGATCCATAACCAATAATCACCAATTAATATCTTATTCTTAGTTCCGAGCATTAAAAGGGTAACAATATATTTTCTAATAAATTCCCTTAATTTCTCAATTCACAATCGCTATGGAAATCCATAATTAGTGAAAGATCAAGTAAAATCACTATCCATAGTTTCCGGGCCTTAGAACGAGTGTAAACACTTTATGATGATTTCCCTTAATTCCTGAGACGCCCGAAGATAATAAATTATTTAAAACATCACAATATGCGTGCATTATAATTTAGGAAAACAAGTCCACTCACCTCAAAGTCCAAACGAGTTCGACTCCAAGGTATTCGGTCCCCTGTAACCTTCGGAGCCACCACGCATGTCAAGAACGACACTCGGCATCAATAAACCAAAATTATAAACCTTAAATGCGGAACCCGAACTCCCGTAGATTCCCACACGCCCTCCAACGTTACTTAACAAGTTTAATTCACTCAAATAAAGGTCAAACGGTCGAATTAGCATAATTGTGCAATCGGTCAGCGATCAACAACCTAAACCTTAGAATCACAAATCTAGAGATCCGAATCTCCGATTCTAGATCCGTCAACTTCTACACAATCCTAGAGGCATGAGGATTAAAATACTAACATATGGGGATGATCCAACAATCCTCTAATTTTTGATCGAACGTATCAGATTTGACGATCCTTCGATCATCAAGCAAACGACCAAAATACATCAATTCGACAACTCCGACCAGTCCAAAAACCTAAGGGACAATTCTATATACTTAGGATTGCCACTACATGGTCTAACGTGCCACCGCACCCCGCCACCTCTGCTGGTGGCTCGACAACAATTTGGCGATCGGAAATTTCCAAATTAGGGTCAATACTTATGCGAAAAGAACAAGCACAACAACTACAACAAACTTCCCAACTATGTCAAAGTCCAATTTTGGCTGGAAGTGGCCGGAATCTGCAAAAATCCACCGGAAAACCTGAACTTTCTCGACATCGGACCACCTCCTACGGTGGCCATTGATGTCGGGGCTCAAACGGACTTTGAAGAGGGTTGAGAGACAAACCTTGTGCAAGAAGAATCAAGGCAAACGGACACCGGAGGTGGCCGGAATTGTAACTTGAAACCTTCGCTGTGGTATTTTGGCCGGCCCATTTCGGGCCAAAATTCGATCAAACGAGGCACTAATTGGACTGGGTCTTCTGGGGGAAAGGTAGAGCTTGAATAGATGAACGTTTTGGTCCAAACATCGCGACAATTGGTGGCCGGACGACGGAGTTATGGCCCTCCAAAGTTGGGATTTTGGGTTTGGCCGAAAATTTTGGGGGAGGAGGGGGTTGAGCTCGGGGAGAGAGAAAGTGAGGAGAGAGAAAGTGTTATCCAAATATAAAAATGTGATTTTTTTTTCATAATTACAAAATTGCCCTTTTTTTTAACTCTTTCATTCGAACTTCGATTTTTACATGCCATTTGTCAACGAACTCGTGATGACGATACCTACGCAGCGGTACAAGAAAAACTCCTAAAAATATTCCCAAATTAAAAGTGGTTTTCGAACCCCTCCTAAACCTGAGGGTCAATAAGCTTTTCCAACATAATTTTACAAATTTAATTTCTTTTAAGGTACGGGTCGTTACATATTGGGCCCATCTCGGATGATGAGATTAATTTGGAAGGGGAGAGCGAATCCAACACTGAATGAAAGTTGTAAATAAATGACTCCATTTATATATGTAATATTAATCTTCAAATCAATATATTTAATGTTTTAAATGTTTCAATTAATCTATAACACAAACATTTCTATGTTTCAATTAATCCAATCTTATCTCCATACTCAAATTGGACAACTAAGTTGATGCATACATTTCTGATTATGCCATCATAGCAAATAACAACATCGTGAAGAATGGCATGTAAAGTTATAAATGGTTGAAAATGGTTGGAAATGGTTGAAAAATTAGTTTGGTTGAGTAAATGTTGTACAAAACTTTTCCAATATCTTATGGGTCTGAAGCTTTGCCGACAAAAATTACCAACTTCTTTAGGCAAACCTTTCTTATATTCAGTGGACGTACGCCGAACACGGAAAATCTTTGCCCGACGAACTTGCAAGTATTCGTTGGGCAATAATTACTAGATTGATTTTACATTTAATTACTAAACAATGGTTTTAAATAATTTTCGAAATCAATCGAACGATCTAACCGTACACATTTATTGTACATACTCATATATCGCCAACGCCAAAAATTAGCCAATTTCGAATTCCCGGGACTAGGTAACAAGTGTGACACGATTCGATGGTTAAAAAACATTTTTTGACGATCGGACAACTTTAACTCATCAAAACGTAACGATTTTTGACGGGAAAGGTCTAGGCACGTAAAACCACAAAGTAAATAGTCCCGATCTTGAAAATTCAATCGTCTAAATATTGGTTTAACCAAAACTTTGAAAAACGTATCGAAATATACTTAAAGTCTTTAAAGTGTTTGATGAATAAGATGATTTTACGTTTTCAAATACTTTTCGAAATCAATCGAACGATCTAACCATACAAATTTATTGTACGTACTCATAGTTCGCCTATGCTCAAAATTAACCAATTTTGAATTCCCGGGACTAGATAACGGTGCAACATGATTCGACGGTTACAAAACAGTTTTTGGCGATCAGACGACTTTAACTCCTCAAAACCTCACGATTTTCGAAGGGCAAGGTCTAGGCATGTAAAACCACAAAGTGAACGGTCTCGATCTTGAAAATTTGATCATCTGTATATCGGTTTAACCAAAACTTCAAAAAACATATTGAAATATACTTAAAGTGTTTAATGTGTTTGTTGAATAAGATGATTTTACGTCTTCAAATAATTTTCGAAATCAATCGAATGATCTAACCGTACACATTTATTGTACATATTCATAGATTGTCCACGCTCAAAATTAGCCAATTTCGAATTCTCGGGACTAGGTAACGGTGTGACACGATTCGACGGTTACGAAATTTTTTTTGACGATTGATGACTTTAACTCCTCAAAACCTCACGATTTTCGACGCACAAGGTCTAGGTATGTAAAACCAAAAAGTGAACGGTCCCGATCTTGAAAATTCGATCGTCTGAATATCAGTTTAACCAAAACTTCGAAAAACGTACTGAATATACATAAAGTGTTTAAAGTGTTTTATGAATAAGGTGATTTTATGTTTTCAAATAATTTTCGAAATCAATCGAACGAATTTCGGACGATCGGACGACTTTAACTCCTCAAAACCTCACGATTTTCGACGCGCAAAGTCTAGGTATGTAAAACCAAAATGTGAACGGTCCTGATCTTGAAAATTCGATCGTCTGAATATCAGTTTAACCAAAACTTCGAAAAACGTACTGAATATACATAAAGTGTTTAAAGTGTTTTATGAACAAGGTGATTTTGCATTTTCAAATAATTTTCGAAATCAATCGATCGATCTAACTATACAGATTTATTGTATGTACTCATAGATCGCCTATGCCAATATTTATCTAATTACGAATTCACAGGACTAGGTAACAGTGTAACACGATTTAACGGTTACAAAATATTTTTTGACGATCAGACGGATTTAACTCTTCAAAGCCTCATGATTTTCGACGGTCAAGGTCTACGCACATAAAACCACAAGGTGAACGGTCTCGATCTTGAAAATTCGATCATCGAGCTTGGTTTTTACTGAACCCAAAATTTCAAGAAGAAAATCAAGTTTAATAAAAAGTTCGTCGAGCAACATATTTAGTTCCCCGGGCAAGGACAAAACTTAGCCCGATGAACTTTATATATTCGTCAGGTCAAGTGGCAGAATTAGGGACCACTTTACCCGATGAATTTGTAAATTTTCTCGGGCAAGGTCTATCACATTAGGTGGGCGTTTACTGAATATTGGAACTTTTCGGTGCCCCATACCAAATAGGGTAAGGTTCTGCCCGACCAAAGGTTTTTATTCGTTGGGCAAAGCTCGCATTGACTTAGGGCGTTTGCGCGACGACTTGTTGACGATAAATTTTGTTATCGGGCAATTGTAGGTGTTGCCCGACGAAGTCGTTTTTTTCATCGGGCAAGATCTTGCCCGACGGCTAGGGCCCGATGACTGTTGACCGACAAATCTTCGTCAGGTATAGTGTTACCCGACGAAATTGTGTCTTGCCAGACGAGGGTTGTTCATCGGGCAAGGTTGTTTTTCCTGTAGTGAATATTGTTGTCTAAAAGGGGGTTTTATTATTTTTTTATGATCTATATTTTATTTTAAATAGAGTTTATTTAGTATTTTAATTAAATTAAATTAACAAATTTAAAAATAATCATTCAAAAAACTAATAAATATTGAAATAGGTAACCTAACTTCGAATTTTTGAAGCCTTCTTAGGTCTTCTCTCCTTTGAGTTTAAAGAAAAAACACATCAAGGGGGGAGGAGGAAGAAGACCATCGTTTTCCCTTCTCCCCTTTATCGTTTCCTTTTTTCTATTGGGCTAATAATAAGAGTCCTTAAGGCGACTGTTTGGTATGAACCAAGCTCATATTTGAGTTCCCCATCAAATGTTAAATTACTTTTTTTTTTCAATTCATCCCCTTATCCAAAATCTTCCTTTAAAATATCTTATTTTTCCTTAAATCTTGTTCTTTGGGCTTAGTGTGATTAGTAATTTTGCATAATTTTAGTAATGTGAGTTATTTAGTTATTTGTGTGGCTTTTTTCGCCCTAGTATTTCCGTATTGGAGGTTTTTTTTTTATCAAAATAATATTTCATTAGATCATAACGAAGGAGTACAATCATATCATCAATTAAGCTATGACATCAAAATCATCAAAAAAAATTTGTTGAAAATTGTAAAATATAAGAAAAACTCCGCAGGTACTTTCATGAAAAATTACTTTTTAAGCCGGTAAATTGTGACCTAACAACCATCGTTAATCTACCGTAATAGTGTAGGTAGTCTTTCATGGTTGGAGATGGAAACACTTTGTAAAATACCATCGTAATTAATTCTTAAATGATATTTTTGTGATGGTACCAAAAGCTTTGCCATGTACATAACTACAATATATATATATATATATATATATATATATACATATATATATATATATATATATATATATATATATATATATATGTGGGAAATTGTTGGAAATAGAACCCTTGCCAAAAATTTATTCAAAAATAGAACACTCAAATTTTTGTTTACAAAAATAGATACTACATATAGTTGATAGTAACCTTCTAGTCACCATTTTAGAGAAATTAGAAGAGAGGTCAGTGGGGATGGAGGAGCTGGCGAAAATTCCTCTTAGAATCTGAAAAATTTCTCCCATCTTCTATCTTCCTCTCATCTTCCTCATCTTTAACGACGTGGTCTCATTCACAGAGATTGGTTACTCTCAATCATATGTTTGATTTTTGTTAAGGTGGATGAACCACGAGTGTTGGGCATTCAACAAACTAAAGCAAATAACCAATTTTTATTTCCAGGTTAGTAAAAGCAAATATGGGCATTCGTTCTCTCATCTTCCTCTCCAAAAGGGCGTTCAAAGAGGTGGTCTCTTGTGCAGAGGTTGGTCTCTCTCAATCTTATGCTTGATTTTTGTTAAGGTGGATGAACCACAAGTGTTGGGCATTCAACAAATTAAAGCAACTAACAAATTGGGGAGTGAGGAAGATGAATTTGAGGTGTGAGATCGAGAAGATGATACTGGGTTAAAGGCCATAGAAACCAGTTTCGAATTTGCAGATCTAGTCTGATAGTGACCCAGTAGTCCTGTAGTCTGATAGTGACCCAATAGTCCCGTAGTCTTATAGTGCCTTAATAGTCCTGTAGTTTACTTATAGTAATATAGTGCAGTTTAATTTTATTGTAATAAATTTTAGTGTATGAAATTTCAGGAATGAAATCGATTGCAATTATGATTTGTTTCAATGGAAAATGGTTAAGGTCTGGAAATAAGTACATTTATGAAGGGGGCGATATGAAACACATTATAGTACCAAGGGCTACAACGTTTGCTGAGCTTATAAACCGTGTTCGCCTTATTGCCCAACCAAACAATCCTGGCGAAAAACTCAGTTTGAAGTTCTCAGTTCCTATAACATCCATTGAATACAAGCATATTGAAATTGTGGATGATGATGATGTCCAATATTTCTTGAGGTACTCTAGTGAGACCATAGGATCCAAAATTGTGCCCTTACTGGTTTGTAGAGAAGAAACATAAGTGGAAAGTGGTAGAGGGGTGAATTTGAATAGGACGAGGGAAAGTGGTCATTTAGCTCCTAATGAAAATGGCATAGATGAGAGTAATCAAGTTATCCACGAGAATACATTTGAGATTCAACAAGGGAGACAGGAGCTTGGGAATGATGCGATACAAATGATTGATTTTGATGGACTTCTTGGCATTTATGCAGATGTATTTGGTGTAGAAAGGGACTCGGTGGGAAGCCATTATTCATGTCCATTGCTTTGTGACTACCTGACTATGAGCACACTACCTAACTATGAGGACAGAAAACAAGCGTACTTTGGAGATAATTCCAGACCAAAACATCCTAGAGGACACTACCTGACTATAAGGATACTACCTGACTATAAGGACACTACCTGACTATGAGGACAGAAAATAAGCATACTTTGGAGATAATTCCGGACAAAAACATCCTATAGGATACTACCTGACTATGAGGACACTACTTGATTATGATGACACTACTTGACTATGAAGATAGAAAACAAGATTATTTTGGAGAAAATTCCAGACCAAAACAACCATGAGGACACTACCTGACTATGAGGACAGAAAATAGCATATTTTGATGAAATATTCATAAATGTATGAAAACCTCACGGCCCATGTCATCAAGGGTTTAACAAAAATTTAAGAAAATTAATGAGGGAAACATAAATAATGGATGTAAAATCTAACTCGTCCTTTTGTTGTGGAATGTTGTTTTGGAACCTCTTGTGAGTCCAAGACTTTATGCGGACAGTAGGGAGAGGTTTTCGGGCTCCGCTGGGAGAAGGGACCTCATACATTCCCATCATGTTAAAGAGGCGAGGGAGGGTCTGCAGAAGTGGTTGCATCTTCCCTCCAACAAAGTTTTGGGAAGTGTTCGCCAAATAGGAATCAAAAACATTGACAGTAACTCAAGAACCACCAAATGGTTACCCCCAACATCCAAGGCGAATATATGCGGCTCTCTAATTTCCATGGGGAAGCAAAGCCTGTTGGGAAAGCTCCCAAAATGTAGTTATGTATGGCCTTCACATTTCCAAAGGTATACGGATTACATAACCCAATTTCTTTGGCGTCACAAAGAAAACACATTTAATAAACAAACACCAAAAATGAAATTGCAAGAAACAAATATAGGCTATGATTATCACTCTTAATTAGGAAAAAAACACCTAATCCAAGTAAACCCAATACATTAAGTAGCAACTATAGCTTTGGTAAGAGTTCATAAATCATACAAAAACAGACATTTTTCTTTGACACATACAAACATAAGCCTATACAAAGACGAACCCATTCACCGCAAATAGGCTAAATTGTAAGAAAAATTAACCACATTAGAGCTCAGGCTCCTGCTTCCCCATGCCCCAGATACCAACAAGACACCATAACCCCAAAAAATTCTATTCCATCTGTGCTGCATTTTCTCAGCAACCAAACAAAGATCTAGTTAGTCAATTAGCATACACACAAATGTAAGTAACGGATTCAAAAATCTGGACTTTTCATACATGAACACCAAATTCAAGCCAAATACACACATAACCATAACCAAAAACAGATCATAATTGAACAAACAACACATAATTAAACAAATTCAAGACACAAAAAATCTAAAATAATGATTAAGAAAAATATTAGAGAAATAGAAAGATGAACTGACTGGAACTTGAGGTCGCATCTGATGATCAATGAGAGCGATGAGAAGTCGAGTGGCAACCGACTAGTTCGAATTCGTCCTTGATGTCGCGACTTGACGTTGAGCTCGGGCTCGCCTTTGAGCTTGCGGCTCGAAGATGAGTGGATGGGTCGCACTTCGAATTCACAGTTCGATTTCGTCGTTGAGGTTGCGCCTCGACGTTCATGTCGCAGCTCGAAGGAGGGAGGGTTCGATTTCAACAACGGAGGGAGGGAGGGTTCGATCTCAACGACGGAGGAAGGGATGGTTCGATCTCGTGTGAGTAGTTGGGTTTGGTGGTAGGGTTCAATTCTCTCTGCTGGTGACTAGAAGGTTACTATAAACTATATATAGTGTCTATTTTTGTAAACAAAATTTTGAGTGTTCTATTTTTGAATAAATTTTTGGCAAGAGTTCTATTTCCATCAATTTCCCTATTTTCAAGTGTTCTATGCATGAAGAAAGCTCTGTGGGTCGACCTGCTGGCCAAGTGAGTTAATGAATGAAGTTGTTGGCAGGGAGGGAGGGGCCCTGGTCCCTGGACCTCTGATCTTGGCCTGGATAGGAACAAAGCAAAATCATCAAGTCTTGGCCTTTGTAGCCTTGCAGGGATTATTATTATTAATTGGCCGGAGGTGTCCATGACCATGATGAAGTATAGTGGTCTCAAGTCCACAAAAATAATTGACCTCATTATTCAATCACAGCCCCACATTTTTGTTCTTCTTGTTGCCTTGGGGGATCGAGTAGGAGGGGTCTAATTTTACCCTAATGCTCCAAGTGCCTCACACCTCTTGATTATCATCATCACCCTAGGCCCTAGCTACCTAGCTGCACAACTTCTGCTGCTAGCTACAGCGCGCCCATAATGAGTGGGACCTTCAAGTTGTTAAAACTGAATACGGGTCTACATGAAAACGAAATATATAACGTCTCACTGATATTTCTGGTTTTATTATGAGAAATATTATATAAACTGTAGTCTTATTAATTAACGTTATATGAACCCCATAAGTTATAATGAGGTATAGTGTTTATAGGTAGGTAGGCCAGAAAATTCAGCTCCTGTGATGGTTACATAAGCTTGCTGCAGAAATAGTAGGAGGGGCACCACTAATGAAGTTATTAGGCCTGACTCTGAGAGAGATGGAATATTAGATCGATGAAGGAATGATGTCACATCTTTATGTAAATAGTATGATTCAATCATTAACTTCTTAAATGCAGATCGACTTTGTCCGTCACTTTCTGAGTTTGTTGTTTCTCATTCAGAATTTGAGATGGTACCCAGTTTAAATTCCACAATGGAGGAATTAAGGAAGGATTTTGTACACTGCTTTGCTTGAAAAATATTGGATCCATCAGCTTTGCTTCTTTCATAGCTAGTTTAATTTACCAAGCAATGGCAATGGATATTCTCTGTGTTTGCGGAGAGTTAGAAAAAAACTTGCAGTTTAGCTTGGAACAATATTTACTGTCAGCCTGTTAGGACCCGGTTCTGGGTCGAGCTGGAAGGTGTTAGGCGGGTGGGCCGATGTCAGTTTGGTTTGGCATACGAGTGGAGCCAAAGATACATTTACGGAGGGTCTATGGGGGAATTGTTAATACTACCGTATCATGACCATGTGATACATACTGACAGGACCCTTCCTGAATTTCCCTTCGAAACCCCTGAAAAGCCCTGCTTCCACCTAACATCTTAATAAATTGCCTAGAATACCCTTGAGCCCTACATACATTTTTCTCCTCAATGAGTAAAACCAATGCAAGCATAACATAAAATTCATTTTAAAACAAATAATAGATAAAGATAATTCGAAAACTTATCGGAAAATCCATTTTAGTTAAAACTCTCGGTGGGACCTACGAAACTCGAATAATGGAAACATCCCGTGGTCCATCACCTTGCTTTGAAAAACTCTCCTCAATGGAGTTTAAAAATCATGTAAACAAACCTGGACACAAAAATAACATAACATATCTCACCGCTCCCGGAATGGAATCTCGAGCCGCAGCTCGATATCCGAGCTGACTGACCCGGGTCCAACCCTCCACACACCCAATATACCTCGAGTTGTGCAGAACCCTGTACTAAGCGTAGACATCCTCAACGACCTGGTGGAAAAATACCCTTCGACACCAGCGTCTGAGAACCCTCAACGATCTGGCAGTGAAAGACCCTCGACGCCAGCATCAGAGAAAACCTTGACCCTCGGGGACAACAGACATAGTGGAAACAAACCCGTACAGTAAAATCCACAACCATTTTTTTGAAATCCTTGTTTCTTGGCCAGAGCCAAACTCATCGAAAAACCGGGGCCAAAGCCCAAATCCAATAAAGTCACCACTTCGGGTCTAAACCCAAAAATCATGGACTCGACCGAAACCCAACATCTATTAGGTCAAAACTATATAAAAGCAGAGTCCAAAAGCCAGGCCATAGCCCAAAACGTTATTTCCACATTATTATTGAAAACCCGTGTCCAGTAATAATTTATTAGCATAATACTTGACAATTTGACAAAAACAATACTTTACTTAACATATACATTTATGCATGCATTACAATTTACAAACCAAAGTCCACTCACCGAACATCCAATTAAGCTCAATCCCGAGTCGTACGCTCCTCTGAAGTTCTCGGAGCAGTATCGCCTGTCAAAAGTAACAATCGGGGTTATCAACGATAATTAAAAACCCTACATTCAGACTCCCTAAACCCTGGGAGGTTCACACGCGTCCCACTAAAATGCAGCCACTTTGGACGCCCAAAACTACCCCTAAAAGATGCCCGATTAACCCGAAACCTGTGCCAAAAGGTCCGAAAAGTTGAAAATATGTCGACACGCACCGCCGTGACCTAGGAACCGGCCCCACGCGCTGCAACGAGCCGATGGAAGGCCGACGGCTCGTCCACGCGCCTGCTATAGAACCCCACGTGCCTGCACACGCGCTGACTCGACGTTGACTCCGCTACTAGGTGGCTCCACGTGGCTGCCAGGTGGTCTCCACGTGGCTCGAAGTGGCTGCCAGGTGGCCTCAACGTGGCTACCAGCTGGCCTCCATGTGGCTGCACGAGGCTGCTAGGTGGCATGCCACGTCAGCCCTCTCTGACCGAACCAGTCACCGGAGAAGATGACCGCTCCGCCGTTCGCCGCCGTCCGCCATCGCTGGAAATCACCATTGCCTACCGACCTTGAAAATTTCCTATTTTCTTCAAATCTCAACCGTTTTTCATGAACTATTGGCCTAAAACTATCTGCTCAAGCCTAGGAACTAGAAACTGAAGTCTAAACACGTAACCCTTACTTGAGTTGGCTAGAAAATTGATCGAAAGGTTCCGTTTTCTCTTTGATCGAAAGGTTCAGTTTTCTCTTTCCTCGGTTCTCTTTACAACAACAATAGAATTCCTACACAAGAGTGCAGCAGAAGAAAGATGCATTCACCTAGCCTCGTATCCTCGTCACTCTACAACCTGAAGGGGCGCAAAACAAAAAAACATGAGTGGACAATAAGAACACTAATTAAAAAATACTTTCAGAAAAATTATACTAACCCCTCTTAATTTAAATATGTATATGGATGTCAGTATGCATGCATGGATTTTAAATCAAGAGGGGCTAGTGTGATTTTCCTAAAAGTATGTTTTTAATTAGTGTTTTTATTATCCACTCACGTTTTTTTGTTTTGCGCCCTTCCAAGTTGTAGACCAGGGAGACCCACGGTACTATTCAAAGGAAATAAGCTCGTGGTCCAAGAATACCTCAAGGATATGCATGTCCAAAAATACCTCACCGAGCATATGATAGAATCCTCTATATCATATGTCGGAGAAATCCTGGCCAAACCCAATACCTCGCCGAAGCCAATACCTCGCCGAACACATGACGAAATCCTCTACATCATAAGTCGGAGAAATCAATGCTGAATCCAATACCTTTCCAAGCATATGATGGTATCCTCTACATCATATGTTGGAGAAATCCCGATCAAAGGCAATGCCTCGCCGAATATATGATGGAATCCTCTACATCATATGTCAGAGAAATCTCGGTCGAAGTCAATACCTCGCCAAACACATGATGGAATCCTCTACATCATGCGTCGGGGAATCTCGGCCGAAGCCAATACCTCACTAGGCATATGATGGAATCCTTACATCATATGTCGAGAAATTTCGGCCGAAGCCAATACCTTGCCGAATAAATGACGGAATCCTATACATCATGCATCGGGGAATCCTGGCCGAAGCCAATACCTCGCTAAGCATATGATGGAATCTACTACATCATATGTCGGAGAAATCCCGGCCGAAGCCAATACCTCGCCCAACACATGACGGAATCCTCTACATCATGCGTCGGGGAAATCCTGGTCGAAGCCAACACCTTGCAAAGCATATGATGGAATCCTCTACATCATACGGAGAAATCCCAGTGGAAGCTAATACCTCGCCGAACACATGACAGAATTTTCTACACCATACGTCGGGGAATCCCAACTGAAGCCAATACCTCGCCAAGCATATGATGGAATCCTCTACATCATATGTTGGAGAAATTTTGGCCGAAGCCAATACCTCGACGAGCACTTGACAGAATCCTCAACATTATGCGTCGGAGAAATACCCAAACACGCATGCTTGAAAATACCTCAAAGACATGCGGCTAAAATATCGACCAAAGCAGTAATCCTAGTAGAAGCTGATATCTCGACGAGTACATGAACGAAATACCTCGACATCAAGCATAGGAGTGCCTCAACGAGCACATGATGGAATCCTCAACATCATACGTCGGAGTACCTCGACAAGTACATGATGGAAATACCTCTACATCATGTGTCGGAGAAAATATCTCTCCCGCTCACATGAGTGAATCCTCAAATCCAACGTTGCCAGAATTAACCATGGTAACCAGGGATGGTACATATAGTGAAAAGTATCAGTATGAACCTGAAAACTCAAACTAAATCCATCTACCTAAGCCAAAATCATAAACCAGGGATGTAGCCCAAAAACCACATAATTGAGCCTAAGCCCAAAATCACATAATTGGGCTGAAGCGCAAAACATTTCAAAACCATTATCCTTGGTGACAAAAAACCACAAATCATAATAAAACATTTAACCACAATAAATATGCTACATACATTTTATAAAACAAAATTCCACTCACCACATACCTAAACAAGCTCAACTCTGAGTTGTCCGATCCTTTGCAACCTCTGGACCCACCATGCCTGTCAAAAGTGACACTCGACATCAATAAACAACACTTCCAAACCCTAAACTCAGAACCCAAACTCCTGTAGGCCCTCACACATCCTCAGACAGTCCCAAACTAACTTAGAACACTCAAATCGGCCATAAAACGGACCTAAAACGTGCAAAAATAGTTCTAAAATGCCCTAAAAGATGCGCCACGCATCGGTGGAAGGTCGACACCCTTCCCACACCCCTGCATTTGCCACCACACACGCCTTACGTGCGTCCACGCTAGCTCACGCACTCCGACAGTAGCGGCAGAATATTCTGTCGCCACTACGGAATATTCCGTCAATGATGACATAATATTTTGTCATTCAAACTTTAATCAACTAAAAACCAGAGTCGCCGTGGCCGGCTGCTGCAACGCTGTTGGCGGTGGCCGAAATCCGTCATTTTTGGCTGGATATTTGAGTTTCTACAACTACTTCGTTTCTCAGCCAAATTTCACGATCTTCTAGTGTATATCTATCTACTTTAGCCCAGGAACACAAAACCAAGGTCAAAAGTGGAAAATCTAACATATGGTGGCTGAAAAACACCTGAGAAGGTTCAAAACGGCCGTTCAACTATGATCCTCGATTTTCACAATACAGCCGCCGTTAACCGTGGAAGGTTGTACGAATGTGTTCGTCTAAATGAGTTAATGAGGACAATAGAGGTCTCGACGACTGCCATGGTCAGAAACACTATCAACGGTGGTGGGTTTCGATGGTTCTCGAAAGGAGAAGAGAGGGTGAGTTGGTGGAGGAGAACGAGAGGGTCTGATTAATCTGGGGAGGAGAGAGAAACATGTGGGTTTATAAATATCGCAGTTTTCAAAATTACCAAAATACCCTTGGTCGTTTTAGACCCGTAACTTTCCCGTACAAACTCCGCTTTTCATGTGCCGCCTGTCTACGAACTCTTGGATTCGAGACTTATGCAATGGCCTAAGAAAAACTTCCAAATGTATTTTTAAACAACAAGCGACCCTCGAACTCCCTAACTCTCAAGGGCAAAGCAGTCATTTTCAAAATAAATTATGAAATTTATTTATTTTTTTGTCCGGGTCGTTACAATGTGACACTAGTACATTACCATGTAATAATTACTCGTCTACAGATGTAAGGCCATCTCTAGAATAATTGGCTAAAGCGCTTCCTAAACCAAAATCTAAGACTCCAAAAATTAATTCTTTTAAAGATAAACTACATAAAAGTACCCCAACTATAGGGGTCATTTCAATTTTGTACCCCATCTATGAAAATTTGCAAAAGAGTACCCAAACTATATTGCCACTAACAGAAGGGTACCTCCGTTACCTTTTCTGTCCAAAAGAGCCTTAAAAGTACACGTGGCACTAATTTTGTCCACCCAGCTGGTGATGTGGCGCAATTTGAAGGGCATTTTTGGAATATCACAAAAGCACTCCCTATTTCCTCTACCCCGTCGCGCGACATCCACCCTTCAAACGCAACTGCTTCGACGGGAGGCTGAGACCCAAATCTCTAGCACGACGAACACCACCATCTTGAATAAACCCAGCCCCAAATCTGTATCACGACAAACCCGAAGAGAGTGAAGAAACCCAACCCCAAATCTCGAAGAAACCCACCCAATGGGTCCAACCCTAATCTTGTAGAACAGACGCTAGACAGCCCTCTTGGTCCAACGGCGACGACGTAAGTGGCTTCGTCTTCTTCCTCCAACAGCTCACTGCAGAGTAAGCTTATCCCTCTCTGTCGAAGGCGTGAAGGATTTTTGTCAAAGGTTTGAACAAGTTTCCGCCTGTTCTTCTTCTCATATGAAATTCCCCGTCTCAAAGCGAGGATGTCGGAGATGGAAAAAGGCATGATGGAATTTAAATCCCCCATTTGTCAATGTGGTAAACAAACGAAGTTCATGACAAGTCTGAAAGATGAAAATCCAGGGAGAACATTCTGGGGTTGTGATGGTTATGGGGTAAGTTTATGTTTGATATTAATTGGTATTTAGTTTTACATTTGTAGTATAGATTTCGAATTGTGATTATAATTTCAAATTCGATTTGGGAATCAGAAAAATCGGAGAGGAGTAGGAGGTGGTGGGTGCAATTTTTTTCAATGGTGAGGCCCAAAGCTCAACGAGAATTCACCCGGTCCAATTCCAAGTCTATTGAAGAAATTGAAGTTGAAAGATGAAGAAATCGTGGGTTTGAAGAAGCATATTAAAGATGGTGTGAAGAGGCAGAGGTGTTTGATGATTTTGGTTGCTGTTTCCTAGATGTTGGTGGTTTTGTTAGTGGGAATAATTATCGGTGGAGCAGGGGGAAATGATAGGGCTCTGTCCAGTAAGGATGTGAATCTAGCTCTTGAGTTTTAATTGTATTATGTAATTGGGTCTTCATGGTCATTGTAATATGAATGGTGAATTTGCAACGTAATGTTCTGCTTTGTTTAATTATGAGTGTTTTGGAGGTTTAGCAACAAGGAAATATAGCTAGAGAGAAATAATGAAGGTCTAACACATCCATAACACCCTAAAACATATCCAAACCAATTAAAAGCATAACAATGCAAATAATTTCAAATCATAAAAATGCAAAGATTCAACTTCATTTTCAAGCTGTCATACAAAGCCATTCAAGCATAACATCTTCAATTGAACCTGTCAATACCCAAGGTAATTTACCATAAAAATATGAGGTTCAACCATTCAAGTATCAGAATTACATACATTAGAACCTCAATTTCAAAATAGCAAAACTACATGACTTGGAATCAATTCTACTCCCTAGCTATTTCACCACTGTCAATGAGGCATAACATCTTCAATTGAACCTATCAATACCCTAGGTAATTTACCAAAAATATATGAGGTTCAACCATTCAAGTATCAGAATTACATACATTAGAACCTCAGTTTCAAAATAGCAAAACTACATGACTTGGAATCAACTCTACTCCCTAGCTATTTCACCACTGTCAATGACTTGAAATCAAGTTTGTTTGCTCCTTTTACTTCTTCTCAAATCACTATCATTGGCACCATCACTTGTGGATTGTTGACTTGGATCCTACAAATGAAGAATTTTGCATTATAAGATGACTTATGGAATTGAATTGTGACAACTGATTCAGATTAACACAACAATAACAACCATGAGAAAGGGTAAGAATGGCCTATATACCTGATTTGAAGCATGTCTCTTAGGGTGGTTGCTTGTCTTGGATGTCTTTGTAGAAGATGTGGTTGATCCTTGAGTCTACATGAAGCAAAATCTAATTAGGACTATATAGTCGATGACTTTAATAAAAAAACAAACTTAAAATGGTACTAACATTTGGAGCAGAAGTATCTGCAACATTCTTCTTTGCTCTGCCTCGTGGCCTTGGTCATAGCTTCTCCTTGGGAGGCAAGTGTCGATTGTGGGTTCTTGCATTATGAGTTTGTGACGAACAAATACTGCAACGCATAGGAATGCCATGTTTTCCCAAATTTTTCTTCCCACTTTGATCGATTGTTTCATCTGGATCCTTTGTTCTAACTTTTCTAGGCCTTCCGGGTTGCCTCTTATTTGCTGGTGGCTTAATAGTTTGATGGCATGTTCTCTCTCACATTTTTGGTCCATTTATAGCCTCAATTAGGTTGTTGTAGAACTTCATGTAGGTCTCTTTAGAATATATTGGATCAATATATTCCTCTACCGAGGGGCCACCTTTGTAATGTATGGCTGCTATCCCATGCACACATGGGATTCCTGTGAGGTCCTACTTTCTGCAAGAACACCTATGGGCCTCCAAATTGACCACAAACTACTCTCCTCTGTGGCCGTGAACCTCGTAGTTTGGTCCACCAGGCCATCTAACACTACAATGCCCCGAATCCACTTTCAACTTTTCCACATGGTTGAATACATTCTGACATATATTCTGAGGCCAAGTAGCCATCTTATCTCTTCTCCATTGTATCCTCTTCAACAACGAATACCTAATCATCTCAAACATCATGATGATTGGTTTATCTCTGGCACGCATTATGGTGTTGTTGAAGGTTTCACAGTAGTTGTTTTGTAGCATGTCTGTCTTCGACCATGTTTTAGAATGGGACCTTGACCACTGATGAGCTAGCTTGTCTACCAACCATTTCCAAGCTACTTCATCTAATCCTTTTAGCTTTTCCATCTCATCTTGGAAAGACTAAACTGTTGTTGCTCTTGCACAATCCCACAGAGCATCCTTCAAGACTTTACCTTCGAAACTATGGTTGTAGTTACTCCACAAATGCCTACAACAAAATTTGTGCTCAGCACTAGACATTAAGGCTTCAATGGCTGCTTCAAGTCCCTTTTGCTTGTCAGTAAGGAAACTCCAACCATAGTAGTCTTGCATCCCCAAATCCATCATCAACAACTCCAAGAACCATGTCCATGAGTCCTTTGTTTCCATTTCAACCACAGCCATAGCAATCACCCATGTCTTATTATTGGCATCTAATCCAATACAGTCAACAACTGTCCACCATAGACTCCATTAAGATGACAACCATCCAAGCCAATGAAAGGCCTACAACACTCCTTAAAACCCTTCTTGCATGCCTCCAAGCAAATGTAGAGCCTCTTGAAAAGTTGGTCTCCACCCACAAAATCACAAGCCAATGATGTGGTAGTACCTGGATTAGTTCGCTTCATCTCATTGTAGTAATCCCACAAACTACCATATTGCTTTGCTAGGGATCCATCTATTAACTCCATAGCCTTGTGCTTGGCTCTATATGCCTTCATAGGGATGATCCTAATGGAAAATTCAGCATATGCAACTTCCATAATTGCAGATATGGGCATCTTGGGGTTTGCCTGGATTCTTTGCAGGAAGTGTTGAGAAAGCCAAGAAGTTGTGGCTTGTTTATTTTTATACACCCTTGTACATGTGTGCATAGGGTTATAGTGCTTGACAACCAATGTGTTGTCAGTTCTGCTCACCCTAGACACATATATTTCCCATTGACAACCCTCTGCTTTGCATTCACACTTCAACTTGTACCTTGCATTCCTCTTGTACCTCACATCTTTACCAGTGTATACGCAATAGTCCCTAATAGCTTTCCTAAAGATACCACAGTCACTGAACATCAAACCAGTATCAAAGCTTGGTCTGACTCTATCAGTTTCTGGATTGTACTCTGTAAAATTCTTGCCACTTCCCCCTTTCACAACATTTTCATCATCACCATCCACAACTGGTCTCAAGTCTTCTTGATGTGTTTGATCCCCCTCTTCAAGTTGGTCATCATCTATATCTTCCACTCTTAATTCATCACCAGGAGTGAATTTGGCCCTCCACAAATTTCCAGCAGCTGAAGTTGCAGCTGTTGCAGGTGGAGCAATAGTTGAAGTTCAGCTGCTTCTGCTGTAGTAGCAGCTGAATTTGCAGCTGCTTCTGCTGGAGCAACAGCTGAATTTGCAACTGCTTCTGCTGGAGCAAAATCTAAATTTGCAGCTGCTTCTGCTGGAGCATCAGCTGAATTTGCAGCTGCTTCTGCTGGAGCAGCAGCTGAATTTACAGCTGCTAGTGGAGAATCAGCTGAAGTTCTAGCCTGTTCAGGTGCAGCAACTTCTGAGGATCTAGAGGCTTCATCTGCAGCAGGTTCTGAAGTTCCCCCAACATCAGTGAAGAACTCATCCAAGTTTGAAGCTTCTTGCAGCCAACCCTCTAGAATATACCTATCCAACCTCTTCTCCTTAGCAGGAATAGCCTCATCACCACTGTCAGCAAATCCAGAACATGTTGATGCTTTGGAGTCCACATACTCCTCCACTAACCCATCTTCAAACTCATCCTCTTCAGTAGACAGCTTACCCCTGCATTTGTCTATTTTTTGCATTGCTTCTTCACCAAGATTGGCAGCTTCTGGCTCTGGCCTCTTACGTGGCAATTCTCTTACAACCACTCATGCCTTACCCATATAGGGTCCTATACTCACTTTAGGTTTTGCAGTCGTGGTCCCCACCACTTCAGTCTCCTCATCTAATTCCTCAACACAACCGTGCTTTTCTTGGTCACCACCAATTCTTTACTGGTCTTCTCCTTTTCCCGTTTTGTAACATATTTTAAAAATGCCCTCGAGTTCTTCACATTAATGTGTGTTAAGAACAATTCTATCTTTGTGACACTTGGAACCACCTCACACATTTTAAGCATATCAGAGTCTTGTAGCAGCTTACCACCAACTCCTTCTTAAATCTCATATTGGTATAAGATGATACCATCTTTGTAGCCCAATTCCTTAACCATTATGTCAATTTCAAACAGGGACATCATGTCCTTCGCACAAAAATCAAAGTAGTGAACTTGTCCATCTTGATACCTATCATCAGCCCACTTCCCACCATGGAATACCTTTCATGTAAAGTAACCCGATGGACCTACAATTAAGTAAAATTTAAAGTCTTAAGTCACCACAAACAACATTGACTCCACAAACAACCCCATACTGTTGTTTAATTACAGACCTACCCAACTTTCAACTTCAGTATACTACCCAAACCTTATTATCAAACCTACTTTTCTACAACAATCAAACAACAACAATGTGGCCGGTCCCCTTCACTAAAGATTCCACCCAACAACAAAGCGCATGGACAAGGTCCCCTTCAATAAAGATTCCAGCCAACAAACTCACCACATGCCTGCAAGCTTTTCACCTGTCAATATATTCCCTATTCCGTATACACACAAACCACCCATCCTTTTCCCAACATTAACAGCAAGCAACACACAAAACAAAAGGACCCCAAAACTAGCTGAGTGGACAAAACTAGTGCCACGTGTACGTTTAACGCTCTTTTGGACGGAAACAGTGCAAAAGTGTTTTTTCTTTGCTTTTTTTAAAAATGAATAGACTTTTGACAATAACTTTTAAAAACAGCATGCATGTTGCTTTTGGAAGCTGTTTTTAATGAAAATTTGTATCTCTTGTGATATATGAATTAATCCAAAAATATCATTGTTTACTCAACATTTATATTTTTTTTCTTCTTAAAGGAATCAACCACCACCCCTTACCCAGCCTACTCCGTTGCGGCCATCGCCACCCCCACCGCCATTACCACCATCACCATCACCACCACCGCCAACATCATTGCCACCACCACTGCCATCGCCACATCTACTACCACCGTTTCTGCTCAAGTCTCCACCTCCACCACCATCAGCACATACTGTCGCTACCATCGCCACACCACCATTGTCACCGCTACCTCCACCACCACCATTGCTTCTTCCGCTTCTTCCACTTCAACCTCCACCTCCACCATCATTACCACTGTCTCCACTACCTTCACTGCCACTCTCATCCCCACCTAATCCACCAACACCACTTCTTTAACCCTTACCTCCATCTATTCCACCCGAACTTCCATCGCCACAATCGCCACCACCGCCACAACGACCACCCACCTTCACTGCCAGAAGCACCTCTATCTCCACCACCGCCTCGTCCATCCTTACATCCACCATAACCACCACCTCTTCTACCTTATACGTCCACCGCCACAACCTCCACCACTTCCTCCACATCCACCTCCATCTCATTTACCTCTACCTCTACTGCCACAACCACTACGACCTCCTCATCCACCCCTGCCTCTACATCTACCACCACCACCACCATTACCTTTTACACTTTCAATATAAAAGTTCATTTTTTTCATTATCCAAGTCTGCCACAGTTTTACATTAAAATTGACCAAACAATTTGACATTACTTTTCATACTCACGTCACTTTTGAAAATAAATTTTACCAAACGTTTAATTGCTTTAACGTACATCTGCTTGTTAAGAAAGTACAAAAGAAGCAACTTTTAAAAAAAAACACAACTGTCCCAAACTGGCCATTAATAGTATAAAACTTGTCAGCACAAATATGCTTGAGAATATATCATTTGGACTTAAGGAGAATTTAAAAAAAAATTACAAAGCATCTTTACAAAAAATTAAAAACAATTCAAAGGAGCAACTTCTGTTGCAAAAGGGTTGACATGTGAGCCCACATTGTATTTAGCCCTTCCAAAAGGGTCTGCTGTTGTACAAATAGTAACATAAAAATTACGCAACTATATGCACGTTTTAACTCGCAAATGCACAAGATCAGACAAATAGTATAGAAAGCAAATACAAGATCATTCCCACTAGGACTGGATTAATATGTGTTTAAAATTGATTTTAAGATGATTTTGAAAACTGAAAATTTCGAAACAAAATATTAAAAACGGCATTTGATTAAAAACAGAATTGGATCGAGGTTAAAACAATGAGAAAACCAATTAGGGATTCGATGTTCACCGCTAATCTTCTTCCTTAAGCAAACGACTTGCACAATGCTACAAAACAGATTTTAGATGCTCATGTTTGTCAACCTAAAGGCATGATATCTACTCTTTAAATTATTGATTTCCCTAAGCAACAAGTTAGGCATGGGTATCTACGCTAACTCTTTTCATTCTTAAAGTATTTAGCATGGTATCTACTAAGTTGCCCTTTAAGAACGTATAACACAATGGAAATCGACAAACACACAACTCCTAGAACATGGTATCTATTCTAGTTATTCATGATGATTAATTTCAAGAACTTATAACTAGTTCTTTTGTTACTCTCATAGGCACAAGATTCGGTCATCTAAATTTGCCTATGTAACAAACTCAATGCACATCATGCATATGGTGATCAAGCATAACATAACATATGTAAAGAGTAAAATATAATCTGAAATTAATCAATTAAGCATCACAAAAGTAGTTTGCAGCAAATGAATATCGAAATCCTTAAAGAAACATGATTAGGGCTTCAATCGAGCCCTAACTAAAGTACTTAGTTACCCATAATTTAAATAGACAGCAAGAACATAAAAAAACAGAAAATAAAAAGAGGAAGAAGATAGCTCTTCGATGATGTGTTGGTCAGCCAGAGTGATTGGATAACGCCTTGACGTTCCTCCTTGCTTCCTAAGCCTTTTAGACCTTGGAACCTTAAAGGATGGAGCAGAATGGGATGGTGTGGCTGAGTCCTTGTATGAGAGCCCAGACTTTTTCTGCAGTTTTTAGGGAGAAAAAGAGTTGTTTCAAAGTATGAGATAGAGAGAGGCGTTTCTGACTTTTTGTGTGGGAGAATGACTCTTTTCTGGCTGCCTTTTTGTCTTCCCCCACGTTTTCCCCTTGTCCCATGTATATGTCTGCCCCTTTGCTGCCTAGAATTGATGTGGGTGTTAATTTCCTTAATGAGGGAGAGAGACCTTACTATTTGCATTCGTTGCTCAATCAATCCTCACGTTGTGGCTGCTCCTCTCCCTTTATTATTTTTTTATCTTCCTTTTTCTGATTAAAACATTTCCTCCCGTAACCTTAATAAACTAGGCCTCTAGTCGTTCAAGCCCGATAAGGATTAGAAAACTTGAAATAGAAGGAATGCTGAATTCCAGCTCAGCCTGACCTTGCTGTACTAAAACGGCCATAACTCATTCTAGAAAGCTCCAATTCATAAACCATAAAATTCTCTAGAAACTAGACTTCCGTATCTTTCCAACAATATATGGACCATCAGCTAGTTCTTCCCGAGTAGGAGCAGTTAATTTTGAGAAGTTGACACATCTACTGAAGTCTGTTTCAAAGTTTCCTCCTTAGATTTCCAAAACAGCACTCATTAACTCCTTTTGTAACTTTGCTTCCAAAAATCCTACAAAACACGAAAATAAGCTAAGTATTAAGAAAACATACGAAACATGCTAAGAAAAGCATAAGAAAACAAGATAAAACGTCGCATAAATATGCTCCTATCAAATTCCCCCACACTTAAGCTTTTGCTAGTCCTCGAGCAAAACAGAAACAAAGAATGAAAGAAAAACCAAAGACTCAATAATTCAACCTAAACCTTCCAACATTTATCTCAGAGATTTTCAATGAATCATGACATATTAAGATTCATCATAAGCATAAGAATTGATCCACGTGATCCGAGAGTTAATACACCTTCGTAGAAATCATACACATACTCACAATTAAATCAATCAAAGCATAAGTACAAAGAGAGATACATGCAGCAAAGAGTTAGCTCAAAATTCTCACCGAATAAGCTCTGATTTTACCTCATATTTTCTAGTTAAGTCACTCGTCCTATACTAGTTATATGTGGGAGGATTGATGTAAAATGGAAACAAATTGCTCACATATGATATAACAAGAAAGAAAGGCACTTTCAGAATTGTTCTTATGAATATGACTCATGAAAGGAATGCTACTACTTGAATGCAAGAACATGTGACACCATATGCTCATACTTCATCCATATCTCCACATATTGATATAAACACAACAAACAAGATCAGAAGGTCTTTATGAGGATTGTAATGAGCCCAAAGGGTAAGGGGTTAAAGAAACAATGGATATGGATAACACAAAGTTCTTAAAGAAATAGTAGAAGCATGCAATGATGTTAGAGACATAAGAACTTGTATCACTATCAAGGCTTAAAAATCATATAAGTACCGAGCAAGTACATACACTCAATGGCCGATTTGAACATTATTGACCATACTTAAACAATCAATACACGAACGGTCAGGGCATTAACAATTCAAACACAATGTCGATTTTTGTTTTTGACCATTCCCCCAAACTTGCTCTTTTAATCCTTGATTCACAATTAAGTCTCTACAAATTATGCTTCACTAATCTTTAAGAAAAAGGGTAAGGATGAAAGTGTTTAGGCTAGGTGAGGAAAATGAGGGTTATGAAACAAAAAGGCTTAAACAAAGGCTCAACAAGGGTTTACCTAGAGGAAAGTATATCATGGGTCAAAGGCCATTTTGGCAATGGTGGTAATCTAGGTGCCTTCAGCATCTCAAGTATATCATGCAAATCAATTCAATGCCTCGAAAAGAAATTAGTACCAGTTCTAGCATTTAGTTCCAATGATGATAAGCAATTCAAGTAGCAACCCGAAAGATGAGCCATGCAACAACTTAATTGACAAGAAAGTGATAGATTAAACAAATACAACTCTCTCAAACAAAGGATAAGGGCTCAAAAGCTCACAAAAGGGTTGTATTGAGCTTCATTCAATTAAGCATGCTATCGGTACCACTTACTCGGGTAATTACATGTGATTTTGCATATGATAACCATGAATACTTGAGTATTAACCAAAGAATAATTTCAGACCTTGAATCATGCTTAGAAGTCATCTTAAAGTCATGCAATTAAAAACCAAATCTCATCATTGTGTTGGAAAGAAACCTAAGACACAAAAAAACACAAAAACTACCCAAAGAACACTACTAAAACCGACACAAACTAAGGCAAAAACAAAGCTGTCAAAATTTTTTTTTTTTTGTACTGACGCAAAAATCAATTGAAAACACAAGTGTTCTCCCCCACACTTAAATCTAACATTGTCCTTAATGTTTGAAAGTTAAAGTATAACAATGAAGCATTTAAGGAAGGAGAAACAAGCGATGACACACACAAAGAAAATAAAACAAAACAAAACAAATGAAGGCAAAGTTAATGATAAAGAAGGAAAGGGTGAGATAAAGCAAATCTGATTGTCAGTGGTTGTAGAGTGCCAAAACTGTCATAATCCTCTCATGCAATGTACTGAACATGTTGGAGAGTCACATCCTCCTCTCTAGGCTCAAAGCTTATCACAATATAGGGCTTTACTCTGTCCCCATTCACCATGAATGTCTGATTCTTCTCTTTGCTATGAACCTCCAAAGCTCCATGAGGGAAAACTTTTGTAACAACATAAGGACCGTACCACCTAGACTTGAGCTTACTAGGGAAAAGTCTCAATTTTGAATTGTAGATCAACGCCTTCTGTCCCACATGAAACTCCTTCCTAACTAGCTGCTTATCATGATACGCCTTGGTCTGTTCCTTATACAACTTAGCATTCTCATATGCATCATACTTCAACTCTTCAAGCTCATTCAGCTATAACTTCCTCTTGTCACCTGCTTGTCGCATATCATAGTTGAATTTCTTAATAGCCCAATATGCTCTATGCTCCAACTCCACTGTTAGGTAACATGCATTCCCAAAGACTAGACGATATGGGGACATGCCAATGGGGCTTTTGTACACAGTCCGATATGCCCACAATGCATCATTCAAGCGTAGAGACCAATCCTTCCTTCTAGTATTCACTGTCTTCTCAAGGATGCTTTTGATATCTCTATTTCTTATCTCCACTTGACCACTGGTTTGAGGATGATATGGAGTGCCAACCTTATGTGTGATCCCATATTTCTTCATTAAGGAAGCAAAAGCCTGGTTGTTGAAGTGGCTACCTCCATCACTAATTATTGCCCTTGGTGTCCCAAACCTAGTAAAGATGTTATCTTGCAAGAACTTCACAACAACTTTGTGATCATTAGTTTTTGAGGGGACAACCTCGACCCATTTAGATACATAATCCACACCCACAAGAATATATAAATAACCAAATGAGTTAGGAAATGGACCCATGAAGTCGATACCCCACACATCAAAGAGCTCCACCACTTGAATGTTTTGCAATGGCATCTGATTTCTATAAGAGATGTTCCCTGTTCGTTGGCATCTTTCACAAGAGATGCAAAACCAAAAAGCATCTTTAAACACATTAGGCCAATAGAACCCGGATTGTAATACCTTAACTGCTGTTCTCTTTGCTCCAAAGTGTCCTCCACATGCAAACTAATGACAATGTTGGAGAATGCTCATATGCTCCTCCTCAAGAACACACCTTCTGATAATTTGATCTGGACAAAATTTGAACAAGTAGGGCTCGTCCCAATAGTACTGCCTAGACATAGACATTAATCGCTTCCTTTCTTGGCTCGACATACCTGGAGGAAAAACCTTAGTAGTTATATAATTAACAATATCTGCATACCATGGAAGTTATAAATCAATTGCAAATAACTGCTCATCTGGAAAGTTTTCACTCAAGGGAAGCTTGTTCCCTTCTTCATCATGAAGTAACCTGGACAAATGATCTGCAACCACATTCTCACTACCCTTCTTGTCCTTAATCTCAAGATCAAATTCTTGAAGTAAGAGCACCCATCTAATCAACCTAGGCTTAGCATCTTTCTTATCAAACAAAAATCTCAAAGTTTTATGATCAGTAAAAACAATAACTTTAGAACCAATCAAGTAGGACCTAAACTTCTCCAAAGCAAATATAACAGCTAACAATTCTTTTTCAGTAGTAGAATAATTAAGCTGAGCATCATTCAAAGTTCTAGAGGCATAATAAATAGCATGAGGTGCCTTGTTAACTCTCTGACCTAGAACAGCTCCCAAACATAATCACTGGCGTCACACATGTGCTCGAATGGGAGGTTCCAATCAGGTGCCATCATGATGGATGCAAATGTGAGTAGCTCTTTCAATGTGTTAAAGGCATTCATGCACTCTTCTGTCCACATAAACTCAACATCTTTAGACAATAACGCACAAAGAGGTCTAGACATTTTAGAGAAATCTTTTATGAATCTTCTGTAAAACCCTGCATGCCCGAGAAAACTTCTCACACCCTTCACAGATGTAGGAGGAGGTAATTTTGATATGATGTCAATCTTTGCCTTGTCCACCTCAATGCCCCTGCTAGATATTACATGACCTAAAACAAGACCTTGTTGTACCATGAAATGGCACTTCTCCCAATTCAGCACAAGGTTGCATTCCTCACATCTCTTTAGAACAAGTTGCAAATGGTTAATACAATCATCAAAGTTAGAACCAAAAACACTGAAATCGTCTATAAATACCTCTATAAATCTTTCCACCATGTCTGAAAATACGCTCATCATCCACCTCTGGAATGTGGCAGGTGCATTACACAAACCGAATGGCATCCTTCTGTATGCAAATGTGCCAAAGGGGCATGTGAACGTGGTCTTCTCCTGGTCCTCTTGTGCTATAGCAATCTTATTATAACCACTATAACCATCTAAAAAACAGTAATGACTATGACATGCTAACCTTTCTAACATCTGATCAATAAAGGGAAGAGGAAAATGATATTTCCTAGTTTCATTGTTGAGCTTTCTGTAATCAATGCACACTTTCCAACCTGTGGCTAGCCTGGTTGGAACAAGCTCATTCTCTTCATTCTTCATCACTGTGATTCCACTCTTCCTAGGAACAACATGAACTGGACTTACCCATTTGCTATCTGAGATGGGGTAGATGATGCCAACATCCAAGAGCTTAAGAACCTCTGCACTCACTACTTCCTTCATGTGTGGGTTAAGCCGTCTCTGAGCATCCCTGTTAGGATTTGCATTATCTTCGAGGAGGATTCTGTGCATTCACTTGGATGGGCTTATACCTTTGATGTCGGAAATCGTCCACCCTAATGCAGTCTTGTGCTCCCTAAGAACTCTCAACAACTTCTCTTGCTCCACCAAACTCAAGTTTGCAGCAACTATCACTGGTAATGTCTGGTTCTCTCCCAAGTAAGCATACTTCAATTGTTCAGGTAGTTACTTCAGTTCTAGTTCTGGTGCCCTGACAATGGTAGGGACAAGTGCAGTATTAGTAGACACAAGAGTTTCAAAGGAAGGTACATACTTACTTACATAAGGCTTAGAATCCTCAAGAGAATGCACAGCTTCCTGGAGGTCTATCTCTGTAACATCACATCCACGTTCATAATTCATCCTTGTGAGGTTGTGGGCTATGCATGCCTCCAAAGGGTCAATGCTATGTACCTGAAACACTTGCTCAACAACACTTCCTACCACATCAATCTTGAAACAATCGTGGTTATCATGTGGAAATTTGATAGTGTCAAACAACATGAATTCTATCTTCTTACCCTTAACTTTCATGCGTATAGTACCCTTTTTAACACTTATCTTCGTATCAGCAGTTATCATAAAGGGTCTACCAAGAATAATAGGTAATGAAGATGGCATAGGGGAATCTTCCATATCCAGAACAACAAAATCAGCAGGCAAAATAAATTCATTTACTTGAACCAAAACATCCTCTAATATACCTCTAGGTCTTATGATGCTTCTATCTGCCAATTGCAATATAATTGAGGTTGGGTTGAGCTCCTCCAACCTCAACTCCTCATAAACGGTATAAGGCATCAAGTTAATGCTTGCTCCTAAATCAAGCAAAGCTCGTTCAAACAGACGATCACCAACCCTGCAAGGAATAGTAAAACTACCTGGATCTTTTAGTTTAGGTGGTAGCTTTCTCAATAAAACCGCACTTACCTCCTCAGTCAATGCAACTTTCTCATGTTCCTGAAACTGTCTTTTGTGTGTACAACAATCCTTTAAAAGCTTAGCAAAAGATGGAATCTGTTTAATTGCATCAAGTAAAGGAATGTTGATTTCTACTTTTCTCAAAGTTTCAAAAATATCAAGAAGATGTTTTTCTTTCTTTTGCTTAACTAACCTTTGAGGGAAGGGTGGCAATATCACCTTCTCCTTCTCACCTACCTTTGCGGCTGGAGGTGGTTCAACACTTTCTGGTTCATTCTCATTTGTCCCCACCTTGTTGTCAACTACCTTGCCACTTCTAAGGATTGTCACAGCCTTGAGCTGTTACTGGCCTCCCGGATTAGGTATGGTTTGTGATGGAAACTCTCCTTTCTTCCTCTCACTTAACTCCTTTGCCATTTGCCCTACTTGTGCCTCCAATCTCTGAATAGCTTGGCTAGTTGTTGCCTCTAGTTTCTGAATGTTCTGACTAGTTAGAACATTTGTATGTTGTTGTGCAGTCAAGAACTGGAGTATGACACCTTTAAGATTATTCTTCTTCTGGTCAGTATTTGGTTGTGCCACCTGTGATGAAGCATGATAATTATTTCCATGTTGGAAATTCTTCTGCTGCCCTTATGGATTAAGCACATTCTGACTGCTGCTCCAAGAGAAATTTGGGTGGTCTTTCCATCCTGGATTATAAGTGCTCGAATATGGGTTGTTCTTGGGATAATAGTTGTTTTGCCCCACATAATTAGCTTGCTCATGATCTATAAAACAAGACATAGGACAAGTCTCAGTAGTATGATTAGAATGAGAACATATAGCACATACCTCGACTTTAGCAACTTGTTGAACTTGAGAGATGTTCTGAGCTGACATTGCTTTCACCAGCATATCTAACTTTTTCTCCATTGCTGCCATTTGACTCTGGACTCCACCATTTGTGCTAACTTCATAAACACCTTTACTTTTTACTCCTTGTCTCCCTCTTGATGAGAATTGCTGAGAATTTTCACTTAGGGTCTCAAATAGCTCAATGGCTTCATCACTGCTCTTTTCCATAAGCACATCTCCACAAGCTGAATCAACAAGACTTTTGTTAATATCATTTAAACCTTCATAAAAAGCTTGTACCTGATCGTCTTAAGAAAAATTGTGGTGTGGACACTTGAGAAGCAACTCCTTGAAATGCTCCCATGCCTCAAAGAAAATATCTCCATCCTTCTGTTGAAAGGCTTGAATCTCCCTTTTAAGTTGTCTTGTCTTTTGGGCTGGGAAAAACTTCTGCAAGAATTTAGTAGCCAATTGTTCCCAAGTAGTAATGGAACCTGCAGCCAGAGAATTCAACCACAACTTAGCATTATCTTTTAAGGAGAAAGGAAAAAGAATTAACCTGATTCCTTATGGAGTTAAGCCCTGGATGTTCTGAGTCTTGCAGAGATCGAAGAAATCCCTAATATGCAAGTATGGATCCTCAGAAGCTGTGCCTCTGTAGTGCGGCACCATGTTAAGCAATTGAGGTGATAAATTGAAGCTGCCTTGCGCAGTTGGTTGGTAGGCAATGCATGATGGTTGATTAAAGTTTTGAGGGACAAAGGAGTCCTTCATTGGCCTTCAAACCTGTTCATCCCCTATTTCGTTCTCTGATTCTGATCTTTCTCCTTCTTCAAAATATACTCTTTGTGTGTTAAATTTTGCCCTCTCAGCTTGCTTTCGAAGACGTCTAAGAGTTCGTTCAATCTCAGGATTGTAGACACCGACCGCTAGATTTTGGGATCGACGACCCTGCATAAACGAAATTCAGCCTGTAAAAGAAAACCAAAAATCAATTTCAGCACAAATTAGTTACACAGTCCCTGGCAACGGCGCCAAAAACTTGTTGTACAAATAGTAACATAAAAATTACGCAACTATATGCACGTTTTAACTCGCAAGTGCACAATATCAAACAAATAGTATAGAAAGCAAATACGAGACAATTCCCACGAGTACTGGATTAATATGTTTTTAAAATTGATTTTAAGATGATTTTGAAAACTGAAAATTTCGAAACAAAAATATTAAAAACAGCGTTTGATTAAAAACAGAATTGGATCGAGGTTAAAACAATGAGAAAACTAGTTAGAGATTCGATGTTCACCGCTAATCTTCTTCTTTAAGCAAACGACATGCACAATACTACAAAAAAAAATTTAGATGCTCATGTTTGTCAACCTAAAGGCATGATATCTACTCTTTAAATTATTGATTTCCCTAAGCAACAAGTTAGGCATGGGTATCTACGCTAACTATTTTCATTCTTAAAGTATTTAGCATGGTATCTACTAAGTTGCACTTTAAGAACGCATAACACAATGGAAATCGACAAACACACAACTCCTAGAACATGGTATCTATTCTAGTTATTCATGATGATTAATTTCAAGAACTTATAACTAGTTCTTTTGTTACTCTCATAGGCGTAAGATTCGGTCATCTAAATTTACCTATGTATCAAACTCAATACACATCATGCATATGGTGATCAAGCATAACATAACGTATGTAAAGAGTAAAATATAATATGAAATTAATCAATTAAGCATCACAAAAGTAGTTTGCTGCAAAGGCATATCGAAATCCTTAAAGAAACATGATTAGGGCTTCAATCGAGCCCTAACTAAAGTACTTAGTTACCCATAATTTAAATAGACAGCAAGAACATAAAAAAAAAAAACAGAAAACGTCTGGGCTCTCACAGAAGGACTCAGCCACACCATCCCATTCTGCTCCATCCTTCAATGTTCCAAGGTCTAAAAGGCTTAGGAAGCAAGGAGGAACATCAAGGCGTCATCCAATCACTCTGGCTGACCAACACATCATCAAAAAGCTATCTTCTTCCTCTTTTTATTTTCTGTTTTTTTTATATTCTTGACATGTGAGCCCACATTGTATTTAGCCCTTCCAAAAGGGTCTGCCTTGGCGTTTAGCCCATCTCTAGCAATAGCTTAAATCAGGACTAAAGACCAAAATTTAATAATTTTAAGTCAAATTTTATCTCCATAAAGTGTCTTAAAATGTGCCTTAAATACCACAATGTAGCATTTGTCTTAAATGGCCAGTTATATTTGGCTGGCCTTTTGGCATGGCTATAAGCAAGTTGATATAAATTGTGGAGCCCATTTGTATTTCTTTCTTTTGCTTCATTGTTTTGGTTGGCCCACCTTCGGCCATACAAATTTTCTTTTAAAAATAGGAGCCCAACGATACAATGCATTTCCATTCCTTCCAACAGCTAGAAATGTAGGGTCCGCTTGGATGTGCTTTTGAAAATGTCAAAAGCTTTTTCATTTTAAAATTTTATGTTTCGCAATTTTTGAGAAGTGCTTTAGATGAGAAGTAAAAACACTTAAAGTGATTTTTTGGGAAGCACATTGTTTATACCACCCCGACCGACCACTAGGAGGAAGACCAACACCATAGATCCCACAGTCTCCCTAGCCGACCTCACCTCTTTGTCGATCAGATCATTTTTTGTCGGCCTACTAGCACCAGCTGCAAACCACCATCACCAACCGTCAACCACCGACCATACCCCCTATGGTCGGCACCTGTTGGTCGGCATGCTTGCCCTCACAAAGACAACACTGCCCTAACGCCCAAACGAATCACCACCACTCGTTCAACACCCCAAGACATGTGTCAACATCCAGGAGGTAACTTGGGCATCACAACATTAGGCTTTCAACCACCACATTCATTACTACTATAAATACGGGGCACACTCCTCCATAAAAGGTAACTATTATTCACTTACCCTTACGTTGCCTATTTCATATTCGATCTTCCCCTTCGCTTACTAACTTAAGCATCGGAGTCCACTAGGCCGGCACCCCACCGGTGTTAAGTACTCTTCTTGTTGTCCTGCATGTCTCTCAGCGGACAAGAAGAAGACATACCATTGGTCATCAAGACTCCATTTCTTTAGGTCCAGTTTCAGATCAAACATTTGGCGCCGTCTGTGGGAATTCTGAGTAAGTACTCCCACTAGCTCACATACCACTATCCCACCTTCCTACCGACCACAATGTCGACCGAACAAGGTGATGGGGAGGTAAACAACACCCCTCTCCCGGGAGAGTGAAGTAGAAGTAGATCTGACTCAACTTTAGAATCCATGCTCAAGATGATGGAGAAACTTCAACATGAAGTCACTGAGCTCAGGAAGAGCAACTTGGCCATCGAAAGCAGAAACCAAGTATTTGGAGAGCAATACCAGAGCACTTTCTGTTTGCTTAATGCCATTAGGGAAGGACTAAGAGAACAACAAGCAGTGACCGAGAGGGCACTTTCCGGCCTAACCGAGCAAGAGCCACGCCCCTCGAAACGACTCAGACCGGAACCCTCTAGAAGAATGGTCATCCGCCAGAACGATGGTTCTGGTCCTTCCAGAACCCAAATCTTCCAAGATGCTCATGAATTGCTCGACAGGAGACCACTCCCCATTGATCCCATCCAACTAACATATCAGGCGAATTATCCCAGGATCATAGATCAGCCTCCCCTTCATATACTCTCCCAGGGCGGTCGCACCTTATCAGGGTTAGCCTTGGTGAGGGCGACCCGGTAGAAAGGACCAATCTTACAAATTGAAGAACAAGTCGTAAGGGAAAATTCCCATCATGTGTAGGACGTGGTTGACTCAACTACCGTAAAGTCAGCGGGGAGACTAAAAATCACCAACCAGCCAAAAGTGAGCAACAGCAACGGAGGTCGTCGTCCCATCGCCGAACGACTAGGCCCGTAACCTAACCCTCCCACAACTGATGATGTTGTTCAAGAGCTTTTACAGCGAGTTCGAGATTTGGAGAGTGAGAAGAGAAAAACTCGACCTCCCACGAAGATCAAGACCAACACTAGTCCCTTCACTTCTCGCATCCTCCAATACCGCCATGAATCGGAGGCCAAACCCCTTAAGATCACACCTTACACATGGAAAGGCAACCCAGTCACACACATGAACAACTACCAGTCTGCCGTGGCCTTTAAAAACCTCTCGGACGAGGTCCAACGCTTGATCTTTAGCTCCATCCTCATTGAGGTCGCACTCAATTGGGTTATACCGGCTCGAATCAGGTACGATTGATTCATTTGATGAACTTAATACAGTCTTCTTGAACTAGTTCATGATCCAAATGGACCGCCTACTGACCACGGAAGACCTCAGATCCCTACGGCAAGGGGATACTGAAACCCTATAGAAGTATGCCGCCCGATTCAGCCCTGAGTATACCAAATGTCAGGAGACTGATGACAAGGCAGCCTTCCGCGCATTTCGCAGCGGCCTCAAGGAATCTACCATCAAGTACCAAGCCTTAACTTAGGGATGGGAAGACTACAACGATCTGATGAGACATGCAGTAATCCATGCCAAGGCTAAATTTTTTTCATGCTCCACCAGTGGAGACCAAGCCGAGTACCACTCCAGTCTACTCCTCCCCTAAAAAGGCGCAACCTAACAAGCCTCATTATGATTCCGGCAGTCAGAACCATGGCTATGGGAACAACTCTTACTCAGGTAAGCGGAAAGGATCATATGGAAATAATAATCCAGAGGTCTAGTCCCAAGGTATGAAACCTACACCATCCTAAATACTTCTTTGGAGAATGTCTTCATGAATGTTGAGAATATGATCAATAATCCGAAGCTAAGACCGGAAAATCATAGACCACCAGTCCACTCCAACCTATACTGCCAATACCACAAATTCAATGGTCATACCATTGATGAATGTGTGGCCTTCAGAGACATTGTGGAAGGTTTAGTCAGAGATGGGAAGATTAACCAATTCTTACAACATGCGCGACCAGTCGCCAATCACCCCCAGATCAACACCATCAGTGGTGGACCAACGATCTCATCTGCCTACACTTCCAAAAGAGCAAAAAAGAACTTTATCAGGGCCACCCAATCGTACGACCAGATCTTCAACATCGAGTATGGTAGAGCAAAGAAAGGTTGCAAGGTTGGTTGGGAAGCCATAACCTTCTCAGAGGAGGAAGAACGAGGCATCGTCTTCCCTCACGACGACCACCTAATCATCCGAGCCCAAATTTCCAACTTTGATGTCGGACGAATCCTCGTCGACACAGGGAGTTCAGTCAAAGTGATCTTCATAAAAACCTTCACTCAGCTAGGAATTGACGACAAGGAGCTCAATAGAGCAGTAAACCCATTATAAGTTTCTCAGGAGACTCAGTAATGCCTATTGGTACAGTCTCCCTACCAATTTTAGTAGGCACCACTCCGCGCATCGCAACTGCAATCGTCACATTCCTGGTGGTAGACTGCCCCCACAGCCTACAATGTCATCCTAGGCCGGGCACTATTGAATCAGATCAATGATGTGTGCTCTACGTGTTTACTCTTGATGAAGTTCCAACAATTATGGGGACTGGCCAAGTCCGAGGAGACCAAATTTCTGCAAGAACTTGCTACCAATCTGCTCTTACCAAGGTAAACCTTAATGCTAGCATGGAGGCCATGTCTGTTACTGAGAAGGCATACGAGGTTGACCCTGTCGATCCCAACCTCGTAAAACATATCCAATCTAGTCCTCCAAAGGACCCAGGGGATCTATGTACCACTCAAACACCTCAACCAGTTGAGGAGACCGAACCAATCACACTCCATCCTGAGCATCCAGACCGGCATGTTAGAATTAGGACCACATTACAGCGGGAGACCCGGGATGCACTCATCTAGTTCCTCAGGGAAAATAGCGAAGTCTTCGCTTGGTCTTACGCCAACATGCCCGGCATATCAACATATGTCATATGCCATAGAGTGACCATTGATCATTCTTTCAGACCAGTGACACAGAAATGAAGAACGTATGACGCTGAGCGTCACCTGGCCAAGCAAGAGGAGATCACCAAGCTCATTACGATCCACTTCATACGGAAGGCCGTCTACGCCGCTTGGGTAGCCAATGTGGTATTGGTAAAGAACCCCTCAGGGCATGGAGGATGTGTATTGACTTCACCGATCTTAACCGGGCATGCCCCAAAGATAGCTTCCCTCTTCCTAAGATTGATCTTCTAGTCGACGCAACAGCATGCCATGAACTCCTTAGTTTCAGGGATGCCTACTCTAGATGCAACCAAATCCTCATGCATCTGGATGATCAAATCCATACCAGCTTTCACACATATCTAGGTGTTTACTTCTACAATGTCATGCCATTTGGCTTGAAGAACACCGAGGTGACATACCAGCGCCTGGTCAACTTCATGTTCACTGACTAGATCGGGAAGACCATGGAGGTGTATGTAGATGATATGCTCTCCAAGACCAAACTACAGCGGACCATGTCCACAACCTTTCAAAAACGTTTGAGGTACTGAAGAAGTATTGAATGAGGATAAACCCAGCAAAATGTGTTTTTAGAGTCAGCTCCAGAAAATTCCTTGGCTGTATGATCAGCCAAAGGGGGATTGAAGCCAATCCCAAGAAGATCAAGGCCATCCTTGATATGCAACCTCCATAAACTGTCAAAGAAGTCCAGAGCCTCATAGGAAGAGGAGCAGCACTCACCCGATTCATCTCATGAGCCACTGACAAGTGCATGCCTTTCTTCAAGGCCCTCAAGACTAAGGGAAAGACCATTGAATGGACTACCGAGTGCGAAAGAGCCTTTATTGATCTCAAGGCGTATATGACCAAGGCTCTCCTGCTAGCTAGGCCAGACATGGGAGAGCAGTTGGTCGTCTACCTTTCGGTCTCCAATTCAGCGATTAGCTCTGTCCTAATCAAGAGGGCAGACGAAGTGGAACATCTAGTCTACTACATCAGCAAAGCATTCCGGGATGCGGAAACCCGGTAAGGTGATCTCAAGAAGCTTGCTCTTGCTCTCATCATCACTGCAAAGAGGCTCAGGCCTTACTTTCAAGCTTATCCCATACTGGTCCTCACCAACAAACCCCTCAGGAAAATCCTACAAAAGCCGGACACATCTGGAAGACTGAAAAAATGGGCAATTGAGCTCAGCAAGTTTGATATTTCTTATGCCCCAAGACCATCAGAGAAGGGCCAAGCTGTCGCTGATCTATTATCTGAATTCACATATGAGCCGACTCAATACATGCCGGAAGAACAACAAAGTGTACCAAAGCAGTCAACTTCCACGGTCAAGGGGGAGATCAGCTCAAACCCAATTGACAAATCCAAACTAGTTTGGACCCTTTATTTGGATGGATCGGCATGCCACTCCGGCTCCGGAGTAGGGTTGGTGCTCACAACTCCATATCATGTGAAGCTTGAGTATGTTCTCCGCTTCGGCTTCAAAGCATCCAACAATGAGGCAGAATACGAGACTCTCGTTGCCAGTTTCCACCTTGCTAAAGATTTGGGAGCAAACCAGGTCAAGATCATCAGTGATTCCCAACTTGTGTTGAGTCAGGTGAACAACAATTTTGAGGCATAGGACGTCACAATGTCCTTATACCTCGACAAGGCCAAGACATTGCTCCACCATTTCCAGGCCTATGAGATGACCAAAATTCCAATATCGGAGAATAGCCATGATGATGCTCTATCAAGACTAGCCTCGTCTATCGACGACAAGATTGGTCGTAGTGTCCCAGTGGAACTACTAGAAGTTCCAAGCACGTAAGTGTAAGAGGTCCATATCATCAATACCGATCCAACTTGGATGGATCCAATCTTCCGCTATAATAGGGATGAAGAACTACCAGCAGACAAAAATAAGGCCAAACGCATCAAACGCCAAGCCGCTCACTACACCATTGTTCACGATCATTTGTACAAGTGAGGATTCACACTTCCTCTACTCAAGTGCCTACCACCAGACAGGGGCCAAGTTGTGCTCAAGGAGATCCACGAAGGCATATGCGGCAATCATTTCGGACCAAGATCCCTCGCCCACAAAGCCTTCTGACAAGGCTACTACTGGCCATCCATGCAAGCAGACTCAATCACACTAACATAACAGTGTGACCGGTGCCAACGCTATGCTCCCATACTATACGTGCCTGCATAAAAACTCACACCCATGCTTAGTCCTTGGCCTTTCTAAAAATGGGGAGTAGACTTGATTGGACCAATGCCAAGGGGCAAGGGTGACATAGTACACGTTGTCATGGCAGTAGACTACTTTACCAAATGGACAAAAGCAAAATCACTTGCAACCATCACAGCCGCCCAAATCGAGACCTTCGTCTTTCAGAACATCATATGCCGCTTCATCATACCACATACAATTCTCACGGATAAAGGGAAAAGTTTGATTGTGCTCACTTCTGGTCATTCTGTGAAGTATACGGCATCAATTTCTGCTTTCCTTCTGTCGTCCATCCACAAGCCAACGGTCAAGTAGAAGCCATCAACAAGATCATAAAATACAACCTCAAGACCCGCTTGGATGAGGATAACAAAGGGGTCTGGTCTGACATCCTACCAGACGTCTTATGGTCTTATTGGACATCATATAGAACATCAACCAATGAAACACCATTCGCCATGGCATTTGGCACTGAGGTTATGGTGCTAGTAGAGATCGACGAGACCTCCTACCGAGTCATCTCCTATGACCTCGAAGAAAACAACGAACTCCTCTCTCTCAACTTGGATTTACTGGAGGAACACTATGAACAAGGCAACATACGTAACATGGCCTACCAACAGAGGGTTGCACGGTACTACGACTCTAGAGTCAGATTGAGAGTTTCAAGGTGGGAGACTGGGCACTCAAGAAGATCAGTCTAGCCACTAATGACCGCGCAGACGGGACGCTCGGCCCAAAGTGGGAAGGACCATATCAGGTCATTAAGGTCTACAGACCAGGTACCTATGAGCTACAATCTCCAAATGGCAAGCCACTACCCCACCCTTAGAATGCAGATCACCTGAAATTTTATTACAAGAGAAGCCTAGTCTTCCCTTAAATTTTGTACAACTCAGACCAATCAATATTAATATGCTATCAATGAATACTCATTATTTTGTTCATCAAAATTTACTGTTATTTTGTCAATTTTGGTTGGACTCATGTTCAGACACACACCGGTCGGTACCAGTACTAATCGGCACCAAACTTACAAACACTTTAAAAACGGGATCAGTCCTAATTTAATTGTATGGATAAGTCCTACATTAAAAATTTTGATCGGTCCTTGTAACGACTCAGACCAGAAATTGACATAATTTGAGAATTTAATTAGGGAAAAGGCAATTTTGCCCTCAATTTCAAAGGAGTTCGAAAGTCTTTTTTTGTCAGACGGGAGCAGGAATTTTCTCGAATTTCGAGGGGAATTCGGGAAGGGTCCTGTCAGTCATAGTTACAACACACCTACCGACTACGACGAACTTGATTATCAACACAATAACTTCAGTTTACTCAGCCTCAATGGTCGGCAACATGCAAGTTACAAAAAAGACATAACTGAATCAACCACAATCTGACCAGCTAGCAGTTGGAACAAAACACATTTCATTCAAGAAAATCAGCTTGTCCCACCGACCAGTATATAAACTATTCGATCGGCATCCGACTACTCAAAAGTTGGAAGAAAATCAGAAATCCATTAATATGAAAAAAATTTCGGCTACATTATACACGGCTAGATAAGGGATAAGCAGATGAAAGCCAAACGGAGGGCAGACGAGTTCAACCATTAATCTGGATCTCCTTCTCAATCTGATCGTCCTTCTGAGGGGTGTGCACGACCAGAGTCTGATCAACCGACTCGAGCACTAGATCATTCGGATGAACCTCGCAGAAGGTCCGATCAGCCGCCGACTGCTCTTCAAGCGGCAGCATCTCAAATGACTGGCTGAGCACGGGAGACTTCTTCAGCCATGGAAACTTGATCGGCAGATCCTGGTTAAAGAAGATGACCCTCTGCATCAGCTCCCGCTCCACCAAGCCCAGCTGAATGTCCACGTGGTCTGCCAGCTCAGCCGACCCCTTGCACTCGGCCACCGCCTGAGCACAGGACCCACTATGTCGCCCTTGATCTACGCAAGCTCCCCCTCCAGATCTAATGCACGAGCAGTCTGCTCAATACCAATCTTCTCAACAGCCTTCAATTTCTCTTGGAGCATTTTGCTTCTCGGCCATTTCCTTCAGCTTCACCTTCTCTCTTCTGGAGAGTGGAGAACACCTCCGCAAAATACTGCAGACCAAAATAAACTAGGTTAGTTTACACAATCTGTACAAAGCAAGGGAAAATCAAAGAATCGAACAAATTACATGAGCACCTTCGACCACGACCTTGGCGTACCTATCTGGAAGGGAGGCCGAACTCATTTCCCCAATCCCCTACAACTCATGTTGATTGCTGAGGATGAGAGTGTTGACCACAGGCACCATCATCGGATGCATGCACTCGGACACCTATGGCCAGGAGACGTCCTTGTCCGATGTCTGAACCATGTCGGGAGCATCACCAGGGTTGGCGAAGTAGGCCTTCAACCAGTGGTTGAAGATCGGCTGGCGCAGCAACTTCAGCACCTCCCGAGGGCCTAAAGGCAGAGAGGGCACCTGGGTCACGATCGACCGAGCCTGCTAAATCAGATTGACCTAGGCATTCCTGTTCTTTTACTAGGCGTCCTCGGTACCCCCAGTGTCTCGATTGGCCAAGTAGGCCTCCATCTTCCGATGATGGACCTCCGACGGGTCTTGCCCATCCTCCTTCGCCGACCACTTTTGTGACGGCTTGGCCCCAATGAATGGCACTGATCCACTACATGTCGACTAAATGGTCGGCACCTGCTTCCTTGGCTCCTTCCGGTGAAGGGCCGACTCTTTGTTCCTATTGGTTGTGGTCTTCCTGTTCGACCCCTTGCTCGTCCCAGAAGGCTCAGCTCCCCCCTTCCCTTTCATGGCCGCCTGCTCGGCTAGCTTCTTCTCGGTAGCCTCATGTTTTGAAATGGTCTCCACCATCTACTTCTCGGTAGCCTCATGTTTTGAAATGGTCTCCACCATCTTCTTCTCGGCAGCTTTGATCACGTCGTCATGAACTAAAAAAAAACAACAAAAATACAAGTTGGATCTGGTCGGCACAGATGGAACTCAGGCTCCCCCTATAGACCAAAACAAAAAAAATTATCGGGAGGTTGGATGAGGTGGACCGTGATATGGGTGTCAGGCAGGCGGTTGATGCACTTGCTCCGCTTTAGCTTCGACAATCGACGTCGAATGTCGTTGCAATCCTCCTCTTCGGCAGTCAACCAACTGCCTTTAAAAGTACATGCATACCCCAAAGACCGATCAGAACACATAAAAGGCCGACTAAAAACAAGTTATACAAAAGTTGGAAGAAAATCAGAAATCCATTAATATGAAAAAAATTTCGGCTACATTATACACGGCTAGATAAAGGATAAGCAGATGAAAGCCAAACGGAGGGCAGACGAGTTCAACCATCAATCTGGATCTCCTTCTCAATCTGACCGTCCTTCTAAGGGGTGTGCACGACCAGAGTCTGATCAACCGACTCGAGCACTAGATCATTCGGATGAACCTCGTAGAAGGTCCGATCAGCCGCCGACTGCTCTTCAAGTGGCAGCATCTCAAATGACTGGCTGAGCACGGGAGACTTCTTCAGCCATGGAAACTTGATCGGCAGATCCTGGTTAAAGAAGATGACCCTCTGCATCAGCTCCCGCTCCACCAAGCCCAGCTGAATGTCCACGTGGTCTGCCAGCTCAGCCGACCCCTTGCACTCGGCCACCGCCTTAGCACAAGACCCACTTTGTCGCCCTTGATCTACGCAAGCTCCCTCTCCAGATCTAATGCACGAGTAGTCTGCTCAATACCAATCTTCTCAACAGCCTTCAATTTCTCTTGGAGCATTTTGCTTCTCGGCCATTTCCTTCAGCTTCACCTTCTCTCTTATGGAGAGTGGAGAACACCTCCCCAAAATACTGCAGACCAAAATAAACTAGGTTAGTTTACACAATCTATACAAAGCAAGGGAAAATCAAAGAATCGAACAAATTACATGAGCACCTTCGACCACGACCTTGGCGTACCTATCTGGAAGGGAGGCCGAACTCATTTCCCCAATCCCCTACAACTCATGTTGATTGCTGAGGATGAGAGTGTTGACCACAGGCACCATCATCGGATGCATGCACTCGGACACCTATGGCCAGGAGACGTCCTTGTCCGATGTCTGAACCATGTCGGGAGCATCACCAGGGTTGGCGAAGTAGGCCTTCAACCGGTGGTTGAAGATCGGCTGGCGCAGCAACTTCAGCACCTCCCGAGGGCCTAAAGGCAGAGAGGGCACCTGGGTCACGATCGACCGAGCCTGCTAAATCAGATTGACCTATGCATGCCTGTTCTTTTACTAGGCATCCTCGGTACCCCCAGTGTCTCGATTGGCCAAGTAGGCCTCCATCTTCCGATGATGGACCTCCGACGGGTCTTGCCCATCCTCCTTCGCCGACCACTTTTGTGACGGCTTGGCCCCAATGAATGGCACTGATCCACTACATGTCGACTAAATGGTCTGCACCTGCTTCCTTGGCTCCTTCTGATGAAGGGCCGACTCTTTGTTCCTATTGGTTGTGGTCTTCCTGTTCGACCCCTTGCTCGTCCCAGAAGGCTCAGCTCCCCCCTTCCCTTTCATGGCCGCCTGCTCTGCTAGCTTATTCTCGGTAGCCTCATGTTTTGAAATGGTCTCCACCATCTACTTCTCGGTAGCCTCATGTTTTGAAATGGTCTCCACCATCTTCTTCTCGGCAGCTTTGATCACGTCGTCATGAACTAAAAAAAAACAACAAAAATACAAGTTGGATCTAGTCGGCACAGATGGAACTCAGGCTCCCCCTACAGACCAAAACAAAAAAAATTACCGGGAGGTTGGATGAGGCGGACCGTGATATGGGTGTCAGGCAGGCGGTTGATGCACTTGCTCCGCTTTAGCTTCGACAATCGACGTCGAATGTCGTTGCAATCCTCCTCTTCGGCAGTCAACCAACTGCCTTTAAAAGTACCTGCATACCCCAAAGACCGATCAGAACACATAAAAGGCCGACTAAAAACAAGTTATACAAAAAAGAAAACAAACTCCTAAGTCTAATGTTATGGTCGGCAGTCCCAACCTTTTGACTGAAAGAAAGGTTGAATCCTCTTCTCCAGCTTGCTGGTCTCTCCTTCGCAAGAACCGGATAGCCAGCAATACCTATGCTTCCAATTCTTCTAGGATGGTGGTATGTCCGTGATGAACGCCCCCCTCTTCATCTTCCCTACACACTCAATTTGGAACCACCCAGGTCCATATTGTTGCTTCCTGAACTTATACAAATTGCACAACTAGCCCCAGCTCGGCTCCCTTTTGTTGCATAGTTGGAATGTTATGTAGAGGCCGACCGGGGTAATCCATCCGTTCACATTCAGCTGGCTGAGTGATATCCTCACCTGAGCAAGGATATCCTGCAACCATGGATGAAGAGGCTGACGAATGCCATGTTCGAATGAGTCTATATAAAAGAAGGCTGATCCCTCTGGAGGTTGACTTGACCTAGCACCAGGAGGAGGAATGACCATCCTAATGTTATCCAGCACGTTATACATATCCCTAAACTTAAGGAGGTCGACTTCCCTCAAGGTGGTCGGCACATGGTCTACCGCATGTGGTGACGTATTTAATGGGATGGTCGTCCTGATTGGCTCAGCATCGTCTACTATCTCAGCCTCCTTCTCTTATGTATGCTTATCTTCGGCCTCTTCTTGCTCAGAATTATCTTCACGATCCACCTGCCCATCGGCTTCCACCTCATCGGCCCCCCTCTCATCTCCTTCCATGTCCTCAGCCTCTGATTCTTCAAGATCGACCACATGAGGCTTGGTTGACGACGCTTCATGTACATTCTCGTCGGCATCGCAGGTGGCCACATCATTAAATAGCTCTAACACACTGTCAGTGGACGAAGATGATCCACTGCTAGCCGATGAGGACCCACTAGTGGATGTGGAACCATTTGACCTGCTCGACCCATCATCTGTCGAGCAGGAAGGTACTTCACCTCCAAAAGTTTGCAGGGATTTTTCCCCAGATCCGTTCACTGACTTTGACTCTAACATCTACATGCGAAGGGGAGACTACACAAAGAATCAGCCTACCCGATTACAAACGGGAAGAACGAAATGAAAGGAACAAACTTTTCCTTTAATCGGATGGGAATATGGTCGGACACAATTTTCTTGGAAGCCCATTTGCTCTACTGACTTGATCGGAAGCTGATTTGATCTGCTAACTCAGTCGGAACTCACTTGCTCTTATTAGTTGATCGGAAGTTCTTCGTCGGTCACAACGAAAGATCTCCGAAAAGTACGCTCAAATGAGCCTCAAACCCTCTATATAGGTGCCCCTATAACAATCTGAAATTCTTCCTCGATTCGCGCACCCACTAAGCAGCCATTAATGCTCCACTCAAGCATCATTAAGGGCTCACACGTGTCAGACCAATGATCAGCCAAACACTCCAACAATCCAGCTTACAAGTGTGCACTGGTCGACAAGCCTTTAGAGGCGACCGATCTATCACATCATTCGAGGTTTCTCTCTGAGATCGCACTGATCGACAAGCCTTCAGAGGCTACCGATCTGTCGCATCATTCGAGGTTCCTCTATGAGATCACACTGATCAGCAAGCCTTCAAAAATGACCGATCTGTCGCATCATTCGAGGCTCTTCTCTAAGATCGTACCGATTGGTAAGCCTTCAGAGGTGACCAATCTTTTGCATCATTTGAGGTTCCTCTCTAAGATCGTGCAGATCAGCAAGCCTTCAGAGGCGACCGATCTGTCGCATCATCCGAGGTTCCTCTCTAAGATCACGCTGATTGGCAAACCTTCAGAGGCGACCGATCTGTCGCATCATTTAAGGTTCCTCTTCGAGATTGTGTTGGTTGGTAAGCTTTCAGAGGTGACCGATCTTTCGCATCATTCGAGGTTCCTCTCTGAGATCGCGCTGATCGGCAAGATTTCAGAGGCGATCGATCTGTCGCATCATTCGAGGTTCCTCTCCGAGTTTGTGTTGGTCGATAAGCCTTTAGGAGTGACCAATCTGTCACATCATTCGAGGTTCCTTTCAAAGATTGTGCTGATTGGCAAGCCTTCCGGGGCGACCGATCTATCGCATCATTCGAGGTTCCTCTCTGAGATCACGCTGATCAGCAAGCTTTTAGAGACGACCGATATGTCGCATCATTCGAGGTTCCTCTCCGAGATTGTGCTGGTCGACAAGCCTTCAGGAGCGACCAATCTGTCGTATCATTCGAGGTTCCTCTCCGAGATTGTGCTGGTCGGCAAGCCTTCTGGTGCGATCGATATGTCGCATCATTCGAGGTTCCTCTCTGAGACCGCACTAATCAGCAAACCTTTGGGGGCAACCTATCTCTCGCATCATTCGAGGTTCCTCTCCTAGATTGCACTGGTCGGAAAGCCTTCAGAGGCGACCGATCTGTCATACCAATTACGTTTCCCTCAGGGGATTTGCCCGAGTATGGCGCACTTCCTCACCCAAGGACTTGGGGGACTACATGGTATATCCCTACTGGTCGGTCTACACGATCTTCATGGAATTGGCAAGTCTTCGACCGAGGAAATCCACCTTAGTCAACGACTTCAGGGACTTATGTTTATACCATTCTGACCAACCACTAGAAGAAATACCAACGCCACAGATCTCACTGTCTCCCTTTGCGACCTCACCTACTTTCCGATCAGATTATTTCTAGTCGGCCTACCAGCGCCAACTGCCAGCCACTATCACCAAACGTCAACCACCGACCATACCCCCTGTGGCCGGCACCCTTGGTCAGCATGCTTGCCCTTATAGAGACAACACTGCCCTAACGCCCAAATGAATCACCACCGCTCGTTTAACACCCCAGGACACATGTCAACATCCTGGAGGTAACTTGGACAGCACAACATTAGGGTTTCAACTACCACATTCATTACTACTATCAATATGGGGCACACTCCCCTAGAAAAGGTAACTATTATTCACTTACCCTTACGTTGCCTAGTTCATATTCGGTCTCCCCCTTCGCTTACTAACTTAAGCATCGGAGTCCACTAGGCCGGCACCCCACTGGTGTCAAGTACTCTTCATGTTGTCCTGCAGATCTCTCGGCGGACGAGAAGAAGACATACCAGCGGTCATCAAAACCCATTCCATTAGGTCCATTTTCGGATCAAACACACATAATTGGTGCTTCTTTGTGGAAGTGCTACTCATAAAAAAAATAGGGAAGCACTTGGGTCCATTTTATGAAACTTTTTTTATTCCAAAAATATCGTTATATTTAAAGTCTAACACCCGAAATTCCCAAAACCTTCCTGATTTTATTTTTGTTTTCTTTTTTCAATTAGAGCGGTGTAGCTCTCTTGGTTTTTTGTCACTACCCAGAAGAACTCTGCAATTACCCCTTTGTTGATGCCTTCTACTATTTCAATTTCAAAAATCCAATCATACCCAATCTCATTACCCTGCTTTATGGATTGATGTGCAAGATTGAAATTTGGAATCATTTATTATAATTGACATTAATTTATGAAAAATAGAAAGGGATAAAAGAAGATTAACATTTATCTTTGAGGAATGGAGGGTTGTGATAGGTTTTTTGGAGTACACAAAATCAGAATGAAAGTATTATCAATCAATAATTTTGCTATTTTGTTTTCTACTATCACAATGTTTCTCTTTTCTATCAACTGCCTTTAAAAATTTCCATATCGTCTTGAGCCAAATAGTTAAAAGAAAAAAAAATTTTAAAATATGAAAATTAAAATAGAAAAAAAATAATAATGACCTACAATTAAAAGCGCTTTATGATTGACTACCAAATACTCTAATATTATATTATAAGTACTTCTTTACAAATAAAAGTACTTCTATATTGGCATACCAAACATCAAACTGTTTCTTCGTAAAAACACTACTGAATAAGCTATACTAATCAAAAGCGCTACTACTTAGAAATGCTTTACAAGAAGCACAATCAAACGGGCACGTAGTTGTTACACATAATTATATATATATATATATATATATATATATATATATATATATTTATTTATTTTCTTCCAAATGCGAAAGAAATTTTTTTTTTTTTTCAAAAAAATTGGAAAATACCCTTTATTTTTCCTATAAGTATGTTTATCATTCATTCATATTTTCTCACTTAATATTCTTCATTCTACCTATTCTTCTTTCACATTTTGATTCAATTCTTTCTATTTCCATTTTGTGAGAAAATGAGTTTTAATTCCACAAAGGTCCAAATTTTAGCAAAATTAAAGATCGAGCTCTTTGCAGAGCTTACATAATTGTTACCGAAGATAGCAGGACGAGTTGCAACCAAAGTGCTAAGGCTTTTTGGACCAAAGTTTCCAACAAATTTTACGAGGTTTATAAAGGCACCGAACCGCCTTTTTTTATTCAACTAAAGATAAGGTGGGACAACTAAGAGATATGAAATCACGAGAATAAATCGGGTGCTTACACGTGGCAAATTACCTTAACAATATCTTATCGATTTTATTTTTTTAAATGAATAATAAAAAATCCGAATCTTATACGAAATATTTTTATTTGGCCACATAAGGAAAAATTAATTAAAATGTGACTTTAGTGTATTTATTAATTCATTAAACTAAATGATATATTAAAAAGTAATAAAAGAAACAACGAAATATAGCATAGAGATGGTAAAATATAGCCCCATACTATTCAATAAAAAGTTAATTTTTGGAGTCCTAAATTTTGGGGGTGACCCTTTAGCCCTCATATATATGCTAGAGAGCTTTAGTCCAATTCCTAAATTTTGGTATTTAGGACAGGTTTTAAGATCTTTGCTGGAGATAGATATTGACTAAATATTCCTAAATTTGATATTTATACCATCTTTAAGACACTGCTAGAGATGATCTAAGTACTTTAGTTAGGGTCAATTGTGGCTTGGTTAAAGTATTCATGCCCCTTGCTCCTTTACTAGGGTTGCAACTTGGATAGATGATTCTTATTCCGGTGAATTGCATTAAGAAATTTTCAACATACATACACAATCAAATTTGAGATTCAAAATGCTAACCCTTTCGAAGAAACTTGGATAGAAATTGGAATGTCTTTTATAATTTCGAAAAATCAGATTTCTGCAATCCATTGCCATTTAAACTTAAATTATACACAATCACTAGTACGTGAGCATGATAGTTTCTTTGGAGTTTTGGTATGAGCTTTCCATTTTGAGCTTATTTTAATCTTTTACATTGTTGAGGGTATGTTGAAAGTTCCGAATGAAAGTTCTGGATTTTAAAAATATTTGAAATTGGATGCAAAATTGGTTAAGGAGGTAAGACAAGTGACTTTAACCTATTGAAATGTGAAATTGAACCGTAAATGATGCGGTGAAGCTCAATTATGATGGCTCGGTGCATCCAAATTCTGAAGTTGTTGGTTCGTTATTAGGGATGATAATGGTAGCACTCTAGTAAAGGGTACAAACCAATTCCATTCCTTTCCTTTCGGTCTATCTTTGCCGAAGCCCTCTGCATTACTTTTTGGCATGCTTCAAGCTTGGCGTGCTGGCTTTCAATGTGTCCGAGTGGAAGGGGATTCTAAACTTATCATTGACGGCCTCCGCAAAACCATCATTCAAGAAATTTTGGTTCTATCTGAATGTTTTACTTCTATCGCCTTTTGCCATGTTTTTCGGGAAGTTAACTTTGTTGACGATGCTATAGCTTTAGTTGGTCATTCCCTTTCTGAATCTCGCATTTGGGTTCGAATGGTTCCCTCGTGTGCTTCCAATGCTTTCTTGCTAGATTTTCTCGGTTTTTGGTTGCCCTAGGGGCTTTTATTTGTAATGTTCTTTTTACTATTGTAAAAAAAAGTCCGTACTTTTGAAGCACCTCAACCTAAAAATAAAGATGATGATGGGTCTGAATGATGGGTATGAATTATTATGATATCATCAATTTCAAAATAAGAAGAAAAAGAATAATCTGGGTAGCAGCTGAGAACAAAGAAGAAGAAAAAAGAATAAGAAGAAAATATCCTTTTTGCCCGTAAAATTTAACAAAAATTGTTAAAAATGGACGGAGTCACTATCAATGTACATATGGGTAAAATTTAAGGACAATAGACTCTAATTTTGATGTTTAAGGACGGTTAGTAAAATTTGAGTAAAATTCAAAGACGTTGACAACCATTTAGTCAAAAATAATATTGGAAAATGGGAAAACTTGTGGAGTTTGGCTGCAGAGGAATTCGACTGGGTCGGTCTCCGTCGGGAATAATATTCCTGGCTCAACTGATTTTTTATTGGTTTAAGTATAATATTTTCTCCAAAAAAAAAATAACGACATTGATTTCTCAAATAATCATCCAATTATCACATTCAAGTTACTACTTTTTCATAATTCTTTTAGAAAATCGATTTGTTGTCTTTTATTATAATGTTTATGAATAATTACTTAAATTTTAGGAAAATTATTTTTCCATTTTTCTCTTCTACTTTCGCACTTCTTTGTTTGTTTTCGTCTATTGATTCTCTTTTTTTTCCAATGATTTATTGATTCTATTTTGACAATATAACGGCAAGAAATATGAAAGAATGCGTGAAGAGTAAAAATTACTTTCTTAAATTTGATTTTAATTCTTGAATCAAATTTATACGGTGACAACAAGTAAGACTTACTTGTATTAAACACTTGGTCTACCACAAATGCAAATCTATATAATCTCTCTACTATTTATTGTTTTTTGACCTCCTCGATTCTTGACACTAAAAGAGATTTCAAAATTTGAATTTTGTAAGTCTGCCAAGGGGTGTTGTAAACTCTTATAAATTGATTTCTCCAAAAACAAAAAAAGGGTCCCCTCTCAAAATTGGATTGAATTGAATGGAATTAAGAAAGAGAGGTTAAAATGTGTAAGAAGTCCATGTTTATGTCTATATAGGGATTTGAAATTGCAGGACAGAAATGTTTGGAAGTCTCAAAACAAAGACATGGACATGGAAACTCAAAGTAATATTATACATGGATGTCTTGCAATTACAATGCAGCACACACACCATACCCACTCGTGCTCTCTTGGAAACATAAATGGTTTAAAGGGGAGGACAGCATGGGATCTCTGGTCAAACACACTGCAGACTGCACACATACACTCTTTTTTTGCTAAATGTTAGATCCATTTTTTTGTTCCCATCCTTATTCAATTCATAAATTTTAATATTAATATATCAGAAATTCACGACCGTCATTATTTTATAATTCTTTATGTCGACTAAATGGCTGTCAATGTTTCACTATTTTATTCAAATTTTATCAATCGTCCTTAAATATCAATATTAGATTGAGTAAACAATGTCAAACGATGATTCTTCATACTCTCAAATTTTTGAATGTCTTCTGTTAAAAAAATATTACATGAAATGACATATCCACCCTTATTTTTAGCAAAAAGCGTAAAAAAAATTGACGGAAGGACTATCGTTGTACATTTGGATATAAAGTTCAGAGGCGACAAACTCGAATATTGAAATTTAAAGACAACAGTAAAATTTAGATAACGTCAAAGGACGATAGCAGCTATTTAACTTTTAATGTAAAATAAATCGAATTTAAAGTACAGATAATATTGAAGTTTAAAGAGGGTAAAATTTGAATAACGTTTAAAGACAATAACAACTATTTAATTTTTGATGTAAAATAAATCAAATTTAACGTACAGAATCTGGTTAACATTAATTTGCAGGTTTAGTTTTCGTATTTTATTAGTAATTGCATGAGTGAGAATTCTACCGATATTGTTATTAATGTAAGCAACCGTGTAGATTATTTTACAATCCCAGATGCACATGGTGTCTCACCCCCCGACTTGATCATGTTCTCTATGCATGTGCTGAAATTGTGCTCAAATGTTGGATTTCCTCAAGGAGCTGCTGCTCCTTTCTGATTTCCCTACAATTTTATATTTCTCAAGCTACCAATTATAACAATAATATATGTATCTAATCTAGGGGATTTGAAACTTTTCAATTTGCTCGGGGTGGGGGGGAGAGAGAAAGATAATCAATAATTATTTATTAAAAGAGACACAGAAAATTTGTTGTGAGATAATAAAAACTTATTGCTTTATTTTTCTTTCTCTTGCTCTTTTATACGGTCCACAAAGTACAACTTTAAGCCTGACAGAGAAAATTTAATAGTGCTATTGAAAATTATCTATAGGAGCTTCCTAGGGGCATCATTGATTTATGTATGATAACATATTATTTAATGTCATATTGATACTATCAATTTGGTGCAATATAACTAGGGTTAGATATCTCGACATATTAATCAATACATTATCGAGAATTACACTTTAGTTATAGTAAATAGGCTACATATATAAATTTGTATTTAATTATAATATAAAAATATATTCTTATATTGGAATTTAAAATCTCATGTACAAGAGTATTGGATGAGTTACATATAATTCCCTAGGAGAAAAAGAAGAAAAGAAAAAGGATTAGCTAAATATATTATAATTCTAGCTACCACACATATATCATATATGAATTGTTGATGAAACATATATACTAATTAAAAGTGATGTGACAAATTCAGAAGCTGTTGTAGTGCATGCATGTGTTGTGAATCAATCATTTGTACAAGAAATGTCATCCTTTTATGTAATAGGAAGTGACATTGCTTTAGAGAAAAGGAGAACGTCCCAACCAAATAAAGGAAAAGGAGAGAGATCCACAGATTTCATTGTTCTCTCTTTGAATATGATTGGGTAAAATGGTGGCCATCAATTTAAATTCATAAGGGATTATTCAAGCAAATTCAATTAGGTTCGGAGCTTCTTTTTATATATATTATGTTCGTGTTTTATACATTGTATCATAATTTTCTCGATTACTGTTACGTATTAATTAGAGGTACCTCAAATATATGAATATATGTATGAAGATTATGAAGTACCAGCTAATTACCTTCATGATGCCAACTGTACGTGGTCACTCTCTAATAACCGTTTAAGAGTTTAAGCACTCATAGTTTAATTGCTATCTTGAGCCTTGATGGCTAGGTCTCTTTTGTCAATGCATGTTGAATGTGAGATTTGGGTTGGTAGGGAAGTTTAATTCGGTTTTCTTTTTCAAAAGTGTGTATGTGACTACAAAGATGAAAAATTTTAGGTGTATTCATTCGTAACTGGTGAATTGATAGCACCACGTAACGGTATACTTAGAACGCTCCAAAAAATTTCTCATGAGAAAGGCTAGTAATGGAATTAATCATTCATCTAGCTTCAAATTTGTATATATACTAGTACTATACTCGATTACTTATTTGTGATCTTCAAAAAATCACCTCTTTTAAGTCCATTCCTTTTGCATATACAGATTGTGGTTAGCCCACACACATCACAACCTAATATCCAGTATGTGATAAAATAAGGCCCTACAAAATAAAAGGATTGACTCTCTCTCTCGCTCTCTCTCTCACAGTGGGTACCAATGCTGGCAAGGTTTGCAGCAAAGCCAGCAAGATGTTAGAGTCAGTATTTATGTGTTGAAGGTACTTTGTTTTGTTGAGAGAACTGACCACAACATGCAAATCGCCCATTTACTCTCTTAATTATTATGTCCTGCCTTCCTTCATCGATCTCAATCTAAATCTCACCCATTTCCGATATCACTATGCATAAACAGTGCCCAATACAGTCGCCTCTGGTCCTACATGATGCAATAAATAACAAGAAGCTGAGTATAACCTAGAAACTAAAATCTACGAATGGAGTCACAAATCATACTTAAAAACAAGGGTTAGAGGTCTGAAAGGTTAATAATTAAGATGTTAGGAAATGGTTAAAGTTTATTTATTGGAAATGTACGTCTAGTTTAAATAGAAGTACACTAATAAGAATTGGGATCGTGATTGAGTCTTTTTATTTATGTTCATTGAAAAGACTCTCTATTTAAAGAATTACAACTTGATAACTAATTTTGGCTTAGACTAGGATTCTATTAGTCCGTAAGTAACCAATGAAAGAATGAGATTCTCAAATTTGGAGCCTCTTGTAATTATATATATGCTAAATCGATTAGGGCAAGAAGATAATGGATTAGAATAACCCTAGGTACTTAGGTTTACTATTTAAGAGAAGCCTCTCACTTGTGAAACATAATTAACATGTTGAGTATCTTATTATGAGTAGATACACCACATTGTATAGTAGAAGATTCTCGTTGGCTTGCTACCAACAAGAACATATTCATTTTACTTTCTTCCCATTTTTTGCACTTCAATTTTGAGACCATAGTGAATAAATTGGGACTTACGCATCCTTGGTCTATCTTTTCCACCAACAAAAACAAAACACGTACAACTATTGTGTAAGTCAGAGCCCTAACAATGGTATAATTTGTCCACTTATCATATTATTGACTGATCGTTGCTCTTTTAAGATATTGTATTAATAAAATTTACTTACACATCATATAATTTCGATGTTAACAAATTAATAACTATGCCAAAATGACTAGTGCTCGCACACCAATGGAGATGTTGGGGGATTTTATTCATCACCCAAACTACAAAACCATTGTTTCATGTTGTGCATGGCCAATATATGTACGTACATTCGTTTGTGTATTAATCGTATTTTTTTTTATGACATATAAATGAGACAATGAATTAGACACACATTCTTCACAAACTCTAATTGGTTGGGATGGGTGACCACCCAAATATTAGTTTGGAGCCTCATCCTTTTACTTCTATTTTCAGGAAACTAATACCATATAGCTAAATTGAATGCTCGAGTTGCTTTCAATTTTTTTTTTTTTTTTAATTTAAGTTACAAAGGGGATGTTCTCTCGATCCCTAATTTCTTAATATTATATGATCATTTTTAGGGTCCGTTTGGATAACTATGAATTTGAATTTAGATTTAGATTTAAGCCTCTAAATTCAAATTTACATGTTTGGATAATTATTATTTGTTGTGAGGATTTGAATTTGCCCAAATCCTCTATGGATTTCATAAGACAAAATTTTAAATTTTCAAATCCATTTTAAAACTAGTCATTTGACAAATCCACATTTTCTCTTTCCTCTCTTTATTTTCAAAAAAAATAAAACATCTTTATTTTCATTTTTTTCCATCCGCTTTTTTTTCATCATTTTTTTCATGCTTTTTTTTTTCTTTTTTCTTTTTCGTCTTTTTTTTCTAACATCTCTTGGCCAAAAACATCTTTATTTTCATTTTTTTCCATCCTTCTATTTTTTTTTTGTCTTTCTGTTTTTTTTTTCATCCTCTTTCATCATTTTTTTTTTCATTTTTCTTTTTTTTGTCATCATTCTTTATTCCCCTTCTCTTTTCCCTTATGTATCAGCTCATATTTCTCTATTCTCCACATTTCTCGCCCATTTCTCTTCTCCTCCTCCTCCTCCTCTAACACCCCTATTTTCTCCTTCTCATCTTCTACCACGCATATTTCTCTTTCCTTCTCCTCTGCTCGTCCATTCTCTCTCCATCAATCATTATGTAGGTTATAAACATTCACGTGATGTTCACAAACCACCATTTTCTTCAAATTTTTTGATCTTATTGTTCTAACAGACTAATATATAGTTGAATTAGCACAAGATTTTGGTGGCCTTTAATTGAATTAACAAAAGATTTTGGTGCCCCTTAATTACCCAAGAATCGTCCAAAAGCTTGATTCCCAAGATTGGTAACTTGCAATGCCAATTTTATTGACAACACTGAGCTACTAATACTAAAACTAATGAAACTCCTTCTAGAAATTCAAAATTATGAGCCATAAAATTCTAATAACCTTTAGGGGAAATTTCTCACAAAAATTGCTCTCAACACGTTAAAACGACTAATTCTACTGAAAAAACTAGTGCAAAACATAGGAATAAGGTATGAAAAGTAAACGTAAATATTATCAGGCTTCAGTTTCAATTTATATTATTATTTTTAGCTAACTTAATCTTTAAAAAAATTAAAATGAAAAAAAAATAAAAAAAAATTATTTATGCGGTTAACTATGTATTAATGGTTATGATTATTAATAATATTCATTTAGCTAAATAAATAATAAGTCATTTTGACATTATTAATTATTTTCAATTTGTATAATGAAATTACTTATTTGAAATCCTCAATTTAAATCCTTAAAAATAAAAAGTTTGCCAAATAATTGATTTTAAATGAAGAAATTTCAAATCCATAAACAAACATTTATGTTGACAAATAAGAGAATTTCAAATGAAATGATTTCTTTTGAAATCCAATTCCTTATTCCCAAACGGTCCCTCTTATTGTCACATTAAGGTTTGTTTAAAAGTGCTTTAGAAGAGTTAAAAGTACTTTCGGATACCAATTAAAAACACTTATAAAAGTATTTGGTAGGAAAAATTTAAAGTTGTTCGACCTATGCGGCCAATTATCACAAGTTAAGAGTTTGAGTAGTCAAAATACCGGAACCTGTGCGGCCTTAGGCTTGATTTCCGGCCTCCTCAAACAAGATAAGTTAGTATTCACACTTGCACCAGAAAATTGAATCAAGTAAGAAGACAAGAAGGAACAAAAACAATGTAAGAACAAATTAATAAGAACACAAAAAAAAAAACTAAAAGGAATTTGATAGATATAATTAAGTTCTTCGATTTGTCATTGAATTAAGTAAACAATTCCGAGATGGTTTCACACTAATTAAATTGAGTTCCCTTATATATATATATATACATTAATAGTTTCAACTCTATACCAACCCCCAGATAAATGACTAGGATTATAATAGGTCACATCATTCAAATATCAAAGTTGAACTCATTTGACACTAAAAGCCCTACCCTCTAGTTCTCAGCTCCAAAAATCTAACCTAGCTGGCATCGAAGGTCCCTTAGCATACACGTACCACTCGGAGCAAGTATATAGGGCAATTTTGCCTTTTTCTGTCTTACTTTCAAGTAAAACGCCAGTAACTAACACTATTATTCTAGATTCTACGTAACTTTTTTTTAAATACAAGATATTCTACATAAACTTATTATTTTTAATACAAGATTCTACACAAACTTTGTAAAATAAAATAAAATAATCTGATAAAACTATATATTCCATTTTAAAGAAAAATAATTTCGATTGATTGATTCTTAATTCTTAATTTTATTTTTATTTTTATTTTTATTTATAGGTTGTACGTGTTGTTCAGTAGGTGATTCTATTTTCACCCTTCCCCCTTTGCCTTTACTTCCTCTTTCACTCCATCTGTTTGTACTACTTTAATAACTCAGCCTCTCCACCGTCCACTCCCTTCAGTCATCTTCTACTCTCTCTCTCTTTCTCTCTCTCTATAAAAGCAAGGTCACCCAACAAAACTATTCCCCTCCTCTTCTCTCACACAGTAGAAGTTAGCAGTAGTGGTAGCCTTTTAATTATCCATGGCTGACTACCCCTACTCATCATCAAATTTCTTCCCAGGTCTCTTCAAATTCAACCCTCTCCACCACCACCACCACCATGCGCCACCTCCAAATCCTCACCCTCATCCTCATCCTCAGCCGCCTCCTCCTCCTCCTCCTCCTCCTCTCCAACACCCCTACTCTCACAACTTCTTCCTCAACCAAACCCACTCTTTTTACTACACCACCCAACAAACCACCATCTCCACCACCACGAATCCCCCGTCCCCTCCTCTCCGAGAAGCCCTCCCCCTCCTCAGCCGCCTCAGCCCATCGAACCACCACCATGATGATGATCAACTAGATCCTCATCATCAAGATGAGGAAGTAGACGGCTACGAGGAGGAGGAGGAGGAGGAGGAAGAAGAGGAGGAGGGCGTGACCGTTGCACTGCACATAGGGTTGCCAAGCCCTAGTGCAGCAGAGATGGCTTCGGTGCTCTCTGCCGCAGCCAATTCCTCCTCATCAGAGATGAGTAGTAGCACTCAATCTCATCATGAAAAATTAGATCATCATCATCATGGGGCTGATAATGATTCTGCAGGGTACCCCATGAGCTGTAGGCTCAACAAGGGTCAGTACTGGATCCCTACCCCTTCTCAGATTCTCATTGGTCCTACTCAGTTCTCTTGCCCTGTTTGTTACAAGACCTTCAACAGATACAACAACATGCAGGTAATTCATAATTTCATCCTCATCTTCTTATTCTCAATTCTCAAATCTCAATAACCAACAACAATTAGTCCAAATTATACTCCATCAAAATCATGTTTTTGTTTTTGTTTTTGTGTTTTTTTTTTTTCTGTAATAATGGAAAGACAAAAATCAGAGAAATGATGAACACAGCTTTTTGCTTCTTTAATTTGCCTTTTTATTTTATTCTTTCCTCAACTATGATTCTATGCTTGGATTAATAAATGAAAGAAATCAGATTGTGGTATATATTATGTTCTTTTTTATTTAGTTATTTTAATTTCTTCAAGAAAAATGTAGTTTGAATAAAAATAATAATAATAATGATGATGATGATGATCTAATAGTATAATTTTGCATGGTTTGTGGGAATTGGGTTTGAGTAAATCTTTATGTGATTGAACAAGACAGGCAATGTTCCTTATGCTTTTAGTACTTTGATGTCTGTGCTCCCAACACATGTAATGCCAGAAGCTGAAAAAACTTGCAGTGTTTTTTTTTTACCAGAGTCCAGAACAGCACAGGGCCGGCCATCAGTAATTAATTAATTACTTAGTTTATTTCTCTATGTGGACAGTGGACCTTCACTCTGCAACAAAACACTAGCTTCTTCCTCATCAAAACCCCCCCACACATAGTAACGTACTCTCTCGATCAGTACCCCTACCTCTTCTCAATCAACACACCTCCAAAACTCATCTTTCTTGCATTCCCTAACTTGTTTCTATCCGGCCATTTATTCTGCTTTAATTCACATATGTTCTCCTTTTTGATCGCCTCTCCCTGCACTTACTAATTAACTTTTTTTATCCGTTCATTGATTCTGCTTTCTGCTTTGATTTATGAAAATGATTTTCACACTCTTTTTTGTACTTCTTCTTCTTCACTCCTTAGTTTGATTTTGCTTTTATTTTAACGATTCACTGGGACAAAATGAGATCGAATTACAGTGCGTAATAGCTCGCTTATCGAGTGCTCTACTGTAATTGCGTAATATATTTGAATCTAATACGAAACGCAAAATGTTTCTCCCCGAATTTGTGCACCTTTAATAATCTTGTAGTTACAATTATATATCCCTAATCCCTTCTTTCATGTGTTACAACAGAAATTAAAAACAATCTATATTCTTAAATTCATGAAAAAAACATGACTAACTTATAAGAAGCTAAAACACAGGCAAAAAAACTGCATGAACTAGTAATTAGTTAGTTTTTTTGTTTCAATAAATAATGTGCTTATTGGTGTTGCTTTTTCTTATTTAATTTTTAAATTAATTTCTCAATGAACTTGTTGCTAATTAATTAGTAAATATATACGATGCAGATGCACATGTGGGGGCATGGATCTCAGTATAGAAAAGGCCCAGAATCTCTAAGGGGGACTCAACCAACAGGCATGCTTAGGCTTCCTTGCTATTGTTGCACACCAGGTTGCCGGAACAACATCGACCACCCTCGAGCGAAGCCATTGAAGGATTTCAGAACCCTTCAAACGCATTACAAGAGGAAGCATGGAATCAAACCTTTCATGTGTCGAAAATGCGGCAAGGCCTTTGCGGTCAGAGGGGATTGGAGAACCCATGAGAAGAATTGTGGCAAGCTTTGGTACTGCATTTGTGGCTCTGATTTTAAGCACAAAAGGTCGCTTAAAGATCACATCAAAGCCTTTGGAAATGGCCATGCAGCTTATGGAATTGATGGGTTTGAAGAAGAAGATGAGCCTGCTTCTGAAGTCGAACAAGATAATAACCATTAATCTATATATAATATTATTAACAGCGTAAGTTACAGTGTTAATTAAGAAATATTATTAATTAATTATTAGCATATGAACTTAATTATTAGAGGTCGATCGAGCCATATATATGCATGCCGACCTTTTTCTTTTTTGTTGTTCTTGTTCTTATTTTAGGATCCAATACACATCCATGTTAACTAAGTAAGTTCTGTGAATCCGTAGTTTTCTTTATTATGATTTTGTGCCCGTTTATTGTTTTTGAGCTACGTACAAATCTTATTTAAGTAATTTACAATATTCACTTTGGTGAAACTCATCATGACGATGTCAATAAATCATCACTTTGACTGGGAACTATGTGAAATTATTATACTGAATGAATCAATTCATAATTATTACTAAAAAGATTTTCTCTTTTGGTTTTCTTTTTAAAGAGGAATTAATTACATCATCTTAGTATTAGGTGTTTAAAATTGAATTAGGCGGGATGTAACCCTGATTAGCATGCACCAAATGAGCAGCCCTTATTATGATTTTGTTGTACAAGTAAATATCCTACATAATTAATATATATATATAGTCATAGATGTGGCTGTGTGTTGCCAGTTGGGAGAGTGACAGAGATGATCGATGAGAAAGAAGGTTATGATGGTCAATGGGAATAAGAGAAGAATCTTTGAAATGAGAAGACTAGCTGTTGATCTAACTTTTTGGAGATAATAATATATATATATACGCACGGATAATTGAAGTTGGGGACTTTGGCTTTAATAATTCAATTTCCTTTCAAGATCCTTTCATACATATATATATATATAGTGTAGCAATATTCATCATTAATATTCACAAATTAATCTGTCGACGTCCAGTAGTGAGCAAACACCCTTATTAGACTGTCATTTCAAATGAGCAAACGCCAAATCTGTGGGTGTTGTTCCGGTTCAACCCAATTTCTGAGAAAATAATGGAATTGAAATTAATGTATTAGTGAGTAATCATTTTAATTCAGGATTATATATATATATATGTAGGAATTAGGAAGGATGATAGAGTTAATAATAATATTGTAAAGCATCAGGCAAAGGGGCCGGTGAAAAGGGTTTCGGAATAGGGTTGGGTATATTTTGTTCGAAATGTAGTTGTAGTTGGAGATGTAGTTGAGAAAGGCTTTTTCCATTCCATCTGCTGCTGCAAATAACATGCATCAGCTTTTTGTTGGGGCTGCCTTGCATCTGCATATGATGCCCCTTTTGCTTTCTTTTCTTTCTTTCTGCCTTGCTTCTTACTACTTGCTAGCGACTTAGTGACTTAGTGGAGATATATATATATATATATATATGGATGGAACATGTACCATTTTTAAGAGATTCACTATTATTGCTTGGGAATTTCAAACCAAATGATTACCTTTTACAGTCACAACCAGGATAAATATTATATTTCTGCTCAAAATCTACATAATGACAATGAAAATTCAAACCTTCTTATAATATAATACAAAAAATATAACAACGAAAATTCAAATTCGAGTGTAAAAAAAATATATCTGAGTTCTAGTTAATTAGGCTATATATATATATATATTTAGATCTTAGCTAGGAAATTGTTAACAAGATATATATAAATGATATGTCAAGGTGTGTATATATATATATATACACATCTATCATAGTTACTACTTGCATCCTACCTAGTTGGTACCTTCTCGTATCATATTTTTAATTTATCTAATTATTGTTATACATATATCATGATTGAAATTGTTCAGCTCTTAAATCATCATTTCAAGATCATTTACGGAAAAAATAACGAAATTAGAGATTATTTAGTCATTCATATGTATCAACTAAGTGGACTGTTTGCTATGAGGATCTTAATATTGTTATCAAAATCGTTGATTTATTTGATACATATGACTAAACGATCTCTAATTTTATTAACTTTTTTACGAAGATAATATTAAAATGACGATTTAGAGAATAAACAGTTCCAATTATTATATATATACAAAAATAATTTGTTAAATAAAAAAGGCGGTACAAAGAGGAAAGAATGTACCATCGGGGTAATATAAAAAGATACCATCAAGATAGTACAAAGAAATACCACCATAATTGTGCAAAAAAATACCATCAAAATAGTATAAGGAATTACAACCAAGATGAAATACAAATATCCATAATAATAATATTGGAATAGATCGAGGGTAAAACTCAAAGGTAGGTAATTAAGATGCAGTGAAAATGGAAAATGGAAAATGGAAAATGGAAAATGGAGGCCAGATGGAAGGTATTGGTTGTGGTAGTAGTCAGAGTTAACATATAGTACTCCATCTCCAGTGCCGGGGCTTCTACAGTGTCTCATACACACACAACCCTTTCAACTCTTCTGATGGATTCACTGTACATTGAAATGACCTCTCAATAACACTTTGACCACCTCTCTCTCTCTCTCTCTCCCGGGCAACTTTGAAATTCACCAAAATACCGTGAAATCCAGCAAGTATTGAATACCAATAATTAATGAAATTGATGAAAAGAAATATTCGTAATAATAATGATAACAACCAAACGTAACTCAGTACATATATACTGAATGTAGATGAAATTAATTAAGAGATATTATTTACAATAGTAGTATCTGTACGTGAGCGTTCTTAAACAATTAATGTAGATGAATTTCAAATTTATCGCAGTTAACAGTATACGTGAGCATCCTTAAACAATTAATGTAGACAAATTTCAAGTTTATCAACCCTTAACAATCAATCACGTGCTTCTCATCATTCGATAGCCTTTTAAGATCTATCGGTAGGTGGCCGGGCAAAGTGGGGTTCATTTGCTATACCCTAAAGTTAATCCGTAACATACAATAGTAGTATTACTTACTAGTATTAATTACAAACATTTGAACTAGACGTATAGCACATTTATTCACATTCAATATCCTACCTCTTTGTAGGGGAGACCAAAACCCTACCACTATTCGTCCTTTGGGCCAACCATCACACATGCACACATAAATGTAAAAATCGTTACATTTTTCGTTGTTGTCAATCTCTCTTTGCGAGCGATTTGTAAATTTCAAAACGGAAATTAAGACTCTCTCTATAAGTTCTCAATAAAATCTTAGTATGCTCAGTAAAACTTATTTTCACCAATATATGTATATATATATATATATTGTACAATATATTGCTATTCTATTATATTATATGGAAAAGAAATATATCTTATAATAGTATTTTCCAACACACCTAAATTTTTAGAACAAACTACATAAAATCCCTCAAATTGTAGGGGTCATTACAAGTTAATTCATACCCAAACTATGAAATTTTTTATCTAGGTACCAAAACTATATAAGCATCAACAAATCACTACCTCCGTTATGTTTTTCATCCAATAAGCCGTTGAAAGGACACGTGGCAAATAATTAGTCCAGTCAACTTGTGATGTGGCCAAAATTAGAAGGGCATTTTGGGCATTACAAATTGCTGAGTCTGTTAGCAATATTAAGTCATTGTATTGTTGTTAAGTCATTGTATTAGTGTGTAGTATATAAAGTGGGCGTGAGAGTCACTCAATGTATTGAGATATTTTGCATAATGAAAATTACCAAACTTACTCTCAAAATACTCTCTCTTTTCCTCCTTGTATTTGACCCGTGAGTCTTCACCTTCTCCTTCACTGAGTTTTCTGTTTTTCCATTGTTTTTCAGCTACCTAACCTAAATTGAATAAAAGATTCCATGATTTCTTTCATGGTATCAGAGCTACAAAACTCATAGCTCATAGTCCTGATATTTTTTGCCTCCATTGCAATGTAGAGTTTCAGTTTTTGTTTTCAATTTCCGTTTACCAAAAATTATGCCATGATTTCAATTTCGATGGCTGTGAGTTTTCTGCGCATCCTTCACGATTCAATCTTTGTTGCTTCGAATCCTCAAGCTTTAATTTCTTGCTCAACTGTGACGGCTTCGACTTCTTGATTTATCAATTTCAAGTTTTTGAAGCTGCTTCCATGGCGATGGCCCTCTGTGTTCTCGGTTTCTCGAAGCTCTTCGATTTCTCTTCAAGTCTGATTCTATCCTTCGAGCTCTTCAATTTCAGCTTCGAATCGATGGCTTCGATTGCACTGATGAACTTTCAATTGCTGCGATATGAGGTTCATCTTCGTCTATCTACTTCGCCTGCGACGGGTTCGGCCTTGTGTGGATTTTCAAAAACGTGTTCGTGTGTTCCCTGACGTTTGCTCATCGATATTTGGATTTCCAAATACTCCTCTTCGATTTCGAGCTAAGTTTTCTTTTCGATTGCTCAGTTATTCTTCTGGAATCTGATTCATGAGTTCTTCGTCTGAATCTTGTTCTTGAAAAATGAACACAATATACCTAATAGTTGAATATTGGGGCTTTATGTATACTAAAGAATTGTGCAATTGAAATTGCCTAAAGTATGACCTAAATTTTCAATGCTTTTTCTGATTGTTGAAATTGGTCATGTTTCATCTTCAATCTTGTCTCATGATATCGTTGTTATTCAACTGTGCGATTTCTTCAATTTGAGTAATTCAGAATCTCGATTGCAATTTGAGCTCGTCAAATCTTGAGCTCACTCGTATATGTGATTCATAAGCTAAGGTGTTATCTGCTCGTCTGTATCAATCTTTGATCTTGCTACTTCGAATCTCTCAAACTCAGACTTTTCATTCTGCTTCAGATTTCTCAGCTCGAATCTTGAATTTCAGAGTTCTCAGCTCAGGTCTTGAAATAGCTACTTCGGACTTCAGTGTTCTCAGCTCAAAATCAGATGTCTTCCGATCTTGATTCATCTCTACTTCGATCTGTCTGGTGTCAATGGCTATCTTTATGGAGGTTCAATCCCCAATCTCATGTTCTTTCTTTTGATCTTCAATCTCTTGATTAAACACAGACATAATTGTGTGTTTCTTCTAATGCGAATTTCATGAATTCTTTCTACCTTCTCAAATTCTTTCGATTCTCTATTCGATCTTCTTTCTTTCTTCTTTCGATTCCTCAATTTCTTGCTTAAACACAGAAAATATTGGGAGCTTCTTCTTTTTCTTCGATCTTAATCTTGATTCTTTCCCAATTTGATCTCACAATTGAATTTGATCTTCTATCTATGATTCTTCTTCTTTGGTCTCAAATTCCTCTTCGATCTTACTTTTGATTCTTGCTGCAATTCTCTCTCAAAATTGAATTGTTCTTCTATCTCAACCTTCACTTTCGATTCTCTTTCTGCCTTCGATCTATCTGTTTTCCTGTTAAGCTAAGTTAATAGTTGAGTTATTTGTTGTGTTGAGCTGAGTTCTCGTGAATGAGTTGTGCTGCTGTGATTGTGTTTGCTCTGTGGTGATGTATTCTGACATGAGCTATTGCTTAGTGTATGAGATGAGCCATTGATTTGGTGATGCATTCTGGGATGAGCTGCCTTACTCTATCTGAGTTGTGCTGAGCTGATGTCGTTTGGTCTGGACTGCATTGGATTGTTTTGGGCTAGCAGTCAATGGTTATAGTGTTTGTGTATTTTGGGCTGGCAGTCAGATTGTTGCTATGGTGTTGAGCTGTTGTGTATTTTGGTCTGACCTGAGATAATGTTTGTCAAATTGTACTGGAATGGATCGTTGGCTGCTGTGTTTGTGTCTATGCAAATTAGATGATACGACTTGTATCTCTTGGAGTATACTGATTCAACCGTGAAAGCCTTATGGTGGCAACTCTGCAGTCTGCTCTGATCATACTCCACATGTTTATTGTTTCTGCATTGGAACTCCTTCTGCTGTCTACTAGGTTTTGTGCCTGCTTCTTACTGATCTGCATATTACAGTTAGGCAGATTGTACCTTGTGCTTGTTTTCATGGTTTTCCTAAGCATGTGTGGGTATCTGGATGGCTTATGGCTGAGGTTACGTCTCTTATGGAAGTGGCACTCTTTAGGACTTCTCTTTGTCTCTTCAGCTCACCATATTGATCAGATTGTGCCTTGTGCTAGTGTTGCTCTTTGTTATAATTGTAAAGTGTTGTTGTCCCAATCTCATGATGGAGCCTCTCCACATGAGATTGAGGGGGGATGTTAGCAATATTAAGTCATTGTATTGTTGTTAATTTAGTCATTGTATTAGTGTGCATCATATAAAGTGAGTGTGAGAGTCACTCAATGTATTGTGATATTTTGCATAATGAAAATTACCAAACTTACTCTCAAAATACTCTCTCTTTTCCTCCTTGTATTTGACTCGTGAGTTTTCATATTCTCCTTCACTGAGTTTTCTGTTTTTCCATTGTTTTTCAGCTACCTAACCTAAATTGAATAAAGGATTCCATGATTTCTTTCAGAGTCAGTCAAATATAACCCTAAAATCCTAAATCGAATACCCGTAGCCCCAATTTGAATCGCAAACCTCGTATGCAATTCCTCAATCGACAACCCCTTTTTCCAACCAGAGAGGCTCTCGGCTTGGCATGCTTGCTTTTTCCTTCTCCGATTTTATCCACTACCTCACCTTGGCTTCCCTTTCCTCTTTCGATGTCTTCTTCGTGGCAGAATCATTCTCATTCTCAGAAATCGACTTGATTTTCTTGAACAAAGCGGAGGATTCCCGATCCGAATTGGACCTCTGCCTCTTGCCTCTAGAATTAGTTGATCGGTTATTCCACGCCTCCCTTTGGTTCCTCCGCACGTCCTCGCCTATTGGATGAACTGATAGAGAATCTCAGGCATGTCTTTGAAATACCCGAAGTCCACAAACGACTTGAGATTGCAAGCGAGGGTTTTGGGGTGGTGCTCGTGGAGCCAAAATGCTGCCATGTGGAAAATTTTATGTCAGACTTTCATGTGCCACGTATGACTTGGAGCTTGCAGATGAGCTTGAGCATTGTCAGCGCGTCGTGAGCCCATGCCTCCGGGAGCTTCTCGTGCAAATAAAAGGCGTGGGTGTTTGGGACCACGTGGAATAGGAGATCGAGGCAGGGATTGCCGGTGGAGAGATAGGTGGCAGAGTCGTTCTCGGTAAAGCCTATTGGGGGTTTATTGTTCATCACTATGTCGTTGAAATCTGACACCATAAGGTCGACGAAGGGCTCGCCGGTAGTGGGTTTGGGCTCAAGTTAGGGTTCTGATTGGAGTTGGGGTTTAAGTGGTGGAGGCTGGGCCGTTTTCCTGAACTCTGGAGGACCAAGAAGACTCGGAGCCATTGTTTTTTTTTACGGTATGAGCTGAGCACTAGCAGTGAGAAATTGCGAGGAGGGCAGAGAAGAAGTTAAGGTTGTGGTGGTAGTAATGCCCAAAATGCCCTTTTAATTTTGGTCAAATCACGAGCTGACTTGACCAATTACTTGCCACGTGTCATTTTAACGGCTTATTAGATGGAAAACATAACGGAGGTAGTGATTTGTTGATGACCATATAGTTTGAGTATCTAGATGAAATTTTTCATAATTTATGTATGAACTTGTAATGACCCTATAATTTGGGAGGTTTTATGTAGTTTGTCAAAAAAATTATCGTCTAGCTCTGAAAGTTTAACACATACATGTACATGCATGCATGTCGATATGTGTGATTCTCATGTATCTTTAATATTTGGATATATTAGTGCATGAGCTATATATACGCTACAACATGGGGAGGCCAGGTCACGACTATATACTCACGAGTTAATTATTTACATGGTGGGGTAAAATAAAAAATTGATATATTCCATTTTTATGCTTTAGAGGCCATGCATTGTCACTATGAAAACATTGTTTAATTTTCCTTTGTTTACATAAAAGAAGGTTGACGTCTTTACTATATATATATATATATATATATATATATATATATATATATATATATATATATATCTGGCCAAATCTATACACTCGATCACGTACTCGTATCAACTCATGAAACAACCCACCCTCAATTACCACTCAACACAACCGTCAATAACCTCTTTATTTAAAACAATTTTCTGTAATTTATCAAATTTGGTAAAACCGACTAAATTTTAATTTGAAATTTAAATAAAGATTTCTGATAATTTTTTTTAACATATAAGGACACAAGGCCAAAATCTTAATAAATATGGACAATTAACTAAACCCCAAAATTGATAACTAAGGGTAAAAATTCTAACAAAGAACCAAAATACCTTATCCACGAATTTTAAAATCTCAAGAATACCTCTAATCCAAAAATATTAGGTTAATCACTATAACTTAGGATTTAGCCTGATATTTTGGGCGTCCAAAACTTGAGGCTAAACCCTAAGCCATAAGCTCTCTCAAACCATATACATATATGTATATATCCCTAGCTACCCAAACATCCTCACCTTTCGTTGGAACTTTGTAAAAAGTAAAAACCCTAAATCCTAAACCAGTAAATTCATACAACCGCCTTTATTATATCGTTAATGACAAACAAGTAAAATCAAAATTCTAAAAAATTGGATTTTCATTTGTTGTGGCCCAAAAAATCTAGCAATCAACACCCTAGCTTAGGTCTGGTAGTAGTAATTAATTAAGTAAAATCTCAATTCTTAACAAATTAATATATTTGTCCTTAATTGTAAAATAAAAATAATTGAACTGTTTATATATGTAAAATGAATTATAATTGTATTTAAAATGTGATTTTCTTTTTAAATAATTCAATACTTAAAAAATGATTCATAAAATCCCATAAGTGAAGACCCTCTTATCCATCTTTGTTCTCTATTCCCAAAACATGCAGTAGATATATTGTGTAGGTATTGAAGGATACTGTTACCAAGACGTAGCAGAAGGAGACCAACCTTCCCTACACGAGAATATGTATAAATGTTTTTATTTTTTTTCTTATTTTCACGTTTGTATTCACATTCCAATACAGAGGGGACAGCTTTGTCTCCCTCGGCTCGAATGATCACTATCTTTTCCCACCATATATTATAATTCAGGAGCCTTTGCGTCATATTAATATTAATTGTTTCATTAATCTCAACGAATGTCTTGTCGGCAGACGAATAAGTAAATACAATTAAGAAAATTGTTAAGTGTATTACAAAATGTCTGTGTGTCTAATTTTTTATGAGAATATTCTTCCGCTTGGATGCTTAGGTTGTTGGCCTTCATGGATCCGCGGATCCAATCTTCATGCTCATCCTGTCGCTTTAATTATTAGGGTTTCACCATTAATTAAGTTTGATAAAGCTTAATTTATATGTACTCGAAGAAACGAGGATGATTTTTCTCTTGTCTATCTGTCACTTATTCGATCTTCAACAAGCGAGCTAGAATGAACGTTAATATTAATATTCCGTAATCAGGATTAAAATATGAATTTGTATTTATTAACAATTGAGAATAAAAACAAAAGTGGAAACCACACCATTTAAGAAGTTGAAACCTATACAGTGGTATTATTCTAATTTATGTTCTTTTAGGATTTACGCTTGTAACCCTTGTTAACTTATGATGCATCAGCATTATAAGAAATTAAGTTGTTTAATTAATTATATAAATTATTTCGTTTATATCATAAATCAAATCCTAGATTGATTTAGTATCATAAATTGATTTGAGATCATAATTTGATATCTTACTTAATTAATTATAATATAATAGTTTCATTTTCTAGTTAGGTTTATTGTAATTAGTATATAATATGTGTCTTTGTACATTCAATAAGACAAATATTCTTCCATATTTTATTTTTAATAGTTTATTCATATTACGCCATAATTACTCGATCAATTGATACACAAATGTACATATCTATGTATATATATATATGTAGGTGTGTGTGGACATTAAAAGAATGAGAGAAACGAAGCATTTGAGTTGAGGGCAGATAGGTTAATTAGGTGCGTTGCTTTTGATCCTCAAAGTATACGTACGAGACAACTTTGTTGAGAGGCCCCGGTGACTAATAAAGGGAAAAGGGGAAAAGGCAAAAAATAATAATCTTGACCCCATAATTAATATCACTTTTGAAAAGAAACTAAAATTCCATATAAATAAATTAAACACGATGAAACAAAAATCTTCTTTTGGACTATACCTATATATATATATACCTCTAGCTAGCTTCTTTTTTTTCTCTTTTTATTTTTTATTTTTTATTTTTTTTCTCTATCGTATAATCATATATGATCATTATCCATGACATATGTGGTTGCTTTTCTTTCCATTTTATGGTGCTAAAGTTTTGTTGCTTTAGTGTTTGGAGCTAGATTCTCCAACTTGTAGCTATAGGGATATCATTGTATAGAGAATATGGAGAAAAAACTTCAAGGAGAAGAAACTAAGCATACTACTTCAAGTCTTCAACATAACACACAAATATTTTGAGATATAGCATACATATCTAGGTTTTTTTTACTCTGGATTTGAGGGACAGAAGGAAAAGTTATATGTCTTTGATTTCAAGAATATCAAATCACATATATATGCTTGGTAATTATCTCATGTTATAAGAGAAATCATTAGGGATATATACTCACAATAAATGAAGCTTTTAAGTCTAGCTGTTAAGGACATTTATTTATACAACATATTTTTTCAAGTTAATTAGACGTAATTAATTATAACGATTTGATACAAAACAAAAAAAAAAAAAACAGAAAAAAATGATACTATAAGGAAATTTTTTTGTTTTGGTCAAAGGGAATAATATTCATTAATTAGATGAGTCCAATAACAACATCAAAAATTAAAACGCTCAAGCTAAAAAATAAACTAACCCAAAATAAAATAAAAGCCCAAAAACAAACTAAAGCCCAAAACAAAGCAAATTACAAACAAACCCTAGAAACTAAAGGAACACTCCACCAGCCGCCACCTCCGAGCAACATGCCTCCACTGCAGAACACAAACCAGTCCAAGGAACCAAAGAGATCGATCAGTAGAGCATGGTTTGGAGACAAAAAGCCACCAATGCTCATCATACTCAAGCGATCAGAAAGGTCAAGAATGACCGACAAACTACATAACCCATATGCCCAAATCGAAATAACATATTTGGGGAAGAGCTGTAGGTGGGAATCAACAGTGACAGAAACCATTGGAGTAGCCGAGAGAGAAACCAAAATAGATCCAAAGGTGTTGGATTTGGTGGAGATGAAAGTTGTGGATGGAGGATGAGATTTAGATGGAAGTGAAGTTATGGGTGTGGTTTGGTGAGGAAGAACATGGGGTGAAAGGAAAAAGGCCAAAAATAAGAAAACCAAAAATGGCCAAAAAGACAGAGTAACCGGCAATGAATGCCGAGATAAAAGAGTTACTGTCTCCATCGATCCACCATGAGCACCAGTCATCGCCACCAACACCGTAGAGCCGATGCCAAGGACGACGGAGAAGGGGAGGGGGGGTGGAGGGGTTGGGCGGGACGAGAAACAAAAGCCCAGAGAAGAGAGGAGAGGCGATTGCAAGGGAGGGAGGGAGGAAGTAAGTAAGGGTGGGAGAGGGAGAGGGAGGGAGGTGGAAGTATACTCCAAATCTACCACCAGTTGGTGGAGATTGGAGAAACCTCCACCCAATATCTACTAGAGCCGGCTGGTTTTTTTTAGATAGAGGTTGGAGAGTTTTCTAGAGAGAAGTTTGATCTGCAACAATTGTTGTTTTAGTCATAGTTAGGATACTATAAGGAAATAAGGAGAAAATATTATGTGTTAAATAAATAACAAACAGTAACTATAAGGTGTGGTGCAGTTGGAAAACTGTCACTTCCAAATGGCGAATTTCCTGGTGCCTAACTAGTAGGAGTTCGAAACTCATTGGGAGCACTTTGTGGACATGGGCAAGCCGCACCCCGAGAGGGGATTAGGCCCATCCTTCGGGTGTGGGGAAACCTCGTGGTATTTACTAAAAAAAAAGAGCACTTTGTAGCAAGGGCAAGCCGCACCCCAAGCGGGGATAGGCCCACCCTTCGGGTGTGGGGAAACCTCGTGGTATTTACTAAAAAAAAGCACTTTGTAGCAAGGGCAAGCCGCACCCGGAGTGGAGATTAGGCCCACCCTTCGGGTGTGGGGAAACCTCGTGGTATTTACTAAAAAAAAAAAGCACTTTGTAGCAAGGGCAAGCCGCATCCCAAACGGGGATTATGAATACGATATATTATGAAGTTCAATACTTAACTATAGTTGGAAAGTATTGTTAATGTCGACGCCCAAATTAGAACTCCAAATTTAAATCTATAACACCTTAATTTTGTTGTTTATGACATCCAAATCGATTTGCTTAGTCACTAGTATTCCATCAAAAAAATAATAAATATATAAATAATTCACTTGTGATTCCCAGAGCGACGCGTCGGCGCCTAGAGCCTAGACTTAGGTGAGGCCTAGACGGATTTTTTTTAAATGAAAAAAATATAAAAAATAATATAATGAATACTATCAAATAATTCTAGAATAAAAATTCATTCTAAATACCAATCAATTGAATTGAGAATCATAAATATTGAAAATGCAAGATTTATACCCGAACATCAACATGCAAAATTGAAAAATACTTGTAAGGACCTAAAAAAAATTAAAACGTTTAAAATCCAGCCCAGCTCACCTGGCTTGCCCAAGCTGGCTAGAACCGCCTAGGACCCCTAGACGGCCGTTTAATCCCCGAACTATTTTCTCTTTTGATTTAGTCAAAATTAGAACGGTCATTGAGCGCCCACCGTCTAGGCAGCCACTGTTGACTTTTTTTTTTTTTTAAATAGATCATAATATATTGAGTAATGTTATTTAGACACATTGAATTGACCACATTTAGTGACCACATTTATGTGGCAATCAATTAATGGTGTTATTTTAATAAATTAAATAATTTTGTATTTATTTTTTATGATAAATAAAATGTCACATAAATGTGGTTTCTAAATGTAATCAATTTAGTGTGTCTAGGTCCCGTCAAGGAAACCCCAAAGGCATTTCTTATTTATTAGAAGGCGTTTACACGAACATCCCTTTAAAAGGTGATTTCCAAGTGTGAAGGAGATGCCATATGCTATGGTTATATCAACTTGGAATAAAGAGATATATACCATATTTTCATAAAATAAAAATGGAAACAAAACTTAAAATTTGTTTTCGGATCAATAAATGCACAAACTAAATAATAGGTCAATAAAAGTTGTTGTATTGGAGTAATAATGTAAGTGTACATGCGTACTTTATCATTCACTCCAAAAAGTTTGAGAAGTAAGTATTCATCTATCATCTCAACATAACAAATACATACAAACATTATGGATAAGTTTGGTGAGTGAGAGTAAAATGGATTTGATAACTTCTCAAATCCAATATATCTTGAATGTAAAAACATATGTGTTTTTATCGTAAGAGGATTAGAGGAGACTAAACATAAAAAGAAACTTATCGAATCTAACCCTTTCAAAATAATAAGATTAGATCGAAGAGTTAAGTTTCATTCCATAGTCGGACTCGGTACACCACATCATGTTGTATTTGTGCAATTTAAGTATAAGTGAGTTGGAGTCCTAAATGCAAGGAGAGCCATATGGCCCTCTTTTATGTGCAGCTAGGGACAGCTTCTAGTTCTGCAGATAACCTCATTATGACCATAAAATTTTCAGCACCACCCCATACTTCTCCATTATAGAGATAGCTCTCAATCTACTTCATATAATTCCTTTCTGTGTCAGTGTTCTGTTGGGGCTTTTATCTGATCGATATGTGCAGCTTTTAGGTGAAACATTCATTCACTCCATGTTTAAAATGGGTAAGGGCCATTTAACAACCACCTCCACTCCCTAATTACAAATCATAATTATGCTTCTTTATCTTGAATTTAATTTCGCATTGAGTTAAGCCTCCAGTAATATCGGTTACGGTTCAATAATATTGTTATTTATTTATAAGTAATAAGTATCGGTTCCACTCACACGAATGAAAAAGAGTTGAAAACAAAATGACTTTGTCTTTTACAAATTTGGGGCTACATGTTTAGGGCTACCCTTACATATACAATAAAAAGATGGTTTATGGAAAAAAGCAAAAGGTTCATGAAAGGGGGTGAATGAAGCCCTCTAATTTTAAGGTCACAACCTCATTTGAAAAATTTATATTTCAAAAACAAACACTAGCTTTTTATCCACGGATGTACTTTCTCCTTATATTAGTCAAATTAAATTGAAATAAAATATTATTAGTATCAAGCTTAAAAGGGATGAGCCTATTACAAAAAGGTGGGGAGTTAATTAAGATAATTATAATTGAGAAAAAAAAATTGAAGATAATTATAATTAAGATGGTAGCACCTACATGCATGGATATTTTTTTCCTTTCAGTCATCCTTGAGTGGGTTGAACACCTTTCTCTCTTTTGCTTTAGGTAAATGTCCCTTTTATCTCCTTCTTTCCCATTCCCTTTCCCTGATTTTAACTTTGGGAAATCCAATCAAAACCGCAACTTTCTCTCCATATTATTATTAGTAGGAAACACGACTAAGCAAACAGCTAGCTTTTGCTTCAAATCCATATCTTTCTCAAATTTGTATCCTTTCCTTTGTATGACATGCTCGGAACATACCCATATGGTGATTTCGGATCTCCATTCATTATATTTTCTATTACCACGTTCGGCTCTCGCCATGTCTTAAACCCCCTCGTTACAATCCCTAATGATTGCGGCGAACTTGCGTTTGTGTGCTTAACAGATTGTGAATTCGATTCTCTTGAAATTAGATTGAGATTTAAGTGGAAGGCCGTAATGGTGAATTGTTGTGCTGGTTTTCCGAACGTAGTCTTAATGAAATCACATAATTGAGGAGAGGGGCTGTGATGAAGTGATGACATTGTGTACAAGGGGTTCAGAAAATGGTGCATTTTTATTGCCTTATTTGGGGAGTCAGTTTGGCATTGGGAGGATTTCTACTATGCAAAAATGTTGCTAGTTGTCAAAAATCATTCTCTTCTAAAATTCAGTTATACTGATTGTCATATAAAATAGAAGACACATGGGGTGTGGGGGAAACACATTAATTAGGTTAGGGGGAGAGACACAGAGATTGACAAAACTAGGACTATGCCCTGCCCCATGAACTTGCTATATGTTTCACCTTATAATTGAATTGCCTTCAAGGAAAGCTACTCAACCACAAACTTGACCTTCCATCACAACCTTACATTTTAATTCCATTCATGTGCTTGGATTTTTTTTTCATTTATTCCAATTTAATATAAATAGTAAAAAGAAAGATTCAAAATCTCATATTCATCGAGGGAAATTTATTTACTCTAACTAGTGTGACTACGTTTACGTTTGTTTGATGAATCAAGACTTAGTATGCAATAGAAGTTTCGTTTTATGTTTTGATTTGATTTCTTTTTACTTGTGATTTAGGGAATAGGAGAAATACGGAATGAAGATGGTGGAGAACAAAGATGAGATGGAGAAGGGACAATGTATGAAACATAAAATCACTAAAAAGCATTTTCAATTTTCAATTTTCAGTTTTCAGTTTTTCGCCCTAGTTATTGCCCTCCATTCTAACACAAAAGTAAAACTTAAACACGAAATGGTTACTTATCAATAAGCTCAAGCGTTCATTTTTTTTTTAAAAATGAATGTCAATAATGTGGCAAGTAATCTTTTTGAGTCAATCACACATATTCTTCTTACAATAATATCATGGAGGAAGATTGAGTCAACTAATAGATATTGAACGTGACATAAATATGTCGTCGTTATTTGTAAGAATCGAACCTAGATTTTCTCATTTACAAATTAAAAAATAATAGCACTACACTTTTAAACTTAAAAGAAAAAGAGTTATTTACACAAACACCTCTTGAGGTTTTTTGTGTTTTTACAAACACCCCTTCAAATTTTGGACCTTAAACAAATACTCATTCAGGTTCCAAAAACATTACACATATCACATAAAATATGAAATTTTTTTAATTAAATGTAAAATAAGTTATGTAAATACTAAAATGCTCTTACGGTTGTTTGGATACATTATCATTCTAATTCTGAAAACATTACTATATAAGGTCAATTTTGTTAATTTTTAGGTTGATGTCAACTTTTAATTGATAATCACTTAACAAATGAGTTTATGTGTAATGTTTTTGGAACCTAAGGGGATATTTGTATAAGATCTAAAATATGAGGGGGTGTTTGTGAAATCACAAAAAAATCGCAGGGGATTTTTGTGTAAATAACCCAAAGAAAAATTGAAAATTCGTCAGTTAGGATCTAAGTTTGAGTTATAGAGGTTGGAGAACAACCCCTAATTCAATTGATTAGCATTAGATTTTATGCTCCTTTTCCTTTTCCTCTATTCCTATTTTCCATATTCATGACTCTTTAAATTGCAAATAAATAAACATCATTAGTATAACTAGTAACTTCAGAACTAAAATATGGACTCTAAAAACTAAAAATGTGGATGAATGTTTGAAATCTAAAAGACAATTCAAGGCTTTCAAGCCCATCTGTCGTTTGGATAAAAAAATCCAAATAGAAAGACAATTCAAGCCCAATCAAGAGGCCCCATAAAAGTTAGATCACTTTGTTAAAGAATGGGCCCAGTAGAATTGAGTTATGTGAGCCCCTACTCCCTAGCTGAAGAGGCTGCAATTTCCAATAGAATGGGCTATGGGCTTCATCTCAATGTATTTAGTCATTGGGCACTGGTATGATGTGGAGGGTTCTTACGATTATTACCAATTTGTTTTTTTTTTGAAACAATGATATCGGAAGAGAGATTGAGAGAGAGATTACATTATGCATATTGGATATCGACTTTGTCTTTATGAGAACAAAACCTGAGACCTCCCAAATAATATGTTGAGAAGAACACCAATAAACTGTAGTACTAAGTGGCATTTTATTTATTTTACACAAAAAAATTTTAATTTTTAGAGATATGAGAAATTTGGGCTAAACTAGCGAATATGTTATTCATAATTAAATTTCAAACTACATCAATCCTTTTTGTTGTCCATATGAATTGGTTTTATCATCCATATGAGTCGAGACTAAAGGGGGTGTATTCAATTGAGACTTTCATAGAGTTTAAATGTCTTCGAAAATTCAGACGTATTCAATTAGGACTTTTAAAGAGTTAGTAAAAGTTTGAGATATTCAATATATACTTTTATAGAGATTTATAAAGTCATTAAAAGTTCAGTGTATTCAAAACATCAATGAGTATTGTAAACTTCATTAAATGGTAGAGTGTAGTGAAGTTTGACAAATATTTTAGTGTAAATTATGCTTTAGCAAAATTTTGATTTCTCTAGCCTTACCCCCCCCCCCCCCCCCCCCCCCCCCCCCCCCCCCCCCCCCCCTCATATTTTTATAGATTTTATAAAAGGCTTAAAAAATATTATTTGCGGTTTTTATTCTTTTCAATAGAGTCAACAAAATTCATGTCTGTTACCGATATCTATTATCATATATTACTTTTTATAGGAATTATAAATAATTAAATAATATAAACTTTACATGAATATATTTATTGTTTGAAGAAAAAAAATTAAAAAAAATATTTCAAAGGCATGCATGATTCCTGGCGGTCTTATTCTCAACCTCATTGGTCATTAAAAGTTTTTATATTTTGTAATTGTAATATTATATATTGCCAAAAAAAATTTTGTAATATTATATATAGTATTTTATTTTAATTTAGTGAGAGAATTTTTAGTAAAAAAAAAAATAATTATTTGATTATATAATTCTTAAAAAAAAAATACCTATCAAATTATATAACTCAATATCATTTTCTGCAAAGCTTAATAACATTATATAAAACTCAGTATGACTCTACAAAACTCTGTCATGTAACTCTATATAATTCCGTTATTAATTCTGTAAAAATTTATGAAAATTAAGAAATATGTAAAACTCAATCGCTTCAAAAAACTCTGCAATTATCTGTATAAATCTGAATTCAATACACCCTACTAAGATCTCGTACTCTAAAATGTTGGATATACTTTGGTAATATCGGCAATGTCATTAATTTCATTATTTTGGTGAATAATATATTACCTTTGTGATTATTGTAAAATTTTTGTAGTGGTTTATTCGATGATTAATGAGTAATATATGGATAAATTTCCATAATAAGATTATTTTTAGTTTTTTTATACAACGATATTGGAGAATGAAGATTATATATTGGGTATCGATGTCGTTATTTATGAAAGTCAAATTTGAGACCACACCATACAATTGAAAGAAACCACTAAAATGTACTACTAGTGGTGGATTTTGAAATTTAAACTCAACAATTAAACTTTGTTATGGAACAAAAATAAAAAGGGGCCATTCTTTTAGTATTATATGAAATCGGAAACTGAATTGAAAACAACTTGAGCATCTAACACAAAATTATTTGCAAATAGGAGAAAGAAGTTTTTATGACGATATTGAGAGAAGGAGATTATGCATATTAGATATTGAGCTCGTTTTTTATGAAAGTTTAACCCGAGATCACCCATTAGAAAGTATGGAGGAATACCAGTAAACCATATATATCAGTGACATAAGATGAGAAGTTTAGGATTATTTGAAATACTAATGTGAGACATCCATTTTCTATGTGGGATCATACTCTAAACGCGCCTCACAATTATGTGGATATGATGCTCTATAATCTCATATTAAAATGTAAGCATCCAACTCAGAATCACTTGATAATAAAAAAGGAAAACTCAAAATTATTAAAACTACAAATGAATGTGTTGATGTAAAGTTTATAAATTAAAATTTCTTACCCTATATTCTTGTAAGAGATATGATTGTTTAGATCGAGTTAGTGATGGTAGATGTCGGAAATCTTCTCAAAGTCGTGAAGCTCAACATATGACGAACATACATATGATATTAGAAAATGTAAGTGTAACTTAGAGACCATAGATGCACACATAGGTGGTTAGATTTGTTCAAATCTCAAAACCAATTTGAAAATAAAAATATTTTCTGGTCCATGTTTTCCAAGAAAATTAGCATCCCACAACTCACAAGTTTTTAAGAGGACTTGCGCGGAAAAAGTTTTTGTTTTTATTGAATTGTTAATATGAGCTCTTAGGGAAAAAAGAATTCATTGAGACAGGAATTTTATATCCTCTTCAATGAAGTAGAAGTGTCCGGTAAAAAAAACAGAAAAAAAAAACATGAAGTAGAAGTGAGAGAAGACAAATTTGAAGGAAAGAAAGAATTATGAAGTTGACAATTGAATCAGAAAAAAATCAACAATATATATGCTAAAAAGGAAAAATATTTGGAGAAAAAAGAAGATGAGACTTGGTACTGTTGGACTTGGTAGTATTTGAGATTTAGACTCCATAGGATTTCAAAATTTCAAACTCCTTTCATTTAACAACTTGTAGTAGATTATTTTAGATTCCTCTAGAGATGAAATCCCGTAGTTGTAGTTTAGGTCTTGAGACCTTTGAGATTCATGTTTTGGACAAATTTTGTTTCCAAGGGAGATTGCCTAGTTTCCCGGCCTTGAAGGCGGCACTAATGGTTGGCTAACACTTATATGAAAGTGGGTACGTTTAAATAGGCGGGTTTGACATTCGATTTATGTCATACCTCTTTTAAGGCCTTCTCAAATTTTCAGAAAATATCTAGGGTGAGCCCTAACACCATGCATCTAGTTCATTTGGAGTAATATAATTCATCATCCACATAATGCACATTGACCATCTACTCAGCGTCGTAGCCAGGAGTTTGACTTTCTTAGGAATTTTTTTTCAACCGAAAGAAAATCTGTATTTTGATTTCATTGTGAATTAAAAAGTTAATATTACGCTTAAATAGACAATATATGACACATAAATACAAAATTATTAATATAATGTCAATGCTAATGCCAATGGTTGAAATAATTTTATGGGCATATATGTTATCCATCTTACAAAATCAATTATGGTAATAATTTATTTTAAGTGCTCAAAAGAAAGCAAAATAAATGCTAATGCACTCAGATTTTCAATACTTATTAAGGGAAATTGGCATGTTAATAGAGAATTAGAAAGAAATAATAATAGAAAATAAATAAACTTTAAGAATTTTAACAATATTAGTGTAATTTGCATTGTTACGACACATCTCATAAACTCGAAAGTGAAATTTACAATTTACCAAAATGCCCTTACGAGTGTTGTGTGGGCTTTGACAGTTGTGATAATTGTGGGTGCTTCTTGAGCCCAAAACCTAGCTATAGCCCAAATCCTAAACTACCAAGCCAAACCCACTAAATCCATTTTGTTCCATTTAGCCTTCTCCTTCTCCCTCACTATCATTCTCGACTCTCTCTTGTCTCTAAAGCAGAGAAACACAAAGCAGAGAAACACGCACACACACACACACACGCGCGCGCGCGCGCACACACACACACACACACACACACACCCCCGAGAAATCAGACCGCGGCATCACCACACAAACACTCCCCTTCCCATTCGATCGTTGGTCACCGACCACTCTCACTCTATTCTTATCAAACTCTCCTTGCTCCCTTGATGTTTCTCTCTATTTCTCCTTTACTCTTTCTCTCATTCCCGCGATATCGAATGGAGAACACAGAGAATAGAGCTTGAGCCGACCACCACCACCACCACAAAATTCGATGACCCAGCCTCTTCAACCACCACCCAAGGCTGCGTCTCAACGAGGCGAACCCAACCCTAGCAACCTTTCGAGTTGACACTCACTGAGTCGTGAGAAACAAGGAGAGAAAATGACGGCGATGCCGAGCCTTCCGACGAATTTTTCGGTTAATGAAAGTAACTTCAGTGCACGCTTTGACTACCATTCGACTCCTTAGATTGTCTACATGAACTTTGACCCTTTTGCATATCGGATTTGGCGAGGTTTGGACCGAGATTGGAGTTGGTGTGTTTATTCGCTTTTCGATGAGTTCATAGCCCTTCCGATTGAACCAGATAAAATGGAAACTCCAGCTAACTAGCATTGAATTCCTGAAATCGATTGGGTAGAGTTTGACCTATTGCATGTTGGTTTTGGTGGAGGATTGGTCGATGGTGGAGCTTGGCCGGAAACTGGAGTTTTCTAGTGCTCAACGTGTGTTTCCAGACGAATTCGAGGATTTCTATTTGGAATCAAGCCTCAAGAGGCGCATTTTTGGAATCATGGTCTAATTTCGATTAAGGTAGTGGAAGTCCGGTCATGATTGGAGTTCGTTCAGGATGAACTCCGACGAGTTTTCCAGAACATGACCACCACTCACGGCCGTGCTCACGGTGGTCCTACCCCCAATCGTGGCGGCGCTGGTCACCGACCGATGAGCATGTGACTGTCAAGTGATGGACACGTGGATCCAAGTGGAAGCTACCTGTCAGCCTCATGGGCTCCACGTGGAGCCACGTGGACGCCACACGTCAGCCACGTGGCAGTATAGTTTGCTAGCGCGTGGGAACGCGTGAGGCCTTTGGCCGGCGCGTGGTCACCTCGTGGCGACTCTGTCCAGCACGTGGGACAGTTTCCCGGCCTACGGCGGCGCGTGGGCTAGTTTAGGAACGTTTCGGATCATCTAATCATATTCTTAGTTCATTTAGAGTTGTTTTAGTTCTGTGTTGAGCAACCCAATAGGGGTTTCCATTAGTGTTTGCTTTGGAAGTTGTTATTAAATCTTGTGATTGGCTTGTTTTAGGGTTGTGACGGTTTGGAGCTTACTTTGGCTTGGGCATTTCGGGTGATTTTGATCCCCGACTAATAAGTGAGTGGACCTCTTTCTTAAAATCTTGTTTTTATCACTATTTTTCACTTGCACATTTTACCATATTTATACTATTGAAATCATAGTTAGCTTATGTCGTTGAGTCGTGACATTTAGAGATGGTGAAGTACTTGTTTTTATGTCTCGAGCATGCCTTGTTGATTATGTTATTATTAGATTCCCGAACATGCCTTATTGATTATTTTATTATTAGATTCCCGAGCACGCCTTTTGATTATTTAATTATTAGATTCCCAAGCATGGTTTGTTTGTCTAAGATGGTTGTATGCCACTGTAAGAGTTGTGATGTATGTGCGTTACACATGAGATGTGTTGTACCCATTTAGGGGTCGCCGGTATCTTAGTACCCGTTGTTGGCCACAGACTAGCCTCCATATGATTGATCACCCGCACTCACTCAAATATTAGTTAAATAGTACCAACTTGTCCCCGAGTACTAGGGGACATGAGGTGACGGTGCTTAGCACACAACTTTCACGTGGTCGACGTACACGAGTGAACCATAGATACCCAGCATGTCATGTGTGCATGACTCGAGCGACTCAAGAGAACAATTAGTGGGTTATATGTGTTATATATTTACTTCGAGATAATATTCTTGATGGCCTAATATTTTATTATTATTTCTCGTAAAACGTGCATATTTACCGTTATGATAACCTTTGAGTTTCTTTTCAAAACTGAGGGGTTAAAGCAAATTTTTTTATACTTACTATTTTACACTAAAAGTAAATTGTTAGGTCCATTCTCCTTTATGTTTTTGTACCCCTCAGGTCTTAGAGGTACTTCATGTAACAACCCGTCCCGAATCCTCGGCAAACGACGTTGCTATGGTCGCCGGAATCCTCCAGCGCAACCCTAAGGTATTGTTCCCAAGGCCCCCATTCGAAATCCCCCAGTATGCAGCCTTTGAGGATCGAACCATGGTCCAAGGGTTTTTATTCCACTCCAGGTGGACACCTTTCGCCAATTGAGCTGCCACTCAATTGGTGAAAGGTGTCCACCTTGACTGGAATAAAAAGGCTTGGCCTGGGTTCGATCCTCAAAGGCTGCAGCTAGAGGATTCGGACATGGGCCTCACTAACAATACCTTTGGGGTGGTGTACTTGCGCAAGGCTGTCACCAGGGGCTGCACTAGGTGGGACCCGACGGCCATAACAATTCGTGCCGGTGGGACCGGGACGGGTTGTTACAGGTGAGCATGAAATTAGTAATCTTTACAGAATCTCGAGTAGCAGTTGTTGTCTTCACAATTGTTATTCGGTGTCTCAGGTGGCAGTTGTTGGGTTCACAATTGTTATCCGATGACTTTGACTTTACAGATTAACGTGACAAACCTATGTCGAGCTTAGAGTCTGAACTACCTCTTGAATTAGAGAGAGAAACCTACCTAATACAACTTCAACAAGTGAATTCGTTTTCTGACTCGATTGGGACGATCAATTTGCACTCCAGATAGTTCTAACCTTATGACGGACATGCTTAGTCGGAACTCGTGGGAACATGTGATTACCCTCCGAACTATTGTACCACCCCTGTCTTCTTGAAGGAGACTGGTGCTTTGGTGATAACTTACTCTGAAGGAGACTAGTGTGTGTTTTTCCTGAATTAACTCGTTTAGTTGAATGAGTGTTGGAAGCTTAGGAGAAGGATGTTTTTGTTGAAAAGTATTTCCGGAAGCTAGGACTAGTGAGCCACTGAATTCCAGAGTCTTTTGAGTTTAATGTTACGGTGGAGAAACCAGATGCCTACTGAGCGATTGGATGTTGAAGTAGGCCATCTTTGGACTAAGCCCACATCTTGGTGTGTGTCATGAACCTGGGAAGTTTGATGATGTGCCCAGTTGTTCGACCACTTACCTTTGATCGAGTTTGAAGCCTAGTGAAAACCTCAATCACTTCCCAATGCTAAGTGGAACTTGGAACGTATCACCCTGCAGCTGTGTTCTTGTTGCTTCACATCAACCTCGGGTGTGGCGTTCTTTGGTTGATCGTTGACCGAGTGAAAAACCATTGCACTTCTGTCTAGTACGTGATAATTTACCTTTTGTTTGAACCGGCTAGGTTGGTTGAGGAAGAAGTCAAACTTTTACTCCGGGACTGATATCCTAAACTTTCAATTGAGAACCTTGAACCACCTTCAATTTTGGGAAACAATTCTAACAACCCCAGGTTTAGTTGCCTTTTGACGTCACATCTCATCTACAAACGGTCTGAAAATCGATTTGAACAATTCAGACCCTCTGAGTTGGAAATGATTTTTCGCTAAGAGGAGCTTTTGTTGAGGCTAGATGTTGACGCTGGTTAGCCAAGTCCTTGGCGTTTAGGATATTGACCGCGTGACGAGCGTTTTGAAACACGACTGACAAATTAGTAGTTTGGTGTGGTTTCACCATTCTGGGCATATGGCGGTGTTAGTGGTACCTTGAAAGTGAATAGGTAAGTTTCATACTCCGAACAAGTTCAGTTGCTAACCTACTTTGGGTTGTGGTTGATGACATAATTCGTTAACATTCGAAAGGAAAAGTAAAATTAGGTTCACTAACCGAGATGGTATTTTGGTTAGGAAGCCTTTAGCACGGAGAATTGAAGTTACTGTCTATGATTGCTTCATTAATCACATATTGAGGAATGAGGATGCAAGGACGGGAACACGGAGAAGCTGAAGTGTGACCGATTTTAACGATGTAGTATCTTGGAAGCAACCATAAGATGTTAAGAAGGTTCTTCACCTTGGGTGTGAATGGTTGAGTTCTGCACTCTGACTAAGTTTAGTTGATAAGTTTTTCAAGAAGGTCTAAGCGTTTAGAAATTGGAAGTGTGAAGCCGTCGATTGGTGTCGAGTTTTAGAAAATGGCTTTGTTGTTCTAAATTTCCTTTCGACGATTAGTTAGGATTACACGAGAAATGGTTTTTATGCGTCACTTGAGTTGTGGAGTGACACTCTTAAACTTTTGACGATTTTGTTATTACATTGGGTGGTAAAGAAAACAAGATTGTATTGATTAAGTGCTAGATGAGGAGTTTCAGAGTGAGTTGTTTTGTAGGTGAACAAGTTGGAGAATGAAGTGAACCTGAAGCTTATAGGTTGGGAAGTATCGCTAAGTAACGAAACTATAATTGTCATGTTGTTACACCACATACCTTCTTCCGAGAGTTGAGTTGAGTTGAGAAAAGAAATTGGTGGAAGTTTTTACACATGTTTTGCACAAATCAGTACTTCTTACGTGGGAGAACCATCTAGTTGAGATGACTACTGGGAAACCCGAAGAACTAACGAGAGAGTTGCGTTCTAGTTTCATTCTTCAGTTGAGAATCTAGTGAGCCAAGTTGCTTGTACTTTTAGTTTTTAGTGGAATTAGGAAACCGTCAGTGCAGTTAAGTACACGATACTAATTGGATCTTGAGGTTTGTGCTCAATTACCCACCCTTGTACCTAAAAGCACATTTTTAGAACGTTATTGGAAGAAATTTGTTCACATGTCTTGGTTGTTGTTCAGGGTTATTGAGAACTCGAGGTGACTCAGATGACGGAGTTAGAGAGTGCGATTACTAGAAGTTAAGACCAGGTGCTCGAGACCGACAAGCATAGTTTTAGTAATTTTTACCTCGAAGCACGTGTTTGAGTTAGTAAAAAAATGAGGAATCGAGAGATCTTGACTTGTGGTACGATACAAGATTGTTGGGGGAGCGTTGAAGTTTTGACTGACCGTTTAACCCATTTGAATCGATTGAAGTGGAGGATTTATTCTAAGAGGAGTTCAGTGTAGGTTTGGGAGTCTCTCAAGATTCGGAGAACCCATCGAAGACATTCAAAAAACTATTCAAGAAGGTTCTGATTTGTTGTATCATTTGAGGTTAACATACAATGAGTTTGTAGAGTTTCAATTGGAGAGTCGCATCAGAAGTTTGATATTAGAAGTTGGCGATCTATCAGAGGGACACCGTGAACTATTTGGACTTAATGTAAAGGAAGTTGAGTCTCGTGTCAGTGGTGGCGCGATGACACTCGAGAAGCCGTAGGAAGTTATACCTTTGGCCTACGTTGAGTAAATTTCGAGGACAAAATTTCTTTAAAGGGGGGGGGGGGGTAGATTGTTACTACCCGTCTCGTAAACTCGAAAGTGAAATTTACAATTTACAAAAATGCCCTTACGAGTATTGTGTGGGCTTTGAGAGTTCTGATAATTATGGGTGCTTCTTGAGCCTAAAACCTACTTATGGCCCAAATCCTATGTAACGACCTGTACCTTCAAAGGAATTTAATTGTAAAAGTAAATTAGAAAATGGCGATTTTACCATCGGATTTAGGAGGGGGTTAAAAAGTTACTTTTTGTTCGGAGACAATTTTGGGAGTTTTTCTTAGACCGTTGTGTAGGTCTCGAACTCACGAATTCATAGACAGGCAGCACGTGGAAAACGGAGTCCGTATAAGAGTGTTGTTGGTCTAGAAATTTCAGGGGCAATTTGATAATTTTTATGGATAAGATATTTTTAACCCCACATTTTTTTTTCCAGATTTCTCCCCCCTATCTCTCTCTCACCCTCATCTCTCGATCTTTCTCTCCCGTGCGATGCGGACCGAAAACTCCCACCCCCACCCTCTTCGTTTTCTGCCAAATCGACCACCACCATTTGCACCATTAACTTCCTCTTCTCGCCGTGATCTCCGCCGTACCATGAACCAAAGATGATGTCCACCAAACCCTATGAAGAGAGGATGAGAAGTTTTTGAACTTCCTGGCCATTTTTCGGTCACCACAAGTAGGGGTTCTCAATTTGGTCCTTAAATTTGAGTTTCTCGACTCGAGTAGATATTTTTAGGCTATTAGATTGTAAATATTGGTTAAGCTTTGAAGAAGTTCAGAAAATCTTGAAAACCGGCCAAAAATGGTGGATTCCGGACGGCGACAGAGGCGCTGGCGAGCAGGAGGTTGAAGGCAAGTGCACGCTGCAGTCGCAGCTGTTTAGGCGCGTGGTGTGCGTGATGGCCGCGTGCTGGAGAGTGAGAGGGCCGCCGGTCTTCCGCCGCCGGGTGGCGACGCGTGGGGTTGGCCCTTGACCCTCGGCGGCACGTGTTGACATGTGTTCAACGTTTCGGACCTGTTGGCGCAGGTTTCGGGTCCATCAAAGTTCATTTAAGGGTTGTTTTGGACGTTTTTAGCTTACTTTAAACAAGTTTAGGGCACGTGAGTACTTCCGGGGTGTAGGGGATCGATTTGTGGGTTTGTAAATGCCGTGTATTAATGCCAAGTGATATTTTTGACAAGCGTGGTAGCTCCAAGGGTCACGGGAGACCGAATAGTTTGGAGTTGAATTTGAACGGACCTTGAGGTGAGTGGACTTGTTTTCTTAAATTATAATGCACACTTATTGTGATGTTTTAAATATTTTATTATCGTCTCGAATGTCAGGAATCAAATGGATTTATTGATAAATATGGATTTACCGAACCTTTTATCATTTATATGTTTCCGGGATTTATAATAAGTATGATGAAGGGATGTATGGTTGCTTATGGATGTTGATAACAATTTTGGATACGGTTGGGGCTTGTCTCGGACATGGATATTGGGTTTTGGCCCGGGGTTATGGATGTTGGGCTTAGGCTCGGATTTTAGTGATTTTGGCTTCGGTCAGGTATTATGGAAATTCAGCCACATGTCTTTAGGGTATTGTCGGAAATGTGAGGCGGGGGATTTCTCCGACACATGATTTTGAGATATTTTCCATCATGTGCTCCTTGAGGGTTATATGATTTCTCCGACTGCATGACTTCGAGGTATTTTCGGTCATGCGTGTTCGTTTCTACACATAATTTTGAGTATTTTCGATTATGTGACCGCATGACTTTGAGGTATTTTTGGTCATGCGTGTTTATCTCTGATACATGACTTTGAGGTATTTTCGGTCATGTGCTCGTTGAGGTTACCTACGCGCGTAGTGCATGATTTTCGCCGTATATTTTTGAGGTATTTTCGGATATGTGGAGAGTAGGTCCCTGGGTTGGACCTCTTGGTTTCTAGCCATTGCTTTGAGGTATTTTTGACAGTGGTTATGAGGGCATGTCCCTATGATGGACTGCCCCATATCTCGAGCTACGACTCGGGGGTGACGGCTACAGTTGAGATATCCAATTATGGCTCAGAATGAATCGGGATCTTGAGCTACGGCTCGAGATGAGCCAGGATATTGTGCTACGGCTCGGGATGAGCCGCTATATTGCGCTACGGCTCAGGATGAGTCGGGACATCGAGCAACGACTCAGGATGACTACTATGGCAGGGATGTGGGGCTACAACCCGGGATATTGGCTTCAATCGGGTTATTACGATGGCAAGTATAATTGGATATGGTGAGGGTTCCACCTATATAATTGAATGGTAGTCCGGTAAGTTGTATATATATATATATATATATATATATATATATTTGTATGGAGAGTCTTAATGTAATATGATTTACCACGAGGTGGGTTGACCTGATTGTGATTACTTTTATTATTATTATCACTTTATTGGCGTGTGTACGCTTCGATATGGTCTATTGTCCACTCATAGGTACTTTGGTTTTGTGCCCTCCAGGCCGTAGCGGGACGAGGCGACAAGACTAGGAGGAGGCATCATCTTTTGCTGCTCTACTAGTACGTAGGACTTTCATTAGTTTATGTAAAGTTAAGGATTACCTAGGTTGCTCGGATCCACTTTTGGGTATTGTAAATTATTTCAAGGGGTGGATAGTTAGAGTTTAGATGTGCGGTAGTTTGTGGATTTAGCTGGACTGTTTGGCTTTGTATTTCTATAGAATATTTCGTCTAGCAGGTGGAAGCCGGTTTTGAGCCGTTACAGTTGAGATTCTGTCGAGTTTTTGGTAGAATTCTCGTAAGGTTTGGTTGGTAATGTGAGGGCATTTCGGAAAGGTTTTGGAATTTTATAGGGGTTTCCAGACGGGAGTAGGGCTTCTCATGGGTTTCGAGGGGAAATTCGGGGGGTCCTGTCATCCTAAACTACCAAGCCTAACCACTCAATCCATTTTGTTTCATTTAGGCTTCTCTTTCTCCCTCATTATCACTCTAGACTCTCTCTTGTCTCTAAAATAGAGAAACACACACGCACACACATACATGAGAAATTAGACCGTGACATCACCACACAAACACTCCCTTTCCCATTCGATCATTGGTCACCAACCACTCTCACTCTATTCCTATCGAACTCTCCTTGCTCCCTCGTTGTTTCTCTCTATTTCTCCCTTACTTTTTCTCTCCTTCTCGTGATATCGACCGGAGAACACAGAGAATAGAGCTTGAGCCGACCACCACCACCACCACAAAATCCGACGACCCAGCCTCTTCAACCACCACCCAAGGCTGCATCTCAACGAGGAAAACCCAACCTTGGCAACCTTTAGCGTCCACGCTCACCGAGGCGTGAGAAACGAGGAGAGAAAATGGCAGTGATGCTGAGCCTTCCGACTAGTTTTTCGATTAATCCAAGTAACTTCAATCCATGATTTGACTACCATTCGACTCCTTAGATTGTCTATATGAACTTTGATCCTTTTGCATGTCAAATTTGGCGAGGTTTGGATTGAGATTGGAGTTGGTGTGTTTTTTCGCTTTACGACGAGTTTAGAGCCCTTTCGATTGAACCAGGTAAAATCAAAACTCCAACTGACTACCATTCAATTTCTGAGATCAATTGGGTAGAGTTTGACCTATTTCATGTTGGTTTTGGTAGAGGATTGGTCGACGGAGGAGCTTGGTTGGAAATTTGAGTTTTCCAGTGCTCACTGTGTGTTTCCAGGCAAATCCGAGGATTTCTCCTTGCAATTGAGCCTTAGGAGGCACATTTTTGGAATCCTGGTCTAATTTTGAGTCAAGTAGTGGAAGTCCGATCATGATCGGAGTTTAGGACGAACTCCAGCGAGTTTTCCAGAATTAAACAACCGCTCATGGCGGCGCTAGTCACCGACCGATGAGCATGTGACTGTCAAGTGACAGACACTTGGCAGACACGTGGATGCCATATGTCAGCCACGTGGGCCCCATGTGGCAGCACAGTTAGTTAGCGCGTGGGAGCGCGTCATGTCTTTAGCCAGCGTTTGGCGACTCTGTCCGGCATGTGGCGGTGCATGTGGTCACTTTCCTTTATTTGATTGGCACGTGGGACAATTTCTCAGCCTACGGCGGCTCGTGGACCTAGTTTCAAGACGTTTAGGATCGTCTAATCACGTTCTTAATTCGTTTAGAGTTGTTTTAGGACCGTTTTGGGCAATCCAACATGGGGTTTCTTTAGTGTTTGCTTTGGAAGTTGTTATTAATGCTTGTGATTGGCTTTGTTTAGGGTTGTGACGGTTTGGAGCTTACTTTGGCTTGGGCATGTCGGGTGATTTTGACCCCCGACTAATGAGTGAGTGGACCTCTTTCTTAAAATCTCGTTTTTGTCACTATCTTTAACTTGCACGTTTTACCATATTTATACTATTGAAATCATAGTTTGCTTATATCATTGAGTCTTGACATTTAGGGATGGTGAAGTACTTGATTATTTTATTATTAGATTCACGAGCATGCCTTGTTGATTATGTTATTATTAGATTCCTGAGCATGCCTTGTTGATTATTTTATTATTAGATTCCCAAGCATGCCTTGTTGATTATTTAATCATTAGATTACCAAACATGCTTTGTTTGCGTAAGATGGTTGTATGCTGCTATAAGAGTTGCAATGTACGCGCGTTACATATGAGATGTGTTGTACCCACTTAGGAGTCGCCGGTATCTTAGTATCCGTCTGTTGGCCACAGACCAACCTCCACATGATTGATTACCCGCGCTCACTCAAATATTAGTTAAATAGTGTCAGCTTGTCCTTGAGCTCTATGGGGACATGAGGTGACGGTGCTTAGCACCAAGCTTTCACGTGATTGAGGTACACGAGGGAACCATGGATACCCAGCTTGTCATGTGCGCATAACTCGAGCAACTCAAGAGCACAATTAATGAGTTGTATGTATTATATATTTACTTCGGGATAATATTCTTGACTGCCTAAGATTTTATTGTTATTTCTTGTAAAACATGCATGTTTACAATTATGATAACCTTTGAGATTCTTTCCAAAACTGAGGGGTTAAAGCATATATTTTTTTATACTTACTGTTTTACATTGAAATAAACTATTAGGTCCACACACCCTTATGTTTTTGTACCCCTTAGGTCTTAGAGATACTTCATGCATTTCGAGGAGTTCTCAGTTACTGTTCTGATATTCACACCGGGCGTTATAGTGTGACGTGTCGGAAATTGGGTTAACTCAGGTAGTTGCTTAAATTTTATGATCATCAAGTAGTGTACTATGCTCTGTACTTCGTTGTCGCGGTGAATTTCTAAATGGTTCTTGCTATTTACCTTTCATGCGACCTCCTAAAACGCACCGTTTCCAATCTTTTGGCTTTCGTCATTGTTAGGTCATAATTCCTACATGTATTTCATGTCATATTTAGTCTATTTAACTGTCTTTTGATAGATATGTCCATTCATAGTAGAAAGTGATGCTTTTGTGAGACATGTGCAGGCTTTAGCAAGATAATGAAATTCTAAGAATGCTGGAAAAATAATGACTCAATTCGGAGTTCAAATGAAGGAGATGTTCTCATATTAATATCGGGTCCTGAACTAGGCCCTGAGTGCGCCAGTGCGCCCTATTTTAGGCGGAGGTCAAGTACCTCAGATCAGGCCATCCGCATCCCAAAGTTGTGTCTGAGGACCTTCAGATGAAGTTCATGACATCCCCTTATCATGCCACTATCGGGGCCAGATCATGTCTTTGACATGTCTGGAAGTGCGCCAATGCGTGTCTGCCAAGGTTCCAAGTCCCAATCGAGGTTCTAGCAAAGGCGTGTGTTCAACACTCCTAAAAGAGCCCAAGCTTGTGTTCCTAACACAATGTCAAGACAAGGCGCGACTGCGCCAAAGACAAGTCTCTGACCTAACTCGGTAAGTTCCAAAGAGGACATATGCATGCCTATATCCATTTGATCGAGACACGAAGTATTTTCAGACTATTTGGCATGTAATGAAGCCATCTGAGTGCTAAGGCGCGCCTTGGCGCGACGAAGACATCCCAAGGGCCAAGTTCTAAGTTTCCAACGTTTGACCATAGGAAGACCGTGGGGAGACCGCGGGCCAGCCAGGACAGCTTGTGCTCACACCAAGGCCAACTTGCATTCACACTTCTTTTCCATTTTTTAGGATTAGCTTTATTTAAATAAATGTTTTAAATATAATTATAGTCCTTGAAAGCTAAGGAATCACTTTATGGTCTTTACTTAGAATTACGATTCCAAGTTTCACTTGGATTCCTTATAGGACAAGGTCTGCCTTTGCTCTATAAAAATAGGGCATTGTTCAGTGTTTTGTACGGCCACACTTTCACAAAATATTTTATATACAATTCATGTTTAAGTTTTTCAATATGAGTAGTGAGTAGTTTCTTTTAAGTTAGGGCTGATCTTGAAGCCCTAACCATGACAACTTCTTAGTTTGGTTTTGCGCTGGTTTGATGATTGTGTTTATCTTAGTGTGTTACTTTACTGCATAAACTGATATTTCTTTGTGTTATTGGAATTGGCCATTTTAATTACATGAAGTATAGATGACTTGCATCAAAAGGTTACGATAAGCAATAATCTTGCAATTTAACTCATGACATTCCTAGGATTGCATACCACTTCCTAGGGTTAGTGTAGTGTCATTAAATTCCTTTTGTGCTTAATGCTTTCTTTTGTGTTATAATAGCTTAAGAGACTTATGACATAATTGACTAGAAGTTTAGAGCGCTTAAAAGAACTAAACGTACAAAGTAAGAAGGAAAGAATGTGTGAGAGTAGGCTTAACATGGCTCTTGCATGGGCACTAGACCAAGAAGTAAACATGATAATTGAACCTTGCAAACCAAGCTAGATAACGTTGTGGTTAGGTGTGGATAGTGACTGCCTTAACTTGCATTTACATTGTTTACAACCTTTGTTTATTTACTATTTTCTTACATTACAAGTTTCTTTATTTCATAGCATCTTTCAACTTAAAAAACCCCTTTGTCCGTGTCTTTGCATTTAGAGTGTTAGTAGTCTTTGTTTAGAGTCTTTGTTTAGTTAAGTGTCAAAGCATATCTAATTAGTGTGTGTCTTTTATTTTATGTTTTAAAGAGTCGAAGTACCTTAATTTGTGATAACTTGAGCATCAGGAAACCTATCAATTGAACATCATCGTTGAGTCAAGTCTTCGTGGGATCGACCCTTGCTTGTACTGCTATTCTATCTATTGATTAGTGCACTTGCTAGGTTTTAATTGTTAAGATTTATATTGCATTAACTTGTCATACTTTTCTACCAATAGTCATATGGGCGTCACTGTTCAGCTGTCGGCCAGTATACCTCGATTTTGGTGTCCACGTGAATTTTCCGAATCGGAGTGTATCATACATATGCAAATACAAATAATGAACACAACGAAAAAAATTACAGAAAGGGCCTAGGACCCCTCTGGTCCCTCTATGCATGCGCCCTTGCATCTACTCCATTACACGTTCATTTGGTGTGTTTGTTTTGCACCGTCATGGCTTATGTTTTTTTCCTATTAAAGGATTATATTTCCTTAGTAGAATTTTTCCATTGGGGGTACCACGTATTAACGAAGTCACCTACTTTTACACTCCTAACTATGCATTTTCTTAGGAAAATGATTGGGGGTAAGAAATACAACAAACTACATCCGAACATTCACTTAATATTGAAAATTTGATATCGCTATCCACCAAAATTTAATACCCTATCTTTGTTCACCAAAATTTGATATATTTATAAGTACTTTTTTTTTTTAAGACAAAATAAACGAAAAGACGTAGAGAGAAATTCCTTACGCAACAATTACTGAGAAACGAAAAGACGTAAAGAGAAACCCCTTACGCAACAATCACTAAGAAAATCTAAACACCATGCCCCGCAATGTACATTCTCCTTTGATACGGAACGATTCCAATTCAGATTTTGTATCCAATGGAATGGAAATTTATTCTATTTCTTAATAAAAGAAAATTAATAAAAAAACCAATTCTGTTTTGTTTTTTTACAAATACCATATTATTGAAAGCAACCTTTTTTACTTCATAACAGTGACAGAGGAAAAGAAGCCAAGGAGAAAACTCCACAGCAACTCCTTTTCCACCAAAATGAAAATCCCTACAAAATTCCAGGAACTCAAATTCCTGCCTCTTACAATGTACACGTGTTGCAAACTCTCTGAGGTCATTGCAATGGATCTCAGCAGCCACACAAGAAAAGATTCTTGTGGACCGCATCAGAATCCCAGCAACAATATGCCGCACCTTCCCTCTCTCTCATTTTCCCCTCTGCTCCTTTTTGTCCCTGAGAAAAAAAAAAAGAAAAAAGAAAAACAAAAATGGAGCCTCTCTGCCCAAACCTGGATCTGAAGGCTGCACCTTTCTCACCAATTTCACCAAGATTTTCAAAACCCAATTCTCTGTCGCTGCATTCACATCGGTTTTCATGCTTGGACCGTCGTGTAACCAAGAAATGGAGGGCGTCAGTTACTGATAGTGATGCAAAGCCAGAAGCTAATAAGTTTTCTGGTGAGGAGTTGATGAGGTCCATTGGAAAAGGCTTGGTTGCATTTGCTGCTGCAGCTGCTGCAAATTACTCCGTTGTTTGCTGCGATTTTCCGGCTTTGGCGGAGTCTCTCACGGTGGCTTTTCCGGTTTCACGAACTACTGAGGTGATGGTAGATTTTGTTACTATTTGATTGTGTGGTGTTAAGTTGTGTTAATTTTTTTTTTGTGTTCAATCCAAATCAATCTTTATGAGTTTAGTTATCATGTAAAATGTTTGGAATAAAAGTAATATTGGGAGGGCGGAGATTTGAACCGTGACATGAGGTGCTGACTCGGAACTCTTAGCCATTTGAGCTACAAGTCTCTTTTGCGAGTAGAACTGTAGACTATATAGAAAGCAAAATTCATGAATTTTACATTCCTCGAAGCAAAAATACACCCTATAAGGTTTCATACACATTAAGAAATGAACAAGGAAAAGCAGAAAATTCTTTGTACAATACGAATTAGACATATTTTTCATGTTTGACATGAATTTGCTATGTTCATTATTCATATTAGTTCATATCAATTAATCTCATCGGTAACACCTTTGGTTTTGATATGTTATTTTTGTTTATTTGAGTGATAATGGGTTTAGCTAACTTGGTTGCTTTTTTATGCTACAACATTTTGGCATTTTGCTATAGATCATAAAGAATTTGACTGTTTTCAGATAAAAAGTTTGATGCCAATGACTAAGTAAATCAGATTTTTTGTTTGCCAGGTGAATTCAGTTCAAAGAACTCTTGTGGAGACTTGGGGTTTGATTAGGGAAACATTCGTAGATCCAACATTTAATCATCAAGGTATTATTGCAGTGTTTTGTCCTGCTTTTATCTTAAATGACCGAGGATTGCACACCAACGGTTGCATTTGAAGATCATTTGTACTCCATTCTGATGTTGTAGATCTAATTGTTCGGTTCCTTTCCTGAAACGAAACTGCTATGATATGTGGAAAACTTTTTCTTTTTCGGCAGACTGGGATCTAAAGTTGCAGCAAACAATGGTAGAAATGTTTCCCCTTAGGTCAGCAGATGCAGCATATATGAAAATCAGTGGAATGCTTTCTACTCTTGGTGATCCTTTCACACGGATTATCAGTCCCAAGGTCTTCAAATTCATTCCATTCTCTGTTATGTCAATGCCATGTTGATTTAAGCTAATTACGATTTTCACTCTCAGGAATATCAAAGTTTCCGAATTGAAAGCAATGGAAATCTACAAGGAGTTGGCCTCTATATAAGTACTGAGCCGAGAACAGGCCATTTGGTTAGTGAGAGTAGATAACATTTTGATGATATTTCCAATCTGTTAGCATGAAACATTGATAAATGCGTTCCTAGGATATGTCCAAGTCATTTGACCTTGTGCGGGAAATATGTTTTCCTTACCTGTTGTGTCAGAATCTTAAGACATAGTTAATACACCAATAATGTTTAACAGGTTGCACTCACAGTTTATAGGTTTTATAGCAATTCATCTTATGTATTCTCACTAAGCTTTTCATCTAGTTGCAAATTACAAATTCTCATTGCCTTATGTGCATATATCAAGTTTGGCTGATGTTCTTTCCAGCAACTACTATAATAGAAGTATTTCGGTACATGAAATGAGGAAATGTGCCTTTATGATGGACCTGGTGGCACTATATGAAATTTCCTATCTGTTTTATGACCTGTGTCTAACGTTAAGCAATGTCTCTAGTAGATTTTGTGCGCTGTGTTCTGATGTAGGAGAAAGAGATACAATCATATGCTAATGTTCCATTATTTAATTTATTTTTGTTGGATATTGCAGGTTGTTTTGTCTTCGGTAGAGGGTAGCCCAGCTGCTCGTGCTGGTATACGCGTAGGAGATGAGTTGGTTGAGATTAATGGTAATCAAAATAAGTAAATTCAGCTTGTGATTATTGTAAACTTCAACTAGTTTTGAATGCAGGATGCTCTTTAATCTACGGAAAGTATTCCGAAACTTAAACATTTTCAGTCTTCTGTTTACATTTAAATTCACTTTATCAATTTATCAAATTCTGTCTGTGTGATTTCAGGAGAGAAGCTTGATGGTATTGGCACTGAACTGGCAGTACAGAAACTTAGAGGCCGAGTTGGAACAAGTGTCACAGTAAAATTTCACAGGGTAATCATCAACCCTCTCTTTTTTTGCAATTGCAAAATGCTTCAGATAACTAATTTCACGTTCTGTTACCCAGGGAAACGATTTGGGAAGTGATTCTAGTATAAAAGAGGTACTTAGACCATCTTGTATTGACTTTCTTGCCGTTCCATTCATTATGTAATGCATTTGGTGCTTGAAAGATTCAAAGTTGTCAGTTTCAAGCGGAAGCATGCATTTAATTTCAATTGGTCTGTACTTTGTAGTACTGATCCGAAAAATGACTAATCTCCTTGAAGGTGAAACTACCTCGCGAGTACATTAAGCTTTCCCCGATTTCAACTGCTACCATCCCTCATAGAACCCCGGATGGACGTCTGACAAAAACAGGTTATGTGAAGTTGTCAGCTTTCTCGCAGGTACTTTTCACTTTGACATTTCTCTTGGCAATGCAGAAAACATAAATCCATTTTTATATAAATCCGCTTGTTTAATTGTTACTTTTTATGTATCTTTATATGCATCTGTATATGTATTGTTATGAAGAAGGAACTTATAAGAAGCCTTTCATCCCATTTTGACAGACTGCTGCAGCTGATATGGAAAATGCTATTAATCAAATGAAGAGTCAGGGTGTACACTCATACATACTGGATTTACGAAACAATCCGGTAATTGTTTTATTCCCATTTACATAAATGGAACTCTCTGATTGTTCATTTTCCGGCTTTGAATTTTTGGTTACTCGGTGTGTTTCTCTTCTTCTTCTGACTAAATTCTTCAGGGAGGACTGGTAAAAGCAGGACTTGATGTTGCACAAATTTGGCTAGAAGGGGATGAAACTCTAGTGAACACAATTGACCGGGAAGGGAATCTGTTACCCATCAACATGGTCAATGGGCATGCCATAACACATGATCCTCTTGTTGTTCTTGTAAGTTTTGAATTTCATACGCGAAATTTCTTGTAGTAGGAGGCTCTTTTCACCAGAAAACTATGCAGTTTCCCAAACTTTGATATGCATCTTTTTTTCTGATGAACTGGTGCGGTGCTGTCTAGCTTCATGCCAAAACCATTTGTTCTATAAATTTGGTTAGAAACAGAGATTTTTTCTTTATTGCAAATTGAAGTGGCATTATGTGATGTCCAAGTTTGATTAAGTTGGCCCTTATCCTCTCATTCAAATCGGTATATATGCAAACTGTCTAACCTTTCTTCTTACTTGTTCATGTTGACAATGGGTTCCAAATCTTCCAATATTTGAAACAGGTGAATGAGGGCAGCGCGAGTGCAAGTGAAATTTTGGCAGGGGCACTACATGACAATCGCCGAGCTACTCTTGTCGGGCACAGAACCTTTGGGAAAGGAAAAATTCAGGTACATTTGTAGATAATTGTGTCAACCAGAATGTTTATTGACTCAACCGATACACTTAAATGTTACAAAATGGTTGTTGCTATAGAGTGTGACAGAGCTGCATGACGGATCAGCCTTATTTGTGACGGTGGCCAAGTATTTATCTCCGGCGCTTCATGACATAGACCAGGTTGGCATAGCCCCTGATGTTCAATGCACAACTGAAATGCTGAACTCTCCCAGGGAACCGGCTTTGAAGGATAAGAGCTCGGCGTCATCCATTGAAGCCGATTCATGTGTCCTGGTAGCGGAACATGAATTAGATATCCAGGAGTCCAAAGGCACTGCTTCTTGAGGACACTAATTATTTTGAACTCGTACAGCATACCAATTGAATTGAACTGAAGGTATAGAAGATGCAACAGCAGTAGCACGCCTTGTGCTTATACTTTTCTTTGTACATCTTGTGCAAGTCAAGTAGTAGAATTCAATATCTCAAAATAATTAAGAAAAGTTGTGTAATTCTTTCTTCTTTCATTATTTAAATACTACGATATTATCGTGCTGGTAGCTGAGCTTCTTTTATTTGGAATTAGTTAAGAGATTAAGACTAGGTTTGTAATTTTCTGCTGATCATGAAGGAAACTTATGCGTTAATTACAATGTTTGACTAATTGACTACTAAAATCAAGATTAGGCGTGTTAATGACTTTAAGAAATATAATAGAGTAGTAAAAAATCTATCTGGAAAGTTAAAACACTGCCATACTCATCATCGTCTACAAAAAGGCTTTATACACACTAGTTATCACCTCATAATTTTTGTGTAAAATATACCTAGTTAAATGGTACTTTTGAGAGTCAAAATAATGAGGCGTCGGTTAATGATATAGGCAGTAAAAACATAGAGAAAGGTTACAACATAGCAAAAACAAAAGCAAAAGCAAAAGCAAAAACAAGAACAGAAAAATGAACTAATTTTCTGAACCTCCCACTTCACAACATCTGAAAGAACAATTCCGACTACAAACCCACTTCCAACTCCAGTCAAAGTAACTCTCCAATCAAACTCCAATGCTCTAGCTGAGCTAGAATAATTTTCTCCCACACTTGAAGGTGGCAGTTGAGGAGACTTACAATTTCCACACTTTGGCAATGGATTTCCACACAATCCTCTGTTTCCCTCGTATGAAGTGGTATTAAATGAAGTAAGTTGAGTTCCTCGTGGTATAGGACTGGTGAGGTTGTTGTTTGCAACACTGAAACTTGCAAGGGAAGAAAGACGCGTCAGCTGTTGAGGGATCGATCCTGAGAGCTTGTTTTGTGAAAGGTCCAAGCATTCAAGCAACGATAAATTTCCCAACGCCGATGAATAATATGTGCCACTAAGTTGTGGCGCACTTAGTCAAAATTCATCTTATTTAGAGTAGAATATCGTCGAATATAACAAGTATATATTACAGTGTCAAGACTTTAACTAAATTCTATTTACATGAATATAGACTAGATATAAATATATATACATATATATATATGTTGTTCGATATTTAGTGATTAATCTGCTAAGGGGCAAAATGGATTAGATTTAATGAAATTGCTAACAAAGTTAACGAAAAAAGGCAAACTGAGATAAAATAAAATAAGAGAAATTGAGTTTTATAAGGGTTAAGTGAGACATTTAAATTTTAAGGTGCAAATAGAGACGATGTAATAATTTAAAAAGGCATTTAGATTTTTTTTATACAATGATATTAGAGAAAGTGGATTACATTATACACATTGGGTATCGATCACGCTCATAACATGTGAAGAATAATATTATTAGATCTTAGCACTAAGTGGCTCAAAGCATTTAGATATGACTTATTATTTTAAATGCACCCAAAATAAGTCAACGAGTCTCAAAAAACACCGATAATTGAAATTTACCTCACTTTGTATCCAGAGCATGTATTCTGTTAACTCCGCTGCACCATCCGTTAGTATCTGTTATTAATACCGTTAAAAATTCTGATGTGTCAGTAATATTACAAAATTTATAAAGGCAATGAAAATATTTATTATATTTTATTAAATTTTAAATTAAAATTATTTTTAATAAACAAAACTTATAAAATTACCAAATGTTCAAAACGGCGGCCTAGGAGGCCGCTGGGCGTCGACTAGGCGCACGGCGGATGAGAAACGCCCCGAGTATGGGCTGGGCGTTTTGGCTAGGCGGCAAGACATTAGGCTCCCCTTAGACGCCACCTAGGCGGGGCTGGGCGACCGAGGAATTATGGGCGGACGGCTGGGAGAGGGAGAGAGAAAGAGAGGAAGAGAAACTGGGTTATCGGCTTGCAGATTTGGGTTGCCGATCTTGGTGTTCAATCTTCCGTGATTGCACCAACCCACAAATAAATCTCACCTATCTCTTAACATATGTCGAAAATCTTACTCAATTTCACAAAATTCATCCCGGCAAATCATGAATTCCTACAAAAAATTTTCTGAATAATTGGCAGCTGACAACTTACTCATCTTCCATCCCATGCTTTGATCATTGATTTTGGTGATATGGCGATAATATTTCTTCCCCAACCTTCGTCGTCGCCCGTCGGTGGATTTCACCAACACAAGAAGAGATTTGACCTATCTCTAGTTCTAAGTGAAATCCTCCATTGGTGTCGGAACCAATTTGGATCTGTGGCCGTGTGGGTCTTCACTCTTGTCATTAATTCATTATATCTAGTTAATAGTTATATAAGAATAATATTATTATTTAAAATGTACCCAAAATACGTCAATAATTTTTAAAATATATCATGAATTACAATTTGACTCAGTTTTCATTATGAACGGTAACACCGGTAAAAAAGTTGCATTATTTCGCGCACACTTTTACTAACACTATTAAAAATGTTGTCAAATCACTTAAATACCCCTATGTAAATCCCCAAATCATCTATTTTTTCTTCTCCTCATCTTCCTCGGCGTCGCTGGCCTTATGTCCTTCCGATGCCGCTTCATCCCCTTCACCGACATCGGCGTCTGCAGATTATCCGGAGATTTGTTCCCTGACCGCTAGGCATATGCTCGGACAGTGTCGATCAACGTCAGAGTCATGAACTTCGTGGGGTGCTGGTTCGGGGAGTTTGAATCTCAGGTTTTGGATGTTAGGTGTGGGAAGTCCATGGTTGACTAAGTCTAATGGGCTGTTGAGATGTTAGTGTCTATGGGTGTAAGGACCCTTCCCGAATTTTTCCTCGAAAGCCGGAAATAACCCTTATCCCGTCTGACAACTCTTTTACCTCAACATTTAATTACCATAAAATACCCTTTATTCTTAAATAATTTTTATTAAACTTTACATGGTTCCCAACAGAATCTCTGTACTTACTGATCACTCCTACTGTTAGACGCAGGATAAAATACCGGTCAAAACCAAAACCTCGGAATAGTGGTGGTTCAAATAGAAATACTTTCTGATACCAAAAGTCAGTAGTCAAACATTGCTGACATCTCTACTGGAAAACCACAGGACAACAAACTAGTGAACCAATAATAATTCGTCCATCTGGGTCACCGCCCACACCAACCCACTGACCCGGATGACGACGTATTTTCATATGTTGATTAGGCCCATAACAATTGTCGTCTGGTTCATATTAGAGCCGAAAATATCATCGGCTATCATATCGTATCATAACTCTCTGTACCATGATATCTCATCAGTCGGTTATCATATTCCTAGCCACCAGGGTATCCCTTGGGGTGTGCTAGAATATGTACTACTTGGACTCTACCACAATCTCTGCAAATTCACCTTTTATATTGGAGGTTCACCGGGTTCACCGTCTCAGCGGATCCTAGCCCGGATCCTGGCCCCCTCAAATCGGTATTGTTTATTTTGGAGGTTCACCGGGTTCACCGTCTCAGCGGATCCTAGCCCGGATCCTGGCCTCCCTCAAATCAATATTTATCTCGGAGGTTCACCGGGTTCACCGCCTCAGCGGATCCTAGCCTAGATCCTGGCCCCCTCAAATCGGTATTATTTATTTTTTGGAGGTTCACCGGGTTCACCGCCTCAGCGGATCCTAGCCCAGATCCTGGCCCCCTCAAATCGGTATTGGATCCAAAATCGATTATTTTATAGTCACAAGTACGGTTTCAACTCAAAATCATAGACCCAAATAATTACCACGTCAAAACACTATCAAAATCGAATCCAACAACCATATCGTTTCTCACAACGCACTTCCACTGAAATATTGGAATAACAATTATCCAGCAATCATTGCACCCATACACAACAGTATTTAAATCGAGGATATTAATACATGCATCACAATTTATAAATACAACCATACACAACAGTAATGAAATCGAAGATATTTATAGATACATTACAATTTATAATCAAAGTCCGCTTACCATCACCATCCAACCCAAAATTCATGTACGCTCTAGCCTCAGAACACCTACACCATAATGACCCAACTACCTTGACTTTCCAAACTCAAAACCCTCTCCACGGTCAATCCTTACCGCTGGGATTGCCCAACCGAGCTCTAAATGAACTCCTATGGCCTCGAAACCAACAAAATCTGATCCGGAATGTCCCAAAACCTCAGTCACGCGCCGCCGTGACTTCGGGAACAGTCCCACGCGCCGTCACGTGCCACCGGAAGGTCAGAATACGCGCCCACGCGCTGCCACGCGCCGGTCACGCGCCTGCTACAGTGTTCACGCGCCTGGACCGGTCCAACCCGGTCCGGCTCGACCTGACCCGGTCCAACTTGACCGGTTCACTCGACTCGACCGGTTCACTCGACTCGATCGGTTACCGGTGACTCGCCGGAGAAGACGACCGGACGGCCTCGCCGTCGCCGGAGGCTGGCCGGAGAAGATGACCGGACCGCCACCTCCGCCGCCGTCTGGTTCGTCGGAATCCCCCATTTCCGGCCGAACTTCAAGGTTTTCTAATTTCTTCATTTCTCAACCGTTTTTCACGATCTACACATGTAAATTCATCTACTTTTCACCAGGAATCCAAATATGAGGTCAAAGTTCCGAGATCGTACCTGGTTTGGCCGGAAAACGGCCGAGAATGTTCGGTTCACCTCCCTCCTCCGTCCGTCGCCTACGGCGGTGCTCCCGCTCCAAGAACTACCCCAAAATGCTCGTGGGGTCTCGGGGAAGATCCTCCTGACCTTGGTTTTGTTCGAATCGGACCGAAATCCCTCCGATGAATATGGCCTTCGGTGTTCGCATGGGGAGGGATCAGATAGGACCGAGACTGCATCATCCAATCTCCCGAGGAGAGAGAAAAATATCTGTTATATAATTCCAACATTTCCAAAATTACCAAACTGCCCCTGCAGCTTCTAGACCCGTAACGAACTCATCGGATCTCCGTTTTCAGCGTGCCGCCTGTCTACGAACTCGTGAGTTCGAGACCTACGCAACAACCCAAGAAAAATTTCCAAAAGTATTACCAGTCAAAAAGTGACTCCCGAACCCATCCAAAACTGAGGGTAAAATTGTCCAATTCTCAAAAATAATTTAATTTCTGGTCCGGGTCGTTACAATGGGTTTCCAAATGATGAACAATTGGGGATTCTACGCCTTAGTTGCTTGTTTTTTTGTACATTGCATCAGATGCCAAATTGAGGCATTGAGGAATTGAATAGATTTCAGACTCTGGTGATTTTGGAGTTTTGGAATTTAACAAGTTTGTTTGTTCAATTTCTGCCTTTTCATGTAACGACCCAGACTAGAAATTAAATTATTTGAGAATTTACTTAAGGAAATGACGATTTTATCCTCGTTTCGGAGGGGTTTGTAAGTCATTTTTTGTCTGGCAGTACTTTTGGAAGTTTTTCTTGGGTCGTTGCGTAGGTTTCGAACTCACGAGTTGGTAGACAGGCGGCACACAGACAACGGGGACTTGGTGAGAGCGTTGTGGGTCTAGAAGCTTCAGGGGCAGTTTGGTCATTTTGGAAAAGTCCAAAATTTAGGGGGATATTTTTTCTCTCTTTTTGGACTCTGCCCAGACCCGGCCTAGAACCTCTCTCTCTCCTACCCGAACACTCTCTCTCCCCGAGCGATCACCGTATCCCCCTCATCTTCATCATCCCATTTCCGGACCGATTCGACCAAATCCAAGGCCGTGGACGTCTTCTCCTCGACTCCACGAGCGGTTTGATGTCATTGTTGAGGTGGATCGAAACTTCTCGGTCGAATTTCGATTGATTGAGGTATGTTTTCCAAATTCTAAGCTTAGTTCGGACTCCTGGGAATGAGTGGATGATATTACATACTTGGATCGAAGAAAATAGTGGAGTTTGGAGGAATCTGGGAAGCTTGGGCTTCCGGCCGTTAATGGCGGATTCCGACGAGGGGACCCATATTCCAGCCACCGTCGACGGCGGCGGCGGTGGTTTGGTCGTCGTCTCCGACAAACTCCGGTGACTGGTTTGACCTTCGGTGGCTAACATGGCATGCCACCTGGGAGCCACGTGGTGCCACGGGGAGCCACGTGGCGACTAGTCAGCAGCTGACTAAGCTGCCACGTGGAGCCACATGGCAGCACCGTCAGCGTTCCACATTGGGTCAACTGACGCCGTGAAGGTTTGACGGAATATGATGACGGCGTTAGCATATTCCGTCAAAAGGTAATGATGTTATGACAGAACCCTAACGCCGTTAGTTTGGAAGAAATCTTCCGATTTCGTCAAGATATTCCGTTAGATTCAACGAAATATTCCATCAGAGCGACGAAATATTCCACCGTGAATAGTACAGATGCGCGTGGGGGGTGCGTGGCTGCGCGTGAGGGTACGTGACCGGCGCGTGGCGCGTGGTCCGGCCTTCTACCGGCGCGTGGGGCTGTTTCCTGGGCCACGGCCACGCGTGTTTAGCATTTTGGGACATTCTGAATCAGATTTTGGCAGTTTTGAGGCCGTTGGAGTTTGTTTAGAGCCCCGTTTGAGAAATCCCAGCGGTAATGGTTGACCATGGAGCGAATTTTGGCTCGAGAGGTCAAAGGAGTTGGGTTATTGGTATGTTAAAGAGTTCCTTGGGGCTAGGGTTTCCTTGAGTTGGTATTTTGGATGTACTGTGAACGGACTGGGTTCCAGGAGTACGTGGCATGCATATGTCAATGTATTATGTTATACCACGAGGTTTCTCCGACTAGCGTCAGAGGGTAATTTCTCCGCCAGATTGTTGAGGGGTTCTCCGATGTTGGCGGTGTAGGGTAATTTCTTCGCCACATCGTCGAGGTTTCTCCGACTGGCGTTGGAGGGTAATTCTCTGCCAAATCATTGAGGGGTTCTCCGATGTTGGCGTTAGAGCGTAATTTCTCCGCCACATCGTCGAGGTTTCTCCGACCGGCGTTGGAGGGTAATTCTTCGCCAGATTGTTAAAGGGTTCTCCGATGTTGGCGTTAAAGGGTAATTTCTCCGCCAGATCGTTGAGGGGTTCTACAATGTTGGCGTTATAGGGTTATTTCTCCGCCACATCGTCGAGGTTTCTCCGAGGTATGTTATGGAGGATTCCATCATACTCTTGGGAGGTTATGAGGTATGTTATGGAGGATTCCATCATACTCTCGGGATTCTATGAGGTATGTATTGGAGGATTCCATCATACTCTCGGGATGCTATGAGGTATGTTATGGAGGATTTCATCATACTCTCGAGATGCTATGAGGTATGTTATGGAGAATTCCATCATACTTTCGGGATGCAATGAGGTATGTTATGGAGGATTCCATCATACTACTCTCAGGATGAGCTGAGATATCGAGTCACCACTCGGAGTGCTCAGGATGAGCCGGGATATCGAGTTACCACTCAGGGTACTCAGGATGAGCCGGGATATCGAGTCACCATTCGGGGTGCTCAGGATGAGTCGGGATATCGAGTCACCACTAGGGGTGCTCAGGATGAGTCGGGATATCGAGTTACCACTCGGTGTGCTCAGGATGAGCGGAGATATCGAATCACCACTCGGGGTGCTCAGGATGAGCTGATATATCGAGTCACCACTCGGGGTGCTCAGGATGAGTCGAGATATAGAGTCACCACTTGGGGTGCTCAGCATAAGCCAGCATGTCGAGTTACCACTCGGGGTGCTAAGGATGAGTCAGGATATCGAGTCACCACTCGGGGTGCTCAGGATGAGCCGGGATATCGAGTTACCACTCGGGGTGCTCAGGATGAGCCGAGATGTCGAGTCACCACTCGGGGGTGCTCAGGATGAGCCAGGATATCGAGTCACCACCCGAGGTACTTAGGATGAGCCGGGATATCGAGTCACCACTCGGGGTGCTCAGGATGAGCTGGGATATCGAGTCACCACTCGGAGTGCTCTAGACGAGCTGGGATATCGAGTCACCACTCGGGGGTGCTCAGGATAAGGCGGTATAATGAGTCACCACTCAGGGTGCTCAAGATGAGTCGGGATATCAAATCACCACTTGGGGTGCTCAGTATGAGCCGAGATATCGAGTTACCACTCGGGGTGCTCAGGATGAGTCGAGATATCAAGTCACCACTCGGGGTGCTCAGGATGAGTCGGGATATCGAGTCACCACTTGGGGGGACTCATGATGAGTTGGGATATCAACTCACCACTTGAGGTGCTCATAAGCCGGGTTATCAAGTTACCACTCGGGGTGTTCAGAATGAGCTGGGATATCGAGTTACCACTCGGGGTGCTCAGGATGAGTCAGGATATCGAGTCATCATTCGGGGTGCTCAGGATGAGCTGGGATATTGAGTCCCCACTTAGGGTGCTCAGGATGAGCTGGGATATATAGTCACCACTCGGGGTGCTCAGGATGAGCCGGGATATCGAGTCATCACTCGGGGTGCTCAAGATGAGCCAGGATATCGAGTCACCTCTCGGGGTGTTCAGGATAAGCTGGGATATCGAGTCACCACTCGGTGTGCTAAGAATGAGCTAGGATATCGAGTTACCACTCGGTGTGCTCAGGTTGAGCCAGGATATCGAGTTACCACTCGGGGTGCTCAGGATGAATCAGGATATCAAGTTACGTCTCGGGGTAAGTCAGTGAGACTTAATTCAACCAAGTTTGGTACCTTCGTCATCTAGGTCAGTGGGTTGGTGTGGGCAGTGACCCAAATTGACAGGTAGTTGACGGTTCAGACGAGGGTGACACGTCAGTCGCCTTGTTTGATTTTGGAAGAGGTCCTCCGAAGTAGTTTGGAAAATACTGGTCTATCCTTTGTCTGACAGGTAGATAAAGGTCAGTTAGGTACATAGCGGGTTCCATTGGAACCCTATAAAGTTTATTTGATATTTCCAAAGATTAAGGGTATTAACTTTTATGGTTAAAAGCTGTCAGACGGGAGCAGGGCTTTTTGCGGATTTCGAGACGAAATTCGAGAAGGGTCCTGTCATTTCAAGTTGAAGGTACTGAATTATAAATTTCTTTATGTAGCAGAGCCGATGGAAGCAATCACATCGGTGATCAAATTGCTAAGGGATTGGATTATTTAACGCTAGATGAGAGTATGTTTTATCATCTTCATGTGGCAAAGATGACAAATTTGATAGTTATGAGCTTGACTAATTTATTATGGATTTGATGAACTAGTTTTTGAAAAAGTCATTTGATTGTAATCCCCTTAAAGAAATGTGCCTTTTTATGCATTTTATACATATGGGCTGAAGGACTCATTTTTAGTTTGGATTTTGGACAGTGGCTATTGCTGGTTTACACAATGTTTCTGTGCTTGAACCTTCTTTCCTTAGAGACTCTCAATCTCACGCATCTAGAAGGACATGCAATGAAGGGAGGGTGAGCACCCGCGCTTCCTCCCTACTACAAATGTGGTGAAAGCTTGAGGATGAGCAAGTGGTGAGTCGTGACTAAGAGAGATTCAGGGAAAGGGTTCAACAAATGAGTGATAGGTTGATAAATGAAGTCTCCAGAGAAGACATTACTGAAGGCCACGGTAGTGAACACACTGGTGATTTGGAAGATGAGAGTGTGGTTGAAAGTGAGTGCATATTATGGTCCCAAGGTCAAATTGGGCCATCCAATGAACATGAAGTCTCTGCTAATTTTAGCAGTGAGGTGCTGGTTTGGGGCGATGCAAGTGTACCACGGAGCCGGTGGGCTTGCTGAGCAATACATAATTGGAAGGAGGAGCGGGGCGTCGATGGTGTTTTTGGGGATTGGGAAATTGGCGCTGGCTCTGGCGTTTGGGAACTTGCTTGCAAGCTTTTTGAATCAATTTCCGGTTGGGATTCTTCGGGTGCTTTTGCTTTTCGCTAGGAGAGAATTGGATATGGCTTCCAAATATATGAATTCAAGCCAAATATATGAATTCAAAAGAAGAGTCTTTTGTGATGTTGGTTTGTGTGGCAGTATCTTTGACTGGGTCTAGCTCTGCTTTAGGGTTTGGGTATGAGATTTTCCCGTTTTTGTTGCTCAAATTGAGGGAGGTGGAGTTTGGTAGAGTTGGGTGTCTTGAATCCAGGCTAGAATCATCGAAAATTGAAGATAAAGATGAAACTAGTAGCTTGATTGCTTGAATCGAAGCTAGAACCACCAAACATTTCGACAAACCTAGAAGCAGGAGAAGAATGGGGGAGAAGGAAGATAATTTGAGGATTTACAAAGGGATATTTAAGGAATTTGACAACGTATTTAATGGTGTTAGTAATTGTGTAAGCGAAATGATGCAACATTTTTAACGGTGTTACCGTTCATGGTGCAAACTGAGGTAAATTGCAATTCATTGTGCATTTTGAGAATGAATAACTTATTTTTGGTGCATTTTAAGTAATAAGCCTAATAATAATTAGCCAACTTGCTTCTACTTGTAAGTTTTTTTTAGTTTGTAAACTTGGCTTAGAGTCCATATATATATATTTAGTTATATATATATTTAGTTATATAAGTTTATAGTTAATAATATAATCTTAATTAAAACAAAGATAAAGAAAATTAAGAACTTCCATTTTTAATATTTATGATTTCCAACTTAATTTATTTATCTTTCAAATGAATTTTTGTTTTATAATTATTTGATAGTAATCCTTATATTATTAATTTATTGAATTTTATCTTTTAAAAAAAACCCGCCTAGGCGTCCCCTAAGCTCCGCTTAACCGTCTAGGCGCTAAACTCTTACCCGCAGCCCTGAGAACGCCTATAGCCGTTTTGAACATTGAAAATTACCCAATCTTCCCCAGCCCACCCACCCGATCCTCGTCTTCCTATCTGGACATCCCCACCGCCCACTCACCCAAAATTTGCTGCAGATACCTCCACCCAGAAGAAGATTCTGGTTTTGATTTCGATGCACCGACGGTCCCGATCTTCAGGTGCAATCAAAATCGAATTTTCTTTTCTTCTCCCTTTTGAATTGGTCGATCTGTTTTTTCCGGTTAGATTGGTGGATTCATCTGATTTTGCTGATTGGATTGGTGACAAGATTTCGGGTTCGTTTTGAAATGGTATACTTCCATAGCTCAATCTCGGTCTGCAACTCCATTGACCAGCCCATGGCGGATTCTATGAGTTTAACCGACCCAGGTTTCAAATCCAAACAAACCAACCATGTGAACAGGCCAGAAAGATACCCAATTCTCCCAATTGCTCAAAGACTCCGGCTTGCCATCGATCCCGATCGGCTTGCCTCAGTTTATCCCTTCCTTCTGTTGCTCAACAGAGACGAGTTTCATAGTAGGTGAGTCTGGCCCTCCTGTTTTTCTTATTGGATTTGAATAATTTGATTTGGTTTGATGGGGTGAATGGCTAAAACTACAAGTGGGTTTTTTTTAGGTTTTGGTTGTTTTTAATTTGTAATTGTTGTTTGAGTTTCATTTGATTGATGGGGTAAATGAACTAAAACTAGATGTGGGTTGTTTTGGTTTTGGGTTTTTGAAGGCCAACAAAGCCCCTGGCATGGTGGGAAGGTGGGCAGATTTTAGGGGGAAGAGAAGGGTTGGCTGGTGGGACATGGATGGCTTGTACCAGAGATGGCAAGGTGGCTTTTGTCACAAATGTTAGAGAAGTTCAGAAGCTAGCTCAAGCTAAGAGCAGATGGGACCTCCCAGTTCGGTTCTTGGAGGTGATTTTTGTGTTTAATTTCACGTGCACTCTATCTGTTTGTTAAATGTTATCTATGAGCTTTTGTTAAGAAGTTTGTGTAGGAACTCATGAATTGAATTTCCTTAGGGATTAGAGTACTTTTATGAATGGGATAATAGATTGGAAATTAGGTGGAAGGCGCGGAGAGAATACAGCGGTGGTCGAGCTTTGGGGATGAAGACATCCGTGGGTGCTTGGGTTGGGGTGGGGTGGGTTGGGGGAGGCTTTGGGTGGGTTGGTTAATTTAGATTTGTTTTAATTTTTTAAAAATAATTTTAATATATAATTTAATAAATTATAACAAAAGTCTTAATTGTTTTATAAATTTTATAATATTATTGTCACATCAGCACTTTTAATGACATTAGCAACAACGACTGACGGATGGTGCAACGGAGGTAACAGAATGTCTGTTCTGAATGTAAAGTGAGACAAATTTTAATTATGGGTGTATTTTGAGACTTACTTACTTATTCGAAGTGCATTTCAAGTAATAAGCATTTAGATAAATAAGTCTTTGCTTTAATTATGTGCCAAGGAACCTTATAGATTGATTCGTATTCTCTTATAAGTATAGTCAAGCATTATCTTCCCTCCTCCTGTCGAAGTTTTGCAACCACTGAATCATCATAGAGAAGTTAAATATTTGAAATATATTAAGAACCATGAATCTTTGTGAGTTTCAGATTTTTCCAATTGGGAAAGAACTTAGTTGATGTGATCCCTTTGATTGCTTATTGACCACAGAAATGAATGGTGCGAGAGAAAAATTCAAAAATTGAGTTCTGATAACAATTTTGTAATTCACAAATTCATCTATGCATGAATGGATCTCAAACAAGAATCCCCAGCCAAACGGGAAAGACATTATTGAACTGATTGTTTGACAAAATAAGATACTCAAGCAACACACAATTCGCCAATGACCTCGGTAGCTTTCCCTCCAATTGGTTGTGACTCATATCAATCATCCTCAGACTGCTTTTCGTACTGTATGTTTGAGGAACAATGCCATACAAATTATTGTTTCCAAGAAGTAAAAGGGCCAGATCATCACTGAAATTCCCGAGACACTGAAGAAGGTTGCCACTCAAGTAATTTTTGGAGAAGTCAAGGTATCAAAGAGAAATAACCACGAACAAGTGGTCCAGTGAAAATTCGGATTCCAAGTCAGATTTGCTCCCTGGTCTTGGGTTCGAGACACGAAACTGGCATTTGACTTATAGCCAGGGGAGGCTGAAATGCCTCTGTGAGTCTTTCCGGCCCCCGATGTAGATTAGTCATTGATTGAAAATTTTGAGATACTGCGTGTCAATAATAAAAAAGAAAAAAAACCAAGGTATCAAAGAGAAATGATATTGCAAAGCAATGGTTAGACTTCTCTGGTGAAACTGTTGTTTGTAACTGCAAACTCTAGCATGGATGGTGGAAGTAGCAGTAAGGGTCCATGAAACAAGTTGGACGAAAGTCTTAAGATGAGTAGGTTGACCCATGGCAGAACATCAAGTGGTTGGTCTGAAATGAGGTTTTGAGAGAAATGTCGACGAATATTAGTGCGTCTATGCTTATTTTGAGAATTTAAAAAAAATAGCCAAAAATTGACCCCTAATTTCATAAATGTCACTTTTTATAAACAAATTTCAAATATAGCCAAAAACTTACTTAAATAAACTCAAATATCCTTAAAATTTAAAATCCAAATAAACTGTTTTTTTAATCCTCTCCCATTTATGCTCCTAACCAAATTTTTATATAAACCTGAGTTATATTTAATTTTTTTAATTAATGAATTCAAAACAGAATACTTAGTTTCCAAATGAAACATTAATCCGGAGCATTTCTAAAAGCATTAATCTCGAGATAAAATCTACATTCATTTCATCTTTAGGATGCTGATCATTCACAACACGTATACCACCATCATCAAGACAAGCAAGCAACCCAATAGAAGAAAAACAACTCAGCAATTCGGCAACCCAATCACATTATTGCAAAGAACGAGAAAACTGAAGAAGAACAAGAAGAAACACAGGCAGGAAAGTACAAAGACAAACAACATTACATCAACCAATTCATGAACCGGTCTAAATAAAACAACACAAGTGCATGAAGATAACTCATTCATCGTTAATTTGATTAGGCCGACGACAAGCCTTCAATATTCCTACCGTAAGCAGAAGAGAACATCACATAAACCATCATGTGACGTTCCAACCTTGCGCAACACAGAAACCTGCCTGTGACTGAGAGTCTCCCTGTGACGTTCCAACCTCGTGCAGAAACCAAAACCAATTTCTATCTAATAGGGTTAGGGCTTTGGTTTTTAATGAGGTTTATTTGGCTTTTCAGTTTTAAGGATATTTGAGTATTTTTAAGCAGATTTTTGGTAAATTCTCGCTTATTTTCCACATCCATTTTGGTACCTTGCCTTATATGATGTTTTTAGAAAGGTCCAAACGCTCTAACCTGTTCTGATATTGAAGGGAAAATGGGATCTCTTAGATTTTGCATGAATTCAATCCAAGAATCGTGCACTGTGGAAAATCTGTTGTGTTTTTAGTACTTTTGGAATCGATGACAAATTCCAAATTGTTATAATTTAGTTGGAGCTGGTACATGTTTGGTAGGTTTTGGAACATTTGAAACTCCACTACACCAGTGAGAAAATTGATATGTAATGATAGGACCCCTCCCAAAATTTCTCTTGAAACTCGTGAGAAATCCTACTCCCGTCTGACAACACCTGAAAATCTCAAAATAATTCCTAAAATATCTTCACCAGTCCAACAAGACTCTACCAGAATTCTACCGAAAATTACGTAGAATCTCCCCTGTAAATTGATCAAACCGCCTTCCACCAGTCAGACGAAAGATTACAATTCTAGTATAATATCCAAACAGTTCATGTCAACTGATAGCTAACCAACTCCGAGTCCAAGACAATTAATCAACGAAAATAATTACAACCAATCCCAAATGGTTAATTAGAGCAACTAGGCGAGAATAAAATTTACAAGTCTATCAAACCCTACTCGGAGCTAGTACAAAGAAAACGCTGCCGGAAAGTGGTGCCTCTGCCTAAGAAAGTCCCCTCGTCGACTTCAACGGTCTGGAGGGGATGCAAAATGTAGAAAACTGTGAATGGACAAAAAATAATAAAAATTTAAACCACCAATTCCAAGAAAATATAACTTTTCCCCCACTGTAAGTAAAATCATGCATGCATACTATAAAATCCTTTTCAAATTGATACTTAACTAAATATAATTACAAAGAACTTATCGAAAAACCATTTTTATTTTAAAACTCGGTGGGACCCACGAAAACACGACCAATGAAAATATCCCATGGTCCCCAACCATGCTTTGAAAACCCTCCTCGAAGGAGCTTAAAATCATAAGAAAACCTGGAAATAAAATACTATAAAAATATCACACCATCCCCCTGGTGTAATCCCGAGCCATACCTCGATATCCGGGACCGTCCAATGCGGGGACAAGCCCTCCTAACCACTGCTGAAAATGTCTTAAAGCAATGGCTAGAAACTGAGAGGTCCAACCTGGAGACCTACTCTCCACATATCCGAAAATAATTCAAAAATATGCGGATGTAAACTTGTACTACGCATAGACAGCCTCAACGAGCGTATGACGGAAAATACCTCGATGCCATACGTTGGAGAAATAACCCTCAACGAGCACATGACGAAAAATACCTCAACGTCATGTGTAAGAGAAATAACCCTCAACGAGCACATAACGGAATATACCTTGACGTCATGTGTCGGAGAAATAACCCTCAACGAGCACATGACAGAAAATACCTCAACGTCATGTGTCAGAGAAATATAATAATATCCGGGGATGGTAAACACGAAGAAATAGTAATATAAATTCGAAATTCAAATTGAAAACCTTTTTATCTAGCTTAAGCCAAAACCCCAGAAAACCTGGGCCAAAGTACAAAATCCATGAAGTCGAAATCTCGGACCTAAGCCCAAAACCATATGCATAACTGGGGTCAAAATCCAATAAGTTCAAACACATAAACCCCAAATCCATGAAACCGGGTTTAATGCCAAAAATCAATTTTAAAATGTATTTTAAAAATCCATAACCAAAATAAATTATTAGAACAACTATTCCAAATTTTCGAAATTCATAAAAGCACTAAATCCTTATGGAATATTTATTCTAATTCCCAATAATCCATATTTAATAAAAACTTATTAAAACGATATATGTTTGCATGTATTATAATTTAACAATCAAAATCCATTCACCGGAAGTCTAAATAAACTCAATCTTGAGCTGTACGCTCATCTGCCATCCTCGGAGCGATATCGCCTGTAAAAAGTAACATTCAGGGTTACTAAACGATAATTAAAAACTTAAAATCCAACCCCCTAAACCCCAGAAGTACACGTGTTCTAATGCGTACAACGTAACTTTGGACGTCTAAAATGACTCCTCAACGAACTCCGATTCACACGAAACCTGCGCCAAAAGGTTCGGAATGTCGTAAACATCAAAACACTAGTCGATGGAGCCTGGAGGAGTGCCCCACGCGCCCTCATGCATCGCCCCTATCTCTGCCCTTCTTAGGGGGCACGATTGCACAACTCAGTCGGCCGCTGCATCCCCTCGCCAGATTCTGCAATTGTGCCGGCCGGAAACTCCATAACCACCCGTTTTTCAAAGCTTCATAACTCTCTCATTTCTCAACCAAACTTGATGTTCTAATAATGAAAATCTATCTACTCGAGCCAATGAATCCAAATATGACGTCCAAATTGAAAACCAGCACCTGTGGTGGCAAAACATTGGCCGGAAAGGTTTCACGATATTGTTCACCGTCGTCTCTCCTTCTCCCAGTGCTGTCAACCTTCGTGTTTGGCACAGTGGTGCTCGGAATGAGGTGAGGAGGATGATGGTGGTGTTAGTTTCTCTTGGTTTGGCGAAAATTGAAAAATCACTAGAGTGTGGGTGTGTGTTCACGGTTTAGCATAGAGAGATCAAGAAGAAAGAGAGAGAGGGGATAAGATAAAATCTGGAAAAATGAGGTTTTAAAATATCTGACAGCCCAAATTATCAAACTATCCCTGAAGCTTCTAGACCCATAACTCCCTCATTCAGACTCCCTTTTTCGCTTGCTTCTTATCTACGAACTCATGAGTTTGAGACCTACGCAACGGTCTAAGAAAAATTTCCAAAAGTGTCTCCGAACAAAAAGTGAATTTCGAGCCCTTACTAAAACCGAGGGTTAAAATTGTCATGTTCTAAATTAATTTACCAAAATTCACTAATTAAAAATACGTGTCGTTACAACTCACCCCCCTTAAAGAAATTTCGTCCTCGAAATACGTGTACATATCATTGGAATAAATGTGGATACTGGGCTTGCATCAGTGCCTCGGGCTTCCAAGTGGCTTTCTCTACGTTATAATTCCTCCACAGGACTTTAACCAGGGGAATAGTCTTTCGGCGCAGTGATTTTTCCTTCCAATCTAGACTTTGCACTGGTTGTTCCTCAAAGCTCAAATCATCTCTTAACTCAATTGGTTGCTCCTCCAATACATGGGATTCATCAAACAGATACTTCCGGAGCATGGATACATGGAATACATCGTGAACCTTCGAAAGTTCTAGGGGTAAAGTAAGTCTGTAAGCCACTGGGCATATTCTCTTAATGATCTCATAAGGCCCAGTATAGCAAAAACTCATCTTTCCTCGTCTACCAAAACGTACAACTCCTTTCTAGGGGGATAATTTCAAGAAAACCCAATCTCCGACCTCAAACTCGAGATCCCTGATTAGCCGGTCTGCATAACTTTTCTGGCGGTCCTAAGCTGCCTTCAGTATTTCCTTGATAATCTTGATTTTTTCCTCTGTCATTTCAACAATCTCCGGTGTCAGTAGTCTTCTCTCACCTACCTCATTCCAACGTACATGTGTCCTACACTGTCTCCCATACAATGCCTCAAAAGGAGACATTCCAATACTAAACTGATAACTGTTGTTATAGGCAAACTCCATCAAAGCCAAGTGTGAATTCCAATTCCCTTTGAATTACAGTACACAAGCTCTCATCATATCTTCCAGAATATGAATTGTCCTCTCAGACTTACCATCAGTCTGAGGATGAAACGCTGTACTGAAAAATAGTTTTGTTCCAAAGGCCCTCTGCAAACTTCGCCATAATCTCGAGGTGAATCTAGGATCTCTGTCTGACACAATTGACTCTAGGGTCCCATGTAACCTGATGATCTCATCCATAAACAATTGGGCTAACTGCTCCAACCTATAATCTTCTGGTACCGACAAGAAATGTGATGACTTTGTAAGCTTATCCATAATCACCCAAATCCCATCATGTCCTTTCCGAGTCCGTGGAAGCTTGTACAAAAAATCCGTAGTAATGTGATCCCACTTGCATTCCGTAATAGGAAGTGGTTGCAGTGTTTCGTATGGTTTCTGCTGTTCTGCTTTCACTTACTGACACTTCAGGCATCTGCTCACAAACTCTGTTATATCTTTTTTCATCCCGGTCCACCAGTAGCGCTCCTTAAGGGTACGATATATCTTAGTGCCACCTGGATGCATAGCATACGCTAAACCATGAGCTTCCTCAAGAATCTCTCTTTTCAACTTTAAGTCCTCAGGTACACATAACCGTCCGTCTTTAACCAAGGCATCATCATCTCTAATGGCATAGTCCTGCCTATTTCCAGCCTCCAACTCTATCCTAATGATACACAAAGTCAGATCCTGGAGTTGAGCCTCAATAATTCGGTCGATCAGGACAGGTCTCACATGAAAGCTAGCCAGCAAAGCTACATGGTTATCCATACCAAGTACAACCCCCACTCTTAAAAGTTCCACTTACTGTGGTAAAAAAATAGTGCGCAAATGTGCCAAAGAACCCACTGACTTCCTACTCAGTGCATATGCCACTACATTAGCCTTCCTTGGGTGATACTCAATGGTACAGTCATAATCCTTGATCAACTCCAATGTAAGGACCCTTCCCGAATTTTCCCTCGAAACCCGGAAAGAACCCTTATCCCATCTGACAGCTCTTTACTTCAAAATTTAAACACCAGAAATACCCTTTGTTCTGGAATAATTTTTATTAAACCTTACAGAGTTCCCGACAGAACCTCTGTACTTACTGACCACTCATACCTGTCAGACGCAGGATAGTATACTGGTCAAAACCAAAACCTCGGAATAGTGGTGGTCCAAATAGGAATACCCTATGTCACCAAACGTCAGTAGTTCAGACACTGCTGACATCTCTACTGGAATACCACAAGACAACAGACTAGTCAAATACTTGTGAACCAACCATAATTCGTCCCTCTGGGTCACCGCCCACACCTACCTACTGACCCGGATGACGAAGTATTTTCATAGGTTGATTAAGCCCATGACCATTGTCGTCTGTTTCATATTAAAGCCGGATATATCCTCGGCTATCATATCGTATTATCAGCCGGTATATACTTCGGCTACCATAACATATCAGTCGGCATATCTCTCGACTATCCTGTCCCTAGCCACCAGGGTATCCCTTGGGGTGTACTAGTCATGTATCATATCATATCAGTCGGCATAGATCTCGACTATCATATCATATCAGTCGGCATCTCTCGACTATCATAACATATCAGTAGGCATCTCTCGACTATCATATCCCTAGCCACCAGGGTATCCCTTGGGGTGTGCTAGTCATGTATCATATCATATCAGTCGGCATATATCTCGACTATCATATCATATCAGTCGGCATCTCTCGACTATCATAACATATCAGTCGGCATATCTCGACTATCATATCATATCAGTCGGCATGTCTCGACTATCATATCATATCAGTCGGCATATCTCGACTATCATATCATATCAGTCGGCATATCTCGACTATCATATCATATCAGTCGGCATATCTCGACTATCATATCATATCAGTCGGCATATCTCGACTATCATATCATATCAGTCGGCATATCTCTCGACTATCATATCATATCAGTCGGCATCTCTCGACTATCATAACATATCAGTCGGCATATCTCGACTATCATATCCCTAGCCACCAGGGTATCCCTTGGGGTGTGCTAGTCATGTATCATATCATATCAGTCGGCATATATCTCGACTATCATATCATATTAGTCGGCATCTCTCGACTATCATAACATATCAGTCGGCATATCTCGACTATCATATCATATCAGTCGGCATGTCTCGACTATAATATCATATCAGTCGGCATATCTCGACTATCATATCATATCAGTCGGCATATCTCGACTATCATATCATATCAGTCGGCATATCTCGACTATCATATCATATCAGTCGGCATATCTCGACTATCATATCATATCAGTCGGCATATCTCTCGACTATCATATCATATCAGTCGGCATCTCTCGACTATCATAACATATCAGTCGGCATATCTCGACCATCATATCATATCAGTCGGCATGTCTCGACTATCATATCATATCAGTCGGCATAGTCGGCATCTCTCGACTATCATATCATATCAGTCGGCATAGTCGGCATATCTCGACTATCATATCATATCAGTCGGCATATCTCGACTATCATATCATATCAGTCGGCATCTCTCGACTATCATAACATATCAGTCGGCATATCTCGACTATCATATCATATCAGTCGGCATGTCTCGACTATCATATCATATCAGTCGGCATAGTCGGCATCTCTCGACTATCATATCATATCAGTCGGCATAGTCGGCATATCTCGACTATCATATCATATCAGTCGGCATAGTCGGCATCTCTCGACTATCATATCATATCAGTCGGCATAGTCGGCATATCTCGACTATCATATCATATCAGTCGGCATAGTCGGCATATCTCGACTATCATATCATATCAGTCGGTATAGTCGGCATATCTTGACTATCATATCATATCAGTCGTTTATCCTGGAGGTTCATCGGGTTCACCGCTATCAACGGATCCTCGTCCCGAGTCCTGGCCTCCCTCAATATGACCAAATCACACTTTAACAGAAATAGTGGAAAACATATATCCAGTAATCATTTCTAAATTCCAGGAATCATTGCAACAATACATAACAATATGTAAACAAAGATACATTGATGCATGCATTACAGTTTATAAACAATAGTCCACTAATATACATCAACCAACCCTTAATTCATGGACGCTCTCGCCCAAGCAACACATGTACTATAATGTCCCAACTACCTGGACTTCCCGAGCTCAAAACCCGCTAATACGGTCAACTATTACCACTGGGATTGCCCAAAACAACCTCTAAACGACGTCTGATCAACCTCAAACCTGTACCAACAGATTGGGAACGTCGAAAACTAGTTCCCACGCGCCGCCGTGACCTCAGTCTCGGCCCAACGCACCGCCACGCGCCGCCGGAAGGTCGGCACACGCGCCCACGCGCTGGTCACGCGCTACTACAGTGTTCACGCGCCTGGACCGGTCCAACCCGGTCCGGCTCAACCTGACCCGGTCCAACTCGACCCGACCGGTTCACTCAACCCGACCGGTTCAACTCGACCCGACCGGTCAACTCGACCCGACCGGTCACCGGTGACTCGCCGGAGAAGACGACCGGACGCCGTCACCGTCGCCGGAGGCTGGCCGGAGAAGATGACCGGACCGCCACCTCCCCGCCGTCTGGTTCGCCGGAATCCCCCATTTCCGGCCGAAACTACCAGTTTTCTAACTTCTTCATTTCTTAACCGTTTTTCACGATCTATACATGGAAATTTATCTACTTTTCACCAGGAATCCAAATATGAGGTCAAAGTTCCGAGATCGTACCTGGTTTGGCCGGAAAACGGCCGAGAAGTTTCGGTTCACCTCCCTCCTCCGTCCGTCGCCTACGGCGGTGCTCCCGCTCCAATATCTACCCCAAAATGCTCGTGGGGTCCCGGGGATGATCCTCCCGACCTTGGTTTCACTCAACTCGGATCGAAATCCGTCCGATGAAAATCAAGCTTTGTGTTCACACGGGGGGGGGGGGGGGGGGGGGGGGGGTTTCGGGTAGGAGAGAGAGAGAGACCATACTGACCAATCTGCCGAGGAGAGAGAAAATATCTATTATGTAGTTCCAACTTCTCCAAAATTACCAAACTGCCCCTGAAGCTTCTAGACCCGTAACGAACTCACCGGGTCTCCGTTCTCCGCGTGCCGCCTGTCTACGAACTCGTGAGTTCGAGACCTACGCAACGACTTTAGAAAATTTCCCAAAAGTCTTGCCAGTCAAAAAGTGACTCCCGAACCCGTCCAAAACTGAGGGTAAAATTGTCCAATCCTCAAAATAGTTTAATTTCTGGTCCGGGTCGTTACAATCTACCCTCCTTAAGAAATTTCGTCCCCGAAATTCATTCCTAACCATGAAACAATGAGGATATTGTGCCCGCATTAGTTCCGCGATTTCCCACGTGGCCTGCTCCACGTTATAATTCCTCCACAATACTTTAACTAGAGGAAAAGTCTTTCTGCGAAGTACCTTTTCCTTCAAATACAGAATTTGCACCGTCACTTTAGTTAACTACCGGTAGTCGATACACAACATCAGACCACCATCTTTTTTTTTTTTTTTTTTTTTTTTCACAATTAATACCGGCGCACCCAATGGTGAAACACTTGGGCGAATAAATCCCATATTCACCAAGTCCTGCAATTGAGTCTTTAACTCTCGCAATTCTGCCGGTGCCATCCTGTACGGTTCCTGTGAGATAGGTTGAGTACCTGGCAAAAGCTCGATTGTGGACTCAATCTCACGGTGTGGTGGTAATCCTGGAAGATCATCTGGAAACACATCAGAGAACTCACTCACCACAGGAATATCCTCCACTCTCATCGAAGTATTCCGAGCATCTAACACATGAGCCAAGTAACCCTCACAACCTTTTCTCAACAATCTCTCAGCTGTTAACGCTGATATCACTCCATAGGGTAATACCCTACGATCTCCCCGAAATGTAAGTTCAGGTAATCCTGGACTTCGAAAAACTACTGTCTTGTCGTAACAGTCTATGGAGGCATGGTGCATGGACAACCAATCCATCCCCAGAATCACATCAAACTCAAAGATATCTAAGGGGATTAAATCTACCTTCAAACCATGGCCTTCAACCATCACCGGACAACTGCGAATCACTAGGTTCGCCACTAACATATCTCCGGTAGGAGTACTAATACCCATGTCCCAACCAATTGGAGACAATTCTCTATCCGTGACCACCTCCGGTGCTACTTGAGTCTCCTGTACCCACTGTACTGCTGTGGCATTGGGAAACCCAAACTCAACTCTACTCGAGCTGCAGCATCAGCCAAAGTCCTCAACGAAGTGTGGTCCATAGACGTAACTGCTGACCGAATTTCACTCCGCAGTCCACTCTCAAATCTGTGGCACTTGTCTGACTCGGTCGCTACCAACGTCGGTGCAAAGCGACTCAGCGCTATGAATCTTTGTTCATACTGGCCACCGTCATGTCTCCTTGCTGTAAATGCAAGAACTCGGCCTCCTTAACGTTCCGGTGTGAGCGAGGGTAAAACTGCTCCAAGAAGCGTTCCCGGAACGTCTGCCAAGTAAGCGTATGGACATTCCAACCTGACACCTCCAATGAGTGCCACCAGTGGTAAGCAGAACCACCTAGTAAAAATGTGGCCAGTAGAACTCTCTCTTCTAGAGGACACCTCATAATCAAGAACACCCGCTCCATGCGAGTAATCCACTCCTCAGCCTCATCTGGGCTAGAGTCACCCATGAATATCGTCGCCCCTAGTCTCTGGGCTCTCTCGACATCAGAGACTTCATGAGAAGTTTTATCCTGGAGTACAGAAGCTAAAGTCTGACCCAGCTGTTCCAGTGTCTGCCTCAAATCAGGCTCCACTGTAGGTTCATGGTTATCTCCACCATTCCCCGACCGCTGACGAAACTCACGTCTCGGAGGCATCTTGTTAACCGAAATCCATAAATAATTTGCACACAAGTGTGCAGTCTGCAGGAAGTTAACCTAGAGCTCTGATACCACTTGTAAGGACCCTTCCCGAATTTTCCCTCGAAACCCGGAAAGAACCCTTATCCCATCTGACAGCTCTTTACTTCAAAATTTAAACACCAGAAATATCCTTTGTTCTGGAATAATTTTTATTAAACCTTACAGAGTTCCCGACAGAACCTCTGTACTTACTGACCACTCATACCTGTCAGACGCAGGATAGTATACTGGTCAAAACCAAAACCTCGGAATAGTGGTGGTCCAAATAGGAATACCCTATGTCACCAAACGTCAGTAGGTCAGACACTGCTGACATCTCTACTGGAATACCACAAGACAACAGACTAGTCAAATACTTGTGAACCAACCATAATTCGTCCCTCTGGATCACCGCCCACACCTACCCACTGACCCGGCTGACGAAGTATTTTCATAGGTTGATTAAGCCCATGACCATTGTCGTCTGTTTCATATTAAAGCCGGATATATCCTCGGCTATCATATCGTATCATCAGCCGGTATATACTTCGGCTACCATAACATATCAGTCGGCATATCTCTCGACTATCCTGTCCCTAGCCACCAGGGTATCCCTTGGGGTGTACTAGTCATGTATCATATCATATCAGTCGGCATAGATCTCGACTATCATATCATATCAGTCGGCATCTCTCGACTATCATAACATATCAGTCGGCATCTCTCGACTATCATATCCCTAGCCACCAGGGTATCCCTTGGGGTGTGCTAGTCATGTATCATATCATATCAGTCGGCATATATCTCGACTATCATATCATATCAGTCGGCATCTCTCGACTATCATAACATATCAGTCGGCATATCTCGACTATCATATCATATCAGTCGGCATGTCTCGACTATCATATCATATCAGTCGGCATATCTCGACTATCATATCATATCAGTCGGCATATCTCGACTATCATATCATATCAGTCGGCATATCTCGACTATCATATCATATCAGTCGGCATATCTCTCGACTATCATATCATATCAGTCGGCATCTCTCGACTATCATAACATATCAGTCGGCATATCTCGACTATCATATCCCTAGCCACTAGGGTATCCCTTGGGGTGTGCTAGTCATGTATCATATCATATCAGTCGCCATATATCTCGACTATCATATCATATCAGTCGACATCTCTCGACTATCATAACATATCAGTCGGCATATCTCGACTATCATATCATATCAGTCGGCATGTCTCGACTATCATATCATATCAGTCGGCATATCTCGACTATCATATCATATCAGTCGGCATATCTCGACTATCATATCATATCAGTCGGCATATCTCGACTATCATATCATATCAGTCGGCATATCTCGACTATCATATCATATCAGTCGGCATATCTCTCGACTATCATATCATATCAGTCGGCATCTCTCGACTATCATAACATATCAGTCGACATATCTCGACTATCATATCATATCAGTCGGCATGTCTCGACTATCATATCATATCAGTCGGCATAGTCGGCATCTCTCGACTATCATATCATATCAGTCGGCATAGTCGGCATATCTCGACTATAATATCATATCAGTCAGCATAGTCGGCATCTCTCGACTATCATATCATATCAGTCGGCATAGTCGGCATATCTCGACTATCAAATCATATCAGTCGGCATATCTCGACTATCATATCATATCAGTCGGCATAGTCGGCATATCTCGACTATCATATCATATCAGTCGGCATAGTCGGCATATCTCGACTATCATATCATATCAGTCGGCATAGTCGGCATATCTCGACTATCATATCATATCAGTCGGCATAGTCGGCATCTCTCGACTATCATATCATATCAGTCGACATAGTCGGCATCTCTCGACTATCATATCATATCAGTCGGCATAGTCGGCATATCTCGACTATCATATCATATCAGTCGGCATAGTCGGCATATCTCGACTATCATATCATATCAGTCGGCATAGTCGGCATATCTCGACTATCATATCATATCAGTCGGCATAGTCGGCATATCTCGACTATCATATCATATCAGTCGGCATAGTCGGCATATCTCGACTATCATATCATATCAGTCGGCATAGTCGGCATATCTCGACTATCATATCATATCAGTCGGCATAGTCGGCATATCTCGACTATCATATCATATCAGTCGGCATATCTCGACTATCATATCATATCAGTCGGCATCTCTCGACTATCATAACATATCAGTCGGCATATCTCGACTATCATATCATATCAGTCGGCATGTCTCGACTATCATATCATATCAGTCGGCATAGTCGGCATCTCTCGACTATCATATCATATCAGTCGGCATAGTCGGCATATCTCGACTATCATATCATATCAGTCGGCATAGTCGGCATCTCTCGACTATCATATCATATCAGTCGGCATAGTCGGCATATCTCGACTATCATATCATATCAGTCGGCATAGTCGGCATATCTCGACTATCATATCATATCAGTCGGTATAGTCGGCATATCTTGACTATCATATCATATCAGTCGTTTATCCTGGAGGTTCATCGGGTTCACCGCTAACAACGGATCCTCGTCCCGAGTCCTGGCCTCCCTCAATATGACCAAATCACACTTTAACAGAAATAGTGGAAAACATATATCCAGTAATCATTTCTAAATTCCAGGAATCATTGCAACAATACATAACAATATGTAAACAAAGATACATTGATGCATGCATTACAGTTTATAAACAATAGTCCACTAATATACATCAACCAACCCTTAATTCATGGACGCTCTCGCCCAAGCAACACATGTACTATAATGTCCCAACTACCTGGACTTCCCGAGCTCAAAACCCGCTAATACGGTCAACTATTACCGCTGGGATTGCCCAAAACAACCTCTAAACGACGTTTGATCAACCTCAAACCTGTACCAACAGATTCGGAACGTCGAAAACTAGTTCCCACGCGCCGCCGTGACCTCAGTCTCGGCCCCACGCGCCGCCACGCGCCGCCGGAAGGTCGGCACACGCGCCCACGCGCGCTCACGCGCCGGTCACGCGCTACTACAGTGTTCACGCGCCTGGACCGGTCCAACCCGGTCCGGCTCAACCTGACCCGGTCCAACTCGACCCGACCGGTTCACTCAACCCGACCGATTCAACTCGACCCGACCAGTCAACTCGACCCGACCGGTCACCGGTGACTCGCCGGAGAAGACTACCGGACGCCGTCACCGTCGCCGGAGGCTGGCCGGAGAAGATGACCGGACCGCCACCTCCCCGCCGTCTGGTTCGCCGGAATCCCCCATTTCCGGCCGAAACTACCAGTTTTCTAACTTCTTCATTTCTTAACCGTTTTTCACGATCTATACATGGAAATTTATCTACTTTTCACCAGGAATCCAAATATGAGGTCAAAGTTCCGAGATCGTACCTGGTTTGGCCGGAAAACGGCCGAGAAGTTTCGGTTCACCTCCGTCCTCCGTCCGTCGCCTACGGCGGTGCTCCCGCTCCAATATCTACCCCAAAATGCTCGTGGGGTCCCGGGGATGATCCTCCCGACCTTGGTTTCACTCAACTCGGATCGAAATCCGTCCGATGAAAATCAAGCTTTGTGTTCACACGGGGGGGGGGGGGGGGGGGGGGGGGCGGGGTTTCGGGTAGGAGAGAGAGAGACCATACTGACCAATCTGCCGAGGAGAGAGAAAATATCTATTATATAGTTCCAACTTCTCCAAAATTACCAAACTGCCCCTGAAGCTTCTAGACCCGTAACGAACTCACCGGGTCTCCGTTTTCCGCATGCCGCCTGTCTACGAACTCGTGAGTTCGAGACCTACGCAACGACTTTAGAAAATTTCCCAAATGTCTTGCCAGTCAAAAAGTGACTCCCGAACCCGTCCAAAACTGAGGGTAAAATTGTCCAATCCTCAAAATAGTTTAATTTCTGGTCCGGGTCGTTACATCCAACCACCACCTCTGTCTCAAGTTCAAATCGTTTTGGGTGAAGAAATACTTCAGGCTCTGATGGTCTGTAAAGATCTGACACGTCTCCCCATATAAATAATGTCTCCAAATCTTCAGTGCATGCACCACTGCAACTAACTCTAAATCATGCATGGGGTAGTTTATCTCTTGGGGTTTAAATAGCCTGGAGGCATATGTATTCACCTTTTCATGCTGCATTAACACACTCATCGTCTGGAAGGGTTAAAAATTGGAGCATAAGTCAACCTCCTCTTAAGGTCTTGGAAACTCTGTTCACACTCATCATCCCATTCAAATTTGACTGCCTTCCTAGTCAACCAAGTCAATGGAGCAGCTATCGTTGAGAATATTTCTACGAACCGTCTATAATACCCTACCAAGCACATAAAGCTCCTCACCTCTGAGACTGTCTTTGGTTGTTTCCAATTAGCCACTGCCTATAACTTTTGAGGATCCACACTAATACCCTCCACCGAGATCACGTGACCCAAGAATCCCACACTAGTCAACCAAAATTGACATTTACCTCAAGTGCTTCTCATGCGCCTTAGCACTCTTCGAATATCATCAATAAACACAATCACAAACTGATCTAAATACCGTCGGAACACCCTGTTCATCAAGTCCATAAATGTCGCTGGTGCATTGGTCAATCCGAAAGGAATCACCCGAAACTCATAATGCACATAACGTGTCCGGAAAGCCGTGTTGGGTTTGTCTTCTTCCTTGATTGTCAACTGGTGGTACTTAGACCTAAGGTCAATCTTCGAAAAATACTTCGCCCCTTTTAACTGGTCAAATAAGTCATCAATTCATGGTAAATGATATGTGACCAACCGCACCCGGTCGCCCAGAGGGCACCTCATGACCACAAAAACTCGCTCTAGATGAGCAATCCACTCATATGCGTCTGCTGGGCCCAACTCGCCCGTAAACACAGTAGCCCCCAGCCTCTAGGCTCGCTCTATATCAGAAATCTCATAAATGCCCCTACTCTGTATAATAGGGGTCATCGCCCAACCCAACTGATCTAGTGTACGTCTAAGGTTAGGCTCTATCACGGGGTCCGATACACCCCTAACATTTTCCGCCTCTTCATTATTTCCAGACCATTAATGAGGTGCACGTCTCGGAGGCATCTCGCTAAAAGGAAACAAAATTCGTCAGTACCACGAATAATATGTACACTGAGTGTGCGGTTTGCAGGAATTTAAACCTAGAGCTCTGATACCAAGTTGACAGGACCCCTCTCGAATTTCCCATCGAAATGGTGAGAAATCCTGCTCCCATTTGACAACACTTGAAAATCTCAAAATAATTCCTAAAATATCCTCACCAGTCCAACAAGACTCTATGAGAATTCTACTGAAAATTCGATAGAATCTCCCCTGTAAATTGATCAAACTGTCTTCCACTTGTAAGACGAAAAATTCAAATTCTAGAATAATATCCTAACAGTACATGTCAACTCATAGTTAATCGACTCCGGGTCTAAGACAATCAATCTACGAAAATAATAACAACTAATCCCAAATGGTTAATCAGAGCAACTAGGCGAGAATAAATTTTACAAGTCTAACAAACCGTACTCGGAGCTAGTACAAAGAAAATGCAGCCAGAAAGTGATGCCTCCGCCTCAGAAAGTGCCCTCGTTGACTTCAACGGCCTGGATGGGATGCAAAACGAGGAAAACTGTGAATGGGCAAAAAATAATAACAATTAAACCACCAATTCCGAGGAAATATAACTTTTCCCCATCCGTAAGTAAAATTATGCATGCATACTATAAAATCCTTTTTAAATCGCTACTTAACTAAATATAATTATGAAGAACTTACCGGAAAACTATTTTTATTTTAAAACCCGGTAGGACCCACAAAAACAAGAGCAATGAAAATATCCCGTGGTCCGAAACCATGCTTAGAAAACCCTCCTCGAAGGAGCTTAAAATCATAAGAAAACATGGACATAAAATACTATAAAAATATTCCACCATCCCCTTGGTGTAATCCCGAGCTATAGCTTGATATCCGGGGTAATCCAACGCGGGGACAAGCCCTCCTAACCATTGCCGAAAATACCTCAAAGCAATGGCTAGAAACCAAGAGGTCCAACCCGGGGACCTACTCTCCACATATCCGAAAATACCTCAAAGATATGCAGACGTAATCCTGTACTACGCGTAGACATCCGCAACGAGCATATGATGGAAAACACCTCGACGCCATACGTCGGAGAAATAACCCTCAACGAGCACATGACGGAAAATACCTCGACGTCACGGGTCAGATAAATAACCCTCGATGAGCACATGACATAAAATACCTCGATATCATGTATCAGAGAAATAACCCTCAACGAGCACATGATGGAAAATACCTCAACGCCATGTGTCGGAGAAATATAATAATATCCGGGGATGGTAAATACGAAGAAATAGTAATAAAATTTTGAAATTCAAATTGAAAACCTTTTTACTTGGCCTAAGCCAAAACCCAAGAAAACCTGGGCCAAAGCCCAAAATCCATGAAGTCGAAATCCCGGACCTAAGCCCAAAACCATATGCATAACTGAGGTCAAAATCCAATAAGTTCAAACTCATAAACCCCAAATCCATGAAACCGTGTTTAATGCCGAAAATCAATTCAAAAACGTATTTTAAAAATACATAGCCAAAATAAATTATTAGAAAAATTATTCCAAAATTTTGAAATTCATAAAAGAACTGAATCCTTATGGAATAATTATTCTACATATTCCATATTTAATAAAAAAAATTATTAAAAAGATATACGTATGCATGCATTATAATTTAACAATCAAAACCCATTCACTGGAAGTCCAAATAAACTCAATCTTGAGCTGTACGTTCCTCTGCCGTCCTCGAAGTGGTATCGTCAGTCAAAAGTAGCATTCAGAATTACTAAACGATAATTAAAAACCTAAAATCCAACCCCTAAACTTTGGGAGTACACCCGCATTCCAACGCTTACAACTTAACTTTGGACGTCTAAAACGGCCCCTAAACGAACTCCGATTGACCCGAAACTTGCGCCAAAAGGTCCAGAATGTTGAAGACATCAAAACACGAGTCGACGGAGCCCGGGGGATGGCCCAACGCTCCCTCACGTGCCCCCATGTCTTTGCCCTTCCTTTGGGGCGCGACTGGACAATTCAGTCGCCCCTACGTCCCCTCGCCGGATTCTGCAATTGTGCCGGCTGGAAGCTCCATAACCACCCATTTTTCAAAGCTTCGTAACTCTTTCATTTCTCAACCAAAATCGATGTTCTAATAATGGAAATCTATCTACTCAAGCCAAGGAATCCAAATATGAAGTCCAAATCGAAACTCGTACTTGTGGTGGCGGGAAATTGACCAGAAAGGTTTCGCGGTATTGTTCACCGTCGTCCCTCCTTCTCCCAGCACTGTCAACCTTCGTGGTTGGTACGGTGGTGCTCGGAATGAGGTGAGGAAGATGATGGTGGTGTTAGTTTCTCTTGGTTTGACGAAAATCGAAAATCACAAGAGTGGGGGTGTGTGTGTTCACAGTTTGGCCGAGATAGATCGAGAGGAGAGAGAGGGAATAAGATAAAATATAGAAAAATGAGGTTTTAAAATATCTGACAGCCCAAATTACCAAACTATCCCTTAAGCTTCTAGCCCCATAACTCCCTCATTCGAACTCTGTTTTTTGCATGCCGCCTGTTTACGAACTCGTGAGGTCGAGACCTACGCAACGGTCAAAGAAAAATTTCCAAAAGTATCTCAGAATAAAAAGTGACTTCCGAGCTCCTACTAAAACCGAGGTTTAAAACTGTCATTTTATAAATTAATTTACGAAAATTCACTAATTAAGAATACGGGTCGTTACATGTAGATAAAGGATTTGAAGGTTGGTAAGATTTGAAAATGAAGTAGGAATTGAACCATTGAATCTGTTGAAAGCAAAATCTAGGTAATAGTTTGCTGAAGTATCCTATCCAAGAAGGGATTGGATCAGTTAAATAACTTGTAATAATCCGAAACACAATGAGTTGTGTAAGGTTTGACAATGAATCAGGAATTTGGCATCCAAATTATTGGCTTTTCGAAACGTCAAGATAAGTGAGTTTTTGAAGATTACCAAGTGAAGGTGGAATCAAACTTACTGAGAAATTGCATGCAGCGACATCGCAACTTTTGCAATGAGTCAAGGTTTCCAATCGAAGAAGGTAGGCTTCCGTAAGACTTAGTGAAGGAAATTTTCAGCACCATGAGAGGACTAGTTTCATTAAATTCAGGTACATAGCCAGTAAGATCTTGGTTGTATCTGACAATCAGAAGTTTTAAATTTGGTAGTTTGAAGACTCTCATCGGAACTCACCAAACACCTCACAGTTCCCCTAAGGGCCAGGAAAGTCAATGATGATAAATTTGCTATGGAATGAGGTATTGTTGAAGCTATGTTCACATAACTGAGATAAAGTAGTTCTAAACTTATTGTCAAGTTTTGAAATAGGCTTGCAAAATCTGATGCTTTAAATTTCAATAATCGATTATTGTCATTGTCACTAGAAAATCTATCAAGATTGAGACACACATCAAGGAATGAAAACTCCGTTAAATTTGTAGATATGGCATAATAAGGTACATTTTTTTTATTGTTAATTATATGCTGTGTGGATAAAAAATTATAACAAAAAAAACACACTTACACATATTAAACTACCACAGCCTCCCCAGGCAACCCACCGACCCACCCAATCCCGCAAAACCCCGTACCCAATCAGATTGGAACGACGACAACGGCATCTCCATATTGCCCAGAAGATTCTATTCTTGATGATAAATTGTACCCTAATTAGATACTTGGGTTAGAAGAATGGAATCATCAAGTCACCACCTCATCTCTAATTTGTTGTCAAACGTCAGGGCGGTCATCTTGGTACCTACCCTTAACCGAAGGCTACAGATTGAAGATTGAAGCGCTTGCTGGGTTGCACGTGGATCTAGAAAATCTTTAAATTCATTAGATTTGAAGTTAATTCTTCACTCTCTCCAAGTTCCATCCCCATCTCACACTTTCTATATCTGCAAAATCCCTAATTTCCAAGCTTTCCTTCGTTGCCTTTGTATCTCATCTCTCCCTCTTTGTGCTTTTCTTTTCCACAGCGATAAAGACCAAGCAGCCATCCACATTAGATTTCTGCTTGTTTTTTTTTATAATTTTGTTAAACAACTCTCGCCTCTCATCTCTTCTATATCTCTGTACATGAGATTTTTGGTTGGTTTCCATATGCTTTTCCTTTTAGTTTTGTTTCAGTATTTGCAGGTATTTGTCTCTTTAATTGAGCCCACGCACATTCTCTGATTTCTATATCCTCAATTTGATTTAGGGTTAAATTATTTGGAAATTTAGTTGCAAGTCCTAATTATATCTTAGAAATTGAGTAATATACAAAATTATATTAATGGATTTGTTCCAAGCAGTATTTGTTTCAATTATGTTTGAATTGTAAGTCATACACCTTCAGTTGCTTTCATGGAATAAGACACAGCTTGCTTAAATAGAGCGGGAGCATTGCAGCAAAAACGTTCAGGAGGGGCAATATGTAGATGCCGTAGCTGTCGTTCCAATCCGATTGGGGATGGGGTTTCCAAGATTGTTTGGGTCCGTGGGTGGTCTGAAGAGGCTTTGGTAGTTTAATTTTTAAAAGTTTTTCTTTTAGAATATTATGTGTCTTTTTATTATAATTTTTTGTCCCCATATCATATAATTAACAATAAAAAATATACCAGAGCTCATCTCTAACCATATGTCAAAAAACCAAATTATTGAAAAATTTGGTAAATAATGGTCATCAACCACAAGGCCAAGAGCCATTGACATATTTTGGTTAAAGGCAAAGTGTCAAACTCTTTCTCAAATTTATTTAAAAATTTAGGAATTTTCCTATTTCCTAAATAAAAAGTTATCCGATCAAATTCCTTATTAAATTGGTTATCCATATGCACTACCTGATGTAAATTTTTTCTAGGTCCACCAAATATATAAAAAATAATAATAAAATATTGAAATAGTAATAGCTTAGCTAGCTCCAAATGGTTGAAGACGATAAAATATAGGCCTACACTATTTATCAAAAAATTATTACTTTTTAGGACTAAATTTTGACTTGACTCTCAAATTTAACCTAATGATTGGAGATGACCTTCTTATGCCATATCAGCAAATTTAACGAAGTAAATTAGACTAGTTTAACGGAAATGGAGTAAACTAACTAACAGAAGCCATTCAAGGGGTTGAGTGAGAAAAAATTTAGTCCAAATGAGAAACTGAAACTGAGGGGCAAATTCAAGGTGTATTTGAAGTATAAAACCAATTGAAAAATATAGAAAGGTAATTTTAACTCCAACTCCAAAAACTGTAAAGTATTATTTAAATTAATTTCGGTAGTCAGTTAGTTACGATGAAATTTTATTTTCAACCGTATAGCTTGAATGAAGCTTCATTTTTTTTTTATTTTAAGCATGTAATTCACTCATTGTTACTACTTAATTTACAACTTATAAACAATAACTTAATTTCCTCAAATAATTTAAACAAAATTAGCAAATGAATATAATGTGTACTAAACTTATACAAGTGAAACAACACACATGCAACCTGACATGAACTTTGGTTAAAATTTGACAAAGTAAAGTTATATATAGTCCTTCAATTGTAGCAATTCCTACACTTGAGTTACAATTCATAAGCTAGAAGGACATGAATTCTCACTCAAAATATGGGAACTAAAATCATAAATAAGAAACTGTAGAATTTTGATATAACAAATTAAGATGGGAAAATCTCGAGTAAGAGTGTGTGATTCTGTAAATAGTTTTGTGCAGCAAACAATATTCCAATTATGAGGATAATAAACATATAATTAACACGAATAAAAAATTGAAACAAGTTTCTAGGAAGAAATAAAAATGAATTTTTTTTCTTTTTATTTCAACATGATAATACACTTGATTACCGCCCAAACCCAATGAAATTGAATAATCAATTAACAAATTTTCATTTTTGAATATTTCGAGTCTCACTTAAGAGGAAAAATTGTTTAATTAAGCTGCTAGTGTTTGAACAAGGAAAAGATTGAGAGCAAAAGCGAGGCTCCAATACAGACGGCGTTTAGGGGCAGAGAGTAAGCAGCTCCAGCGTCCATGGGCGCCGGGCGGTGTCCTGAGCGGAGGCAGTTGCAGCGAAGACGGCCATGAGCAGCATCTGCACGAAGAGGAAGGCCCTGGGGATGCTAACTTGCGCCATTGCTGCTACTGTGAGCTGCTAAAGTAAACCGGATAGATTACAAAGGTTTTGGAGGCTTTGAGTTAATATATTGTGATGTGAGGAGATGTGGGATTAGCGAGTGTTTGTTTATAAATTTATATTGGAGGATTGAGCGGCGTGTGGACCCGCCATAGGAACTGTGACAATGTTCAAATAGATGGCAACGTTCATAAACCAGCTCATTCCATCAGGCGACTCATCATTTGTAGCAACACCTTTCTTTTACATCAATAATATACTAATATAGAAGATTGTTGGAGTGGCAATGAACTTTACACTAATTTTAGAATCGAGCATGAACTTTGTTATTAGTACCAAACGTTCATCAATTATGTCTAAACGTGCAAGGATAGTCCTTACATTAAAATTTTCAACTATATCAATTAAAAATCAGGGTAAAACTGTCCTATTATGTGTTTTTTAATAGAAATTATTAAGAAATTTAACGGAGTGATTGTCCTTACACATTTAGACATAGTTCAAGCACGTCTGCTACTAATAATAAAACTCATGGACGATAGCTAAAATTAGTAAAGTTCAGGGACCGTGGCAATAATTTTTTCCATTTTATTAAGTGTCTATTTTTTTTAAATGAAGGTAAAATCTGAGCAGAACAAATAATATAATAATTAAATAAAAAAATAAAAATAATGTTTTTTGAAGTGTTACTAATGTAGTTACGACCCTAGGGTGATAGAAGGAGATATTAGGCCATCTCCAACTATGGGCTAAAACGTTACACCCCGTCCCGGAAATCCAACTGGACACCGGAGTCACCGATGCTAGCTGACACCTGGATGCTGAATCCATGTGACGAAACGCCAACTAAAACATTGCGCTTTATGAAGCTTAGTGAAAGGTAAAATAGTAAACACTAAATTACAGTTTCAGCACGACAGCGGGCAACCCAGAGCATAATTAAAATAAATGATGATCATAACTAAAGCGTCGATTGCTTAACCGATTGTTACCTTGTTACACCTTCCACGGGTGAGTGGACCTTAGTAGTTTTCAGTGACAAACAGTTTATAAAACATTTTATAATAACTTACAGGACCCCTCCCGAATTTCCCCTCGAAACTCGTGAGAGGCCCTGCTCCAGTCTGACAACCCTGGAAAAATCTAAAACCTTCCAAAAATACCCTCACACTCCCTATTAATCTTTAAAAGGACACCACTGAAAATCGGCATCATCTCCCCTATATCCGGGTCAAACCGCCTGCCCCCTATCAGACGAATGATGCACTAACAATTACATATCCAAAGCAGTTCAGCTAAGCCCACAAAATAATTTACAAAACCCAAAAGTGGATAAGGGCAAACTAGGTAATCCTTAACTTTATAGAAACTAATGAAAGTCCTACGTACTAGTAGTGCAGAAAAAGTTGATGCCTCCTCCTAATCTTGTCGCCTCGTCCCGCTACAACCTGGAGGGCATAAAACCAAAACAACCATGAGTGGACAAAAGAATGATAACGAAGTATAACCACGTTAATAAATTGTTGATAACCACAATAAGTAAAATCATGATAAACCTACCTCGTGGTAAACCATACTTACAATAAGGCTCTCATCTACATATATATATATATATATATATATATATATAAAACTTATCGGGTACCACTTGGTTTACCTCGAAGGAGCCCATGCCATATCTAATCATACATGTCATCATGATAACCCAACCGAAGCTACTAATTCGAGCCTTAGCCATCCATCCTGACCGAAGACATCCTCTCGAGCCATAGCTCGATATCCCGGCCATAGCCGTCATCCCCGAGCCATAGCTCAATATCCTGGCTCTTCCCGAGCCGTAACTCGATGTCGTGTCAAACCTATGATGGAATCCTCCATGACATAGCTCATATCGTCCCGAGAGTATGATGGAATCCACCATAACATACCTCATATCGTCCTAAGAGTATGATGGAATCCTCCATGACATACCTTATATCATCCTGAGAGTATGATGGAATCCTCCATGACATACCTCATATCGTCCTGAGAGTATGATGGAATCCTCCATAACATATCTCATATCCTCCCGAGTGTATGTTGGAATCCTCTATAACATACCTCATATCGTCTTGTGAGTATGATGGTATCCTCCATAACATACCTCATATCATCCCGAGAGTATGATGGAATCCTCCATAACATACCTCATATCCTTCCGAGCGTATGATGGAATCCTCCATAACATACCTCATATCTTCCCGAGAGTATGATGGAATCCTCTATAACATACCTCCTATCATCCAGAGAGTATGATGGAATCCTCTGTAACATACCTCGTATCCTCCCGAGCGTATGATGGAATCCTCCATAACATACCTCATATCCTCCCGAGTGTATGATGGAATCCTCCATAACATACCTCGTATCACGCTGAGTGTATGAGGGAATCCTCCCTGCCATACCTCACCGAGAGACTCCCACCAACCCTCCCACCAGGGTCAAAGCCTAACCCACCATCCTAGGCCGAAACCCCAAAACCATCAGATACGTAGGCCTAAGCCCAAATACGTAACCCCGGGCCTAAGCCTAAAATCTATGACTCGGGGTCGAGGCCCAATATTCGTATCCGGACAAGCCCCAAACTATAACCAAATCATTATCGAAATCCATAATCAATAACAAATCCACAAAGCCGAGTTGAAGCCAAACCATGTCACCGGCCCAAGCCAAAAAATTCCCAAATCATTAACCTTAATTATCAAATGTATTAGACCACAGTCCAAAATCCATAATCCGCAATTAGCGATCAATAATTCAAGCATAATCGTCCTTAATTCCATAAATGCATAATTGATAAGCAATACAATAAATCCATAATTCTTAATAAATCATTAAAACGATTATCTATAGTTCTCTGGTCTCGTAACTAACACCGACTGCCCTTAAGCTTCAAGGAAGATATGGTTGAGTTCGTGGGAATGAGAGGAAGGTGTTGTGTGTTTATTTTGGGTCGGAATGGCGAAAATTAAAATCTCACATTTTGGGGGTTTAATGGTTTCTCATGGTTTTGGGAGGGAGAAGGATCAAGAGATAGAGAGTGAAAAAGCAGAGAATATGTCTCCCAATCTGGAGAGATAAGGATAAGGTGCTTAAAAAAAATTTCGAGTCAAAATTACGAAAATAGCTTTGCACTTTCTAGACTCATAACTCATTCAAACGACCTCCAATTTTCGCGTGCCGCTTGTCTACGAACTCGTTAGTTCGAGACCTACGCAATGGCCCAAGAAAACCTTTCAAAAGTATTTTCCAACAAAAAGTGGTTCTCAAACCCTTCTTTAAAACCGAGGGTAAAATCGTCATATCTATACTAAGTTTTCAAATTTACTTAAATTTAAGGTACATGTCGTTACAATAACCCCTCAGCTTGATTGAAAACTTTAGTATTACTATGTATGTACTATAGCACGTAACACGAGGCACCACATTAAAATAATATTATAATAATCTATTAACCCCGCAAGGCTGGCAACCACACCAATTCAGTCATAAGCATCCGAATCACATAAGCAAGGTAATGTAACAGCCTATATTCATCATTGAATCTTTACCCGTTGAAGATGAAACATACAATACCAATAGAGAACAATATTAGTACTATCTCGATATCATTGTCTTGCTATGAAGGTATCAATCATCTCAAAGTCCCATTATACGTATAAACCATAATCTCATCAATCAGGGTCACCGCCCTCACCATACGCACCGACCTCGATAACGAATGTATCATGCCTGCATGCCCTCTGCTAACATATCTAATCAGATTGTATATCATATCATATCATCTGGCATAATCCTCGGCTATCATTGTATCGCATATAATCCGGCATATCCCTCAGCTATCATCACATCACATATTATAAGCTCGCATATCCATCGGCTATCATCATATCACATATGAGCCAGCATATCCCTCGGTTATCATCATATCACATATAAGACGGCATATCCCTCGGCTATCATCATATCACATATAAGCCGGCATATCCCTCGACTATCATCATGACTCAATCATCATCTCAGGTATCCCAATGGCACTATAGTCGCACGAGTCACGCGCACGTGACAGGACTGGGTGTCATCACTCGAACCACGAACACCATGTGGGTATACCATGGCTCGACACTAACATATGATTCAACATGACTAATAACTGACACTTGACCATGCACAAGGCTGGCATGCCTTGCCGTAGTGCCACAACACTGACACACGAGCTAAGCCGGCATGTCTCCTCGGCAATAGAATCTCAATCATATACTCATTCATTCTCGATTATCACCATTGCCGTATTCATCATTTCATATCAATACCTCTCTATAATCCTTGGCTCGATATCGCGAATCGTATCTCGGAATCAACCCTCGAGCTATCCTACCATATTAGTAGTTCATGCATATTAACGTCTATTCTGAATCACATGGGGATCTCCACCCTCAAATAACGTAACCAAGAAATGCAGGGCCCTAAAGTCAACCCCTGGCATAATCTGTAATTTCCTATTATCAACACAAATTCATAGGGATTACTACCGTCAAGCCAGAATATCAACCACATGCCAGGCTCCAAATCTAACTCATGGCATCGTCTAAGATTTCTAACATTATCTTAGTACACATAACGAAGCCAAGCTTCCTTAAGTATTAACACCAAATACGTTCATTATAAATCCAATCCATAACTATTCAAATCACATCACGTTCATCACATAATCAATTATATAAATGTACATAATCATAACTATAGGGAAGGAGGTCCACTCACAGCACGTCGGGGAGAAATCACCCGACATGATCCACTATTGCACATAATTCAAGGCGTTCGTTCCCGAAAGTCCCCACGAGCTTCGTCTCAATCCATACGGCCCTTTGAACTCTCCAATATCGTAACGCCCCGCAAATAGGGAAATTAATATTAATAACCAATTATTTAAACTATTAAGTTTAGAATCCATACTCTCGGGAGTTCACACACTCCCTAAACAAATTTAAAGCGACTACAACTATCCAAAACAGCCCCCAAACAAACTCCGATTGACTCGAAACCTGCGCCAAAGGTTCTGGAATATTAAAATACAAAAAACACGAGTTGTCGAAGGTCGGGGGAGGGGCCTACATGCCCTCAGTCGCCCCCACGCTCTTTGGATTTCTTAGGGGGTGCGACTTTGGTGTTCAATCGGCCCTAACCTTGGTTCGCCAGAGCTATTACCCTGCCGGCCGGAAACTACCATTTTCGACTGGTTTCAAGCTTTTTCTCATTCCAACAAAACTTAACCATTTTCTACAAATTAATAGTCTAAAACTACCTACTCAATCCCAAGAATTCAAATTCGAGGTCCAAATTTGAAGAACGTAGATGAGGTGGCTGGAAATCGCTTAGAAAACTGTGAAACGCTCCTCCGTTCTTCGCTTGCTGCGTCGTGTACGGTGGTCGATAGCCTTCATGGATGGTATGACTGGGTTCGCACGAGGTAGACTAAGAGATTGGTGGTGGTGGTGGAGGTTGGGTAGCCGTTCGACATTAAGCCTTCGCGGGAAAAAGAGAGGGAGAGAGTTGTTGGGAGGAGAGAGGAAAAATGGGCTGACCAATCCGGAGAGGAGAGAGAGTGTGCCAAATATATAACTTAAACTTTTCTAAAATTACCAATACGTCCCGACCGTTTTAGACCCGTAACTTTCTCGTTCGAACTCCTATTTTCGAGTACCACTTGTCTACGTACTCATAAGCTCGAGATCTATGTATTGGTGCAAAGAAAATTCCCAGACGAGTTCTTGATGGAAAAGTGACTTTCGAACCTTCTGGAATTTCAAGGGTAAAATGGTGAATTTTGTAAATCTAACTTTTAATCACGGCCCCATAGCTCTCGTTGGGCCCTTACTATAGTCCATCTACGTGCTTCAGTCCAAATCCACACATTAATCTAACGGGTCGTGTCATAAAAACCCAAATTGTAGGAAAATCTGGCAAAAAATGGTCTTCAACCACAAGGTCAAGGTCCATGGACATACTTTGGTCAAGAGCCAACGACCAAACTCTTTCCAAAATTTGTCCAAAAATTTAGGAATTTTCCTATTTCCTAAATAAAAATTGGGCGCAATTCCTTATTAAATTGGTTGCCCACATGCACTTCATGATGTAAATTTTTTCTAGGCTCACCAAATGTACAAAAAATAATGATAAAATATTGAAATAATGATAGGTTACCCCCAAATGGTTGAAGATGGTAAAATATAGCCCTACACTATTAATTAAAAACTATTGCTTTTTAGGACTAAATTTTGGCCTGACTCTCAAATTTAACTTAATGGTTGGAGATGGCCTTAGGTGTTTTAGGGTAGAAAGGGTGTTATTGAAGTGTGACCGAAGAAGTCACGGTCCTAATGTGTTACAGGGGTGGTTCAGGTGATTTAGGACAAAGAGCCACAAAATTCGGCCATTTCAAATATCAATAATAGAAAAAGGCTTATTACCTCAAATGGACCCAGAACAAGACATTGAGTCTCAAAATGGACCATGAATAGAAATTTGCCTCAAGTTGCACCTGGAATAGTAGCAACGTCAAAGACGTTGCACCAACTAACTTACGCCCCGCCAGATGCCGTTTAGACTAAGGGTTTTTTGGTCTAATATTGCCTATGGGGAAGCAACGTGGCTAAAAGTGGGACCCAGTAAATGTGGACGTGTAAAGTGAGGCTGGGAGGTCGAATTGGGTATCATGTTGCGAAATCGATTTGGGGAAAAATCATTGTGGGTTTCGAAGAATTTGGGGGAAAGGTTGAAGAAGAAAGCAGTAGTTCATAGGGCTTTCAGGGGTTTCAAACGGATGGGAAGGCAAGCTCAAATCCGTAGGAGAGGTCGAATTCAGTAGCAAAATCGAATTGGGGAAAAACTGGGCTGCTAGGGTTTTGAAGAAATTAGGGGAAAGGTTGAAGACGAAAGCAATCGTTCATGGGGCTTTCAGGGGTTTCAATCGGACGGGAAGGCGAGCTCAAATCCGTAGGAGCTAGAGGATGCCAATTCTTCGAGAACCTGGTGGAGTGCAACCTGATTATGGTAAGTTCAAAACCTAATTTTTGGAATGTGGTTTTGTGTGCGAATTAACTTATGATTGTTTGTTGATAAAGATAAATGTTTTGAAATTAGAGCTTGGTATTGTTTACTGATTTTTGTTTGAAGTTAATGGTTGTGTACTTAGAATATTATTAGTGGTTGACATTGTTTACTGATTTTTAAAGGATGAAAACTTTGTCGTGCAGTTGTGTGGAATTGAATTGAATAATGATGAAAATGTCAGTGGGGTATTGGGCAGTTGTGGACAGTGGTGTGGACATGTCTCTGAAAAGGGTGAAGTTGGCTTTGGGTTTAGGGTGTGAATTTGCATAAGTGTAAGGGTAAAGTTTAGCGTGCCAAAAGCTTTAAGGGTGAAGGCCTACTGGTTGTGGATTAGGCTGTGAATTGTATAAGTGGTTGGTTGTGAAAAATGTCTAATTTGGGTGTGAATTTGGGTAATGTTGTGAGTTAACGTGTCAAGTTAAGGGTCAAGTTATTGGGTCAAGTTTTAGGGTCAAGGTTTAGGGTCAAGGTTTAGGGTAAAGGCTTGGGGTAAAGGTTTAGGGTAAAGGTTTAGGGTCATGGTTTAGGGTCAAAGTTTAGGGTCAAGCTATGTTGCATTTGGCTTTGATTTGGTGTTAATTTGGCTCTAAAGTTGGTTATGGCTGATTTGGTTTTAAATGTGCTCTGAATTTGGTTAAGTTTTACATGGCATGTTTAGGGGTTTGGTTTAGGCTGTGAGTTGGTTAAAATTTGGCTCTGAATTTGGTTAAGGTTTACATGGCATATTTAGGGGTTTGATTTAGGCTATGCTTTGGTAAGTTATGCTGAAAAGTTTCTAATGTGTTGCTTTTGGTTATGTGGTTTAGGTGGTTATGATGGTATAGTATCGATTGGGTTACAACATGGTGGACAAACCGTAAAGATAAAAGAAAAGTGGACATATGAGGGTGGGTCACTAACCTAATTTTATTGGTGCAATTGGGACTACTTATCGTTGCTCGAGTTATATGAGCTAGTCAAGGTCAACAAGTATTCTATGGGGAAGGTCGAATTCTACAACAAGGAAGAAGGATAGTTTTTCCAAATTGGAACAGATTATCAACTTTGGATCTGGTTAGCAGGGCAACGAAGTCCAAAGATAAGACAGTCCATGTCTACTACAGACATGCTGTGGAGGGACTAGTTTTTGCTGAGATGCCTCCTGCTATAGAACCTGGGTCAAGCAGAAGTGAAGAAGTAAGGAGCTACGAACCAGTTAATGATGAACCAGTTTTTGAAGAACCGGTGAATGAAGAGACTGTGAATGAAGAGATTGTGAATGAAGAGTTGGTGAGGCAGAGACGAGTGAGAGGGAAAGAGAAAGTTATTGTTGAGGAAGTTGTAAGCAGTGACAGTGACAGTATTGAAGATAGTGACAGTACTGATGAAGACTATGTAGCTTTTGAAGAGGAGGGTTTTAATCAAGGTGATGAGGAGCCCATAGTGGTGAGTGATGATGAGCCATTTGGGGCTTTTGGTGCATTTGGGGATGAGGACAGAGGGCCACAAGTAGAGGAAGATGTGAATGTACCTCTGTCACCCAGGACTGGCAGTTTGAATGACCTAAGTTCTGATGAAGATGATGGTGCAGTTCCTAAGAAGAGGAGTAGGAAGAATCTAGTGCCTAAGTGTAGAGAATTTATTCCAAGTCTTGACATGGAGAATCCAAGGTTTGAGATTGGGCTAAAGTTTCAAGTTGCTGCCACATTTAGAGAAGCAGTCAGAAAATATTCAGACATCCAAGGCAGACAACTAAAATTCATGAAAAATCAACCGGATTGAATTAAGGTTAAATGCGCTATTGAGTGTACTTTATTATTAATGCTACATTAGTCGAAGCCAACAAGTGTTTACAAGCTAGAGAGTTGAATGAGGAGCACGTTTGTGGTGTTGGGAATTCCTACATTCATGCTAATGTGAAGTGCATGGTGAAGCAATATGCTAGGCAGCTTACTGGGATTTTATGGAATTCCAAGATCTAGTGTGTGTTGAGACTGGGTACAGACCATCAAGAGCTACCTACTACATGGATTTTACGGAATTCCAAGATTTGGTGTGTGTTGAGACTGGGTACAGACCATTAAGAGCTACCTGCTACAGAGAAAGATTAGTGCTACAGAAGCTGGTTGAAGGGTCATGCCAAAGATAGTATGAAATACTTGGAGAATACTCTCTACAATTGAAGAAGACCAGTCCTGGTTCAACTGTGGTGATAAAGTCTGAATTGGAGGCTGATGGGATGGCTAGATTTGAAAGGGTTTATGTGTGCTTCCAGGCTTGCAAAGATGGATGGATTAAAGGCTACAGACATTTCTTAGTGTTAGATGCCTGCCACATTAATGGCATTCACCCAGGCCAACTTCTGTCAGCAGTAGACATGGATGCCAACAATGGGATGTTTCCCGTGGCATATGCTTTACGTGAAGTGGAGAATTTCAGTAGCTGGAGGTGATTTTTGGAGATTTTGCAGCAAGACTTGCTTCTCGAAAATAGCCATGGGTTGTTGGCCATGATACACAAGAAGAAGGGTTTGTTAGAGGCGGTTAATCAGATTTTCCCTAATCCAGAGCACTATCATTGCTTGAGGCATCTTTATGACAACTTCAACCATACTCATAAAGGAATGGCCCTCAAAGAAAAAATGGATGATATTGCAAGGGCCACCACCATTCCTTGGTTTCATGAAGAGATGAGGAAAATGGAAGAGCTCAGTCCTAGGGGAGCCCAATGGCTAAAAGAATGAGATCCAAGGCAGTGGTGCAGATCCCATTTCAGAACCGACTTCAAGTGCGACATTCTGCTAAACAACCTCTCTGAAGCGTTCAACAAAGCAAATGTGCCGTATAGAGCTAAGCATATCTTGTTTGTGTTGGACAAAGTCAGGAAATACATCACTACCTTGATGATTAGGAGACGGGAAGAGGGTCGATTGTGGAATGGCCACCTTGTTGGAAAAAGAATTCAGGCTTTGTTAGAGGATTATAAGAAGAAAGGGCAGAGGTTGATTCCTACACATTGTGGGAATAACATATTCAAGATCATTCATCCATTTGGAAGAAGATTTTCAGTGGTCCTGAATCTCCATACATGCTCTTACAGAAGATACGACCTAAGTGGGATCCCTTACCCACATGCTTGCAGTGCAATAAGCCGCTTTAAGGGCAACCCGGAGCTGTTTTTCCATCAATGTTACAAAGAAGCTGCCTATACTAAGGCATACGAGGGGATCATCAAACCTATCCCTAGTGAAGACCAATGTGAGAATGTTGGTGCCCCACCCTTAAAGCCTCCTAAATATCATAAGCAGCCTGTGAGGCCAAATATGAAAAGGAAGAAAAGTCAGAATGAGGATGCACTTTCAAATCCTAACAAGCTGCCAAGATACCATTCTACACTTAGGTGTGGCAATTGTGGGGAGGACAGACACAAAAGAAATGCATGTACACAACCGGTGGACCGTAAGAAGGAAGCCCAGTTCAAGCATAAGCAAGAACTAAGGAAAAAGAGAGAACATGCCAGAGCTGCAAAGGTTGGAAATATAGACAAGCTGCTAGTAAGTGCACATTACTTCAACTTAAAGTAAACTAATTTAACTATTATTGCATTAAGATACTCCCTAGAAAGTGATAGAATTGTGATTGAATTGTGAATTGATGAAGAAAGTGTGAATGATGTGATGTTTTTGTCAATGATTTGTGAATTGATGAAGATATTGGAGATAATGAGATTGAATTATATTTTTTGTTTCTGACCTAATTAAGTCCAAGCTTATGTTAAGGGGGAGCACATTCATTTCAATTCACTATCTTATGCATTTAAGATTGTTTTGTGTTCTCTCATTTGCTTGCTCCAGCTATTATTTCCACACCTTGGTTTCATGCTTATGGTCATTCTGCTTTCTTGGTCCACTAAACTTTCTGGTCATTAAGCAAATTGTGGTTGTTTCCTCCATTATGTGACTGATGTGCATATGTTTCTATGCTCACTCTCTTTGGTAATATATAAAGGTTCCAACTGCTTATATTTCACAATGAAACTTGTTTTATGCTTCAAATTTTTGTGTGAGGTTGGTTATGTAGGGGGAGCTTCTCATACTATTGTTTACTATGTTACTTGGTATCTTTTGTGTTATATTGAGGAGGAGTGCCCTCCTATCTATTTGGTGAGAATTTAGCTTGAAGTTTCACATTTGTAGTTTGTTATTCTATGCTTTATTGTATGGAGTTCATTTCAATATGACTTAATGTGCTTCATTCCTACCACCCCTTGTCATTAGCATGATTTTTCATCCATTGTTCTCTTTTCATTTGCTGTTTGACCTAACCTACGTGGGTTTCCCATTGTGTTCTCTTCCATGGGTTACTATACCTTTTTGTACAACATGATTTTTGCATTGTCCTCCTTATCTGCCAATTTAGGGGGAGTGTTTCTCTATGGTTGTTTCACAGTCATCATTAATAGGTCTTGCAGGGCTATATTCTTTGTCTTTCCCTGTCAAAAAGGGGGAGAAAGTTTAAATTTGATCTCAATTTCTATCTCATCTATCTCCCCGTGCTTAAGTTTATAACATGGTTAATAACTTGTTCTTGGTCTTAAGGTTCTCTTTGCAGGACTTTTCCTTTTCAAATAACAGGTCAGTCACGTTTAATTATGGTGTGTAAGATAGATCTTTTTTAGGTTGAGTGATGGGTTTTGACAAGGCAAATCCAAAGGGAGAGATTGTTTGTTCTTTGTATTAGACATATCATTGTAATTGGCTTTGCTTGTCATTGTAAACTTTCATACTTCGTACCTTAGCTCAATAATCTAGGAACTTAGCATTTGTAGATGATGATGGTGCTTTACGTTGAAGATGGTAGAAGTTGTGAGAATAAAGGTATATTGCATTTTCATAAGCATATTTCTGCATTATTTTAAAGTGTTTACTAAAAACGTTAAATGACTAGTCATATATCCAGTTTTTCGGAATTATGCCTTGCACGTGACATTTAGCATTTTTCCATTATTTATTCTCTGTCTAGGTGTCTCTTTCTGGGTCATTGATTTAGAGGTTGTTATTCCTCTTCTCCTAGATTGGGACACGTGACTTTTGGATAGCTGGTCATGTGATGAGTTTATAGCAAAATGATTTGGGCATTCAAAAGGCAGAGTGTGTGAGGAAAAATTCTGGGTTTTCTGGATTCTCTTTCTATAGAAAATCAGAGCGATGGTGCCCACATTTTTGGGTTCGTTTTCACTAAAAAATAATTGATTTGATTTTCATTACCAAAAACCTTCTCTATTTTCATTTTGAGGATGATTGATTTAGAAAATTTCTTAGCATCTTTTGAATCACATTTTTGATTTCATCCCCAAATTGGTTTTCATTGAATTCACTCTTCTGGGTTCATCAAGTATCATGACTTGATATATTTGGATTGAAGTTTATCATCCAGATCTTCGTTCATACATTTTAGGTCATTGAACTGTAGTTGAAGTTACTCCATATCTGATTCTCCTTTTCAAATGGAAATTAATTGATGTTGTTAGTGTTGTGGTTTAGACACCTTATGAAGGGTCAACTTGCAAGTTTTTGGTGGGATTCCTACCCAATATTTCGAATTTCCCTCCACTAAGGGTTGGATTTTCTTCAAAATTAGGGCTGATTTTGGCGCCCTAATTTCTACCCAACTCGTTCCCTGCTAATTGTCTTAAATGACCACGCCATTCTTGCCACATAGGTGCCACAAAGGAAACGGCGTTTGTAATGTTGTGAAGGATTTGGTGCAACGGAGTAAACAGAAGCTATGTTTTGGGTGCAAAGTGACACAAATTAAGTTCTGAGTGCCAATTGAGATTTTATGTCATATTCTAAGTGCATTTGAAGTAATAAATCTTGTTTTGAGGTTACTGGACATTTTGGCTGAATTCCTTATCATTTAGGGCATGTTTACTTACTAGTAATGAGAATGAAATCAAAGGTAATGATTCTCATTACTTACTTCTTCTACATCTACTTGCAACTAGGTAATCATTACTCATTCAAAATAGATAATGTCATTTTACCCATTTTGGGGTAATCCCATTAATTAGGGGATGGGTGTTAATAATTCCCATTACCCATTTTCATTCTTTTAATTTAGTAAAGTAACCTATAATTCTATAATAATTCTAAATCCCCAACCCAATATAAAAATAAAAACTAAGAACATAGTTTATAAGTATTAAATTCAATAATTCTAACTAGTGATGATGTCCTTATGTGAATAAATCGTCATTTCCCGAGCCAACTCCTTCAACAACTAAAAACATGATTTATAATATTTATTAATGAGTTATGTCATGCTAAAAAAATCAATCGGGCATATTTTCTCATATTTTATTAGTAAATAATCACAACAAGATACATGACATTTTGGATTTGTTATTAATTGGCTATGTAAAGCTCAACCTCAATCTTAAAAAAAAAAACCAATATAAAGAAAATATAATATATATATATATATATATATATATATATATATATATATATATGTGCAAGGAGATTTTTGTAATCAAGTTGGTTTTTATTTCGATTCATATGAATTAATAAACAAAAACAATGAAAATCAATCTCATTACTATTTTAATTCTATAAAGTTAGTAAATAACTCAATAGGATTGATTACTTACTTTCCCGATTACCCACTTTTCTGATTGCTTACTTATCTCATTATCCACTATTTATATTATTTATAAATAAGTTACTATCCAGGATAAAAATGTAATTTGGGTAGCATGGTTTTTGGTCAATAAAATGCGAACTTTGTTCAACGAAAAAGAAAAGGCGCACTGAAATATTTGAAACGACTTTCTCGTCTCCTGAATCCTGGCAGTCCACAAGTTCAGTCCACTCGCGGTTGTGGTGAAAAAATAGTTGACAGCTCCAACTCTCCGGCCACTTCCCGGAAAAATGAGGAAGCGCCGTGTTCCGGAGGTCCTCCGGAGGCTATTCCGTAACCGGCCGTGCACATTGGCCGACACCATCATCTCCTTACTCCCTTCACATTCGTCAACGTCAGTCCCGCACGACTGTCCTTTCTGCAAGGACCGCCGTTGCCTCAGCTGCAGCGGATCCGACCGCATGTCGTTTCTCCTCCGACCCAACGACCCCTCCGATTACCTCACCCTTCTCAACCGTTGCTACGTCGTCGTCTCGGAAAATGCGCCTAAGCTCACTCTCTTTTCCCCTGACTCTCTGGGGTCCCAAACTGAGGTATCTCATAGTCATACACATTCTTCAATTTTTGTTTTATCTTTGAATTTGTGTACAAATTGAATTCACTGTGTTCAGGTTGTGAGAGCGGTGATTGAAGCGGTGATGCTTGAGCAGCCTCTGTCTTCCAATGTTATATGCAGTGGTTATGATAAAGTGATACTTTTTATATTTTCTTTTCTCTTTTTAGTTTGAAATTTATGGAATTTCATTTTACACACGCATAGTTTTATTTTGGTTTTGTAATCCCTTGTTTGTATTTGGTAGTGTAATCGATCAAGTCCCTCTGTGGAGCTTCTGACTTCTTCGTCGTGGTGTCTTCTTTTAGAAAGGGTATGTTAGTGTTATACGTGTGTTAATTGGGGTTAATGATGAACTTAAAGTTTTTGTATGGATTTTGAAATTAAATTGGGGTGAAATTTTCTTATGGCAGGTTGGGGATGGTGTTATGGGTTATTTACTAAGGAATGGGTCGATATTTTTTCCTCTGACTCGGAAGAAACACCAGCAGATCACAGGTCCTCCTATCAGTAACTTATGTCCGAAGAAGTTGAACCATGCAGGGCAGTCACAGCGGCAGCATTCATTTCTTGATATGTGCGGTAATATGAATTTATAATGTAAAGTACTATGCTTTCAAGTACTCAAAAGATGTGTACTCATCTGAAATTATCTTGTGAAAATTATAATTCATATACATGCAGTTGCCCTTTGTATTTAGGTGAAGGTGTGATCAAATATCTGCAGCATGCTATTGGATTGTTCCATATTTTAGATGAGATTGAAGAATAAAATCTGTTGGTAATTAGAAATTTTACAGTTAGCTCAAGCAGTCAGTAGATACTGCAATTCTAGACACACAAAGGATTAGAGGATATAAGACAAATTTCTCTTCTTCACATAGGTGAATAATGGCTAGGATATTAAAACATTCTTACTATGGGAACATGGATCTTAGTTAGGGCCTCTGAAAAATTGCGTGATTCAGGGTATGTAGAATGCCTGATCTTTCTTGGGATCTTCTTACTTAGTGTGTTTCTTTGTACATGCTGATTTACAGTGTGATCAAATGAGTCACTTCTTTTTTTCTAACATACCCTTGTCTCTGATTGTTTTGCTTGCTCATATCTAACTTCAACTCTTAAAGGATGATAAATAGCATAGCATTGGCGATTGAATTACACTTTTATCTCAGGGCCCCGGAGAAAGAGGGAAAGAGAAGATAATTCACACTCAATGTTGAAGAAACAGAAACTCAGTAGTTCTTTTAGCATTGGTGAAACCTTTACTTCTGTAACCTGCAATGGCTGCTGCAGTGGTAGTGGACATAGCCATGCGCATAGCCTTTCTCCAACCAGCACTGTTACCGACAGTTATGATGGTAATTCAAATCAGGAACTTCAACAGTGTTCAGAAAGGCTTAGAAAGCGTCAGAGACCATTCAGGTGGCAGCGCCACAGAAAGTGCAGGCTATTATCTTCTCAAGAAACCAGCGCTCAAGGTCCTCTCACAACTGTTCTAGGTGATAAAGAAAGCTTACCTGGAAGGCTTTCTTGTTACTTGAAACCAAGCTTAGGTCGTCTGGATAAAAAGGTGATTTGGCAAAACATTCAATTTTTTAATTCAAATTTTGCCTAAGGTGTTGGAATGCCCCATCCCTCATTATTTTTTAGTAGAAAAAAAAGGTCTACAAGGCCTGAAGGGTTTATCAAGTTTCTTTTATGTTTATTTGCTCTCATTATTCTCTTTTCTCAAGTGTTTTTTGTTTGATTTATTATGGCAGTGCTATTGTTTGGGGTTCCGCATTCTTCAAAAGGTTGCTAAACGGGATCCAATTGACAAGAAATCCATGTTCTATAACTTGGAACGTTCTTCATCAGTTTTCCCGAAAAAACGTATCCTTCCGTACTCGCTTTGATTTATGTGCACACTAGAAATTACTCAGTTCCAGTCTCTAGATCACCATTGACCAATTCGACCAGGGAAAAAAATCATCATTGATCACAAAAATCCATAGTGACCAACCGTTGGATCAAACTCCACTGGTTGGCACTTGGCATTAATCCCACAGTTGGATGTTGAGCCAACCATTGTCAATCATTATCAGTAATGGCCAAAAATTAAAAATCCATACGTATCTTGGCCATTTTATTGTCCTTAATGATCCACAGATGTGCTGAATTCCTTAAATGCCAATTCTGTTGGTTCAGAGTTTCTTGTTAAGAGTATTTTTGGCATATCTGACAGAGAAAGTGACAAGTCAAAGGCGTGTCCTTATGGAAGTGGTCTTTGTCTCATAGGTTCGGCGTGCCTGTAAGCTGCTCATTATCCTTGATAACTCGTTGGAGTTACAACAGAATCTTGAATTTTATGCTGTTATTCTGGAATCTGAATAGTGGGATTGTTTTTTTGTGGTATCTGACTATCTGTTTTAATTGTTTAGCGCCTTTCAAATTGGAATGTATATTTTCAATAGGGTTGTACAAGGAATACTTGGATGGTAGCTTCTAGTTACTAGCTAAGGAGTCTAATGACAAAATTATTTGTCCAATAGGTTCATGTGGTGCAGTATTCCTTTGCTTTTTTGTTATTTTAATATGAAAAGATATGCTTTCCAGTCGGACAGTTCTATGTGAAAGCGTTGTTCTTGTTTTTACTGTTCATCTTTGTCTTAATAAAAGGTTGGTCATTTGAGGCAATGAAAGAGTATTTTCCACCTCTTTGTGATGTCTCTTGATTGGCTTCTGTCAACTGATGGGATCAGACTTTGGATAGATATGTTGATGACAATTTTTGGAGGTTTTTCTATCGTTTCAGTATTTGTAACTTGGCGCAGAAAAATCTGAAATACGATGCTGCGCGGTATATGTGGAAATGACTATTTGGGTTGTTATGGTCGTCATAGCATACATCCTTCTACATTTTTTGATTAATTTATATATGTTTATTTTTCCCATTCTGTTGTGTGCATGTGGGAAGTATTTATTTAGATGATTATGGTCGTCTTAGGCCTCTAACCTTTGTTTTTACACCTTTTTTATTTTTTTGAATGTTTTTCTTTGGGTTTCTTGTGTGTAGGTGTGTTGTCTGGCTGTGGTGAAGACTAATTACTTGCTTTTTTTCCAGGTATCATTCACTCGTTAAGTTGCTTAAACTTCTCATACGCAGAGCTCAGCATTGCCATCTTTTGAGATTATTAGAGAAGCATTGTGGTGCTTCATCTCAGAATTCTGTTAAAAGTTGTAATTGCATCTTTGAGGTCAGCATTATATTTTGAAATTTTGTGATATGCATGATGGTTTAAGAGGCCTATGGTTGATTCACTGAGGCATGTCACTTCAAGGATCGTTTGGACACTTTGTCACTGCTTAGGCAATAAAATATTGTTCAACTTGCAAAAAATTCTAGCTTACAATTTATATCTTATGATTTATGTCTTGCCATATATCCCCTAACATGTAAGAAAAGTAACATAAATTTAACTTTCATCTTCAGGGAGAAAATTGGAAGAACAGTGCACTCAAGAAATCACCGTGTTGTATGACCGATTGTTGCAATAGGTCTCTAGAAGCTGCTGATTCTCACTCTCTGGAAATTAAGTCTTATTGCTTGAAAAGTCAGGTGGTGTCGTTTATATGGGCTGTCTGTAGGAGTATTATTCCTCCAGATCTGCTCGGAACTCCTTCTAATTGGAGAATATTGAGGAGAAATATTTCCAAGTTCATAAGTCTTAGACGATTTGAAAATTTTTCCTCAAAGCAATGTTTGCACAAATTGAAAACATCATGGTTCCCATTTCTATCAAATAAACAGTATTTCTGCTGCTTGAATACTGAGCCACGAAGACACGTGGAAGGAAAAGGATTTGGCATTCGCGAGGAATTCACTAAACTGAATGATGCTATGCATATTGTAAAACAAAAAGTCTTAGAAAGCTGGATATATTGGTTGTTTTCATCTATAATTGTCCCTTTGTTGCAAGCCAACTTCTATATCACTGAAAGTGAGTATGGGAAGCATGATATATATTACTATCCAAAGTCGGTTTGGGAGAAGGTGAAGAATAAGACCATCACTAGCATGAAAAATCAGAGCTATTATTACTTGGATGATGCAACAACTAGAAAGATTATAAGTAAACGACCATTTGGTTTTTCAAAGCTCCGGATTTGTCCAAAAGATCGTGGAGTGAGGTTGCTAGCAAATTTAAAAGCACCATCAAGAATGCCGCGGAAAGAGTTCTGTTTGGAAGATCAGTCTAGTGGAATACTAAGAAGAACAAAAATGCATCAGAGTTACGTCAGATTTGAATATTTCAAGCCTGTGAATCGCTTCCTTCGTGATACACATGCTGTTCTAAAAGCTATACAGTTGAAGGAGCCAGAGAAGTTAGGTTCATCAGTGTTTGATTACAATGATGTCTACAGAAAGTTATGCCCATTTATAGTTGGTTTGAAGAATGGATCGACAGTGATGCCTGATGTATTTATTGTTGTTTCGGATGTGTCAAGAGCCTTTGATACCGTTAACCATGATAAGCTGCTTTCTGTAATGAAAGATGTCATAAGAACGGATGAATATATTCTAAAACATTGTTGTGAAGTTCTTTGCACAAAGAGATCGCTGTGGGTTCACGAGAACCCTGCATTAGTGGATCAAAATACCCGCTTGAGATTTAAATCTTCTCCCTACCGAGCATTGCACAGTGTCCTTGTTAATCAGGTAAGCTGTCTATTGTGTAAAAGGTGCCCGGCTATGTTTTGTGAACTGATTTTGTTCTGTGTATTGTTTAAAGTGTCTTGAGCATCTGTTTTGTTTGTGGGAACTTGGCTTTAGCTGATGGGTTTTTTTTTCCCCATGCGTAGGAGTGTAGCAGTTCTGTGAAGAAGGAGGAGCTCTTCTTCAATCTAAATCAACATATTAAGCGCAATGTGCTGAAGTTGGATAAAAAGTTTTATCTGCAAGGTGTAGGTATTCCTCAAGGAAGCATTTTGTCTTCTTTGCTTTGCTCATTATACTATGGACATCTGGATAGGACTGTAATATATCCATTTCTTGAAAGAACTTGGGAACCTGCTTCAAAAGATTTATCAAGACATAATTTTGAAGGAGCTTCTGCTCCGCAGGGTGGTAGTGAGGATGAAATTGCCTCATCATCTAGTTACATTATACAGAGATTTACTGATGACATTCTTTTCATATCAACCTCAAGGAATCAGGCTGCGAGCTTCTTCTCCAGATTGCAAAGAGGATTTCGGGATTACAACTGCTACATGAATGAAACAAAGTTCTGTGTAAATTTTGATGTTCCACACATTCCTAGGCTGCCATCAAGCAAGGTGTACCTTGGTGAAGACGGAATCTCATTCCTTCGATGGAGTGGTTTTCTTATCAATTCTTGCACTCTTGAAGTTCAGGCAGACTACATCAAGTTAATTTCCATATATGATTCATTTTATGTTCATGATTTAATTTTCATATATAATTCATTTTATGTTCATGATTTTATTGCAGTTAATACTTATAGTAATTTCATCTGTTTATCAGGTACTTGGGCAACCATTTAAGTTTGAGTCTTACTGTCAGCTGGCGAGGACAACCGGGTCATCATTTAGGGTCAAGATTGTTTGACTATATGAGACCTAAATGCCATCCAATATTCTTTGATTCCAACATCAACTCAGCATCTGTTGTGAGATTAAATATCTACCAAGCGTTCGTATTATGTGCAATGAAGTTTCATTGTTATGTTCGCGAAGTATCATACTTCTGGAAACTTTGCACTAGTTCCTATGCTAGAATCATCAAGAGATCATTGAGGTACGGGTTCCTTTTCCTCTTCTGTAATCATTTCAGAAAATAACATGCATTATTTCTTCATGGTCGTTCGTTAAACTTCAATAATCATTTAGGACGTGATACACCTGGATTTGCTTGCAAAGATACTTGTTTCAAATTTTGTTTACCTCTAATCCAAAATGTTCAAGTTATTCTACTTCCTTTTTCATGTAGTTATGTTCTCTCTGTTTGATCTATTTAGGTATATGAATATGCTCATAAAGAGAAGGATGCGTTCTGCATGTAATGTTTCTGACTTCCACCCAAATCTTCAACTGGAAAATGGAGAGGTTGAATGGCTTGGTTTATATGCTTATATCCAAGTACTGAAGCGAAAACAATCTCGGCATAAGAAGTTGATCTCCTTATTGAAGCATAAGTTACTTAATCATAAAATAACCGGGTCGGTGTCTTCTCAACTAAGTTATGCAGTTGATCCATCACATTCCTCTCAAATCTGGAAGATCAAGTATTAAGATTCTCAGGGGTACATATTACTTGAGTAGACTATCATTCTGTAATCGCCATTGTCAAATGCTCAATTGTCTTATCAACTGTGTTTGTGTTTGATTTACTGTAGAAGTTTAGAAGTTTCAATTCTTTTATCATTGTTTGAATTTTTTCCTCAACTATCAAATCTTGCTCAGCTTAATGGACAAGGATGCATAAAAGTGGTGCAGGCTTGATGTCTCAGATACTGCATGAAGTGATTATATTGAGATCACTTTTGGAAATCACCGTGAGCTATGTAAGTTGGGTTGTTGATAAAAAATTATCCAAATTCTTGTGTTTTTTGCAGGTGGGATTGGAGAAATTGGCCCATACATACCTAAAACAAGACCAGTTTCAGCTTTAGGAGAAATTGATTGAGGATACGATTGTGAAATATTTATTTAACCTTTCATTCATTGTGCATTTTTGGTCCTCATACTCTCTCTTTATTCGTTTGTGTGCTTTTTAATTTTTTTTTTTTATTGACACAATGGTAGGAGGGAGGGGGTTTACATTATACACATTGGATATTAACTTCGCTCTTTACGAGAGTCAAATCCGAGATATCTCACATAATGTATAAAGGACATTATTAGATCGTAGTACTAAGTGACGTGTGATTGTTTTCAAAACATCATATAATTCATTACCATTCAATTTCATAGCTGAGAAATGACTTTATTCAAAGATTTTAGCATGGAATTGGTTAGCCTATACTTCATATGCTTCCCTATCTATCCAACAATGTATGGCACAAGAGTTTTGTTCATTTTGAAAAAGTTGGTTAAAATCCAAAATTTGTTCATTTTGAGACCGTCCATGACAATCTTCCGTTGTGTGCGTGAGTCGAATCTTCCGTTGTGTGCGTGAGTCGAATCTTTCGATGTGTGCGTGAGTCGAATTTAATACATGTCATAATAGTGAAAATTCCTTTTTGTTTGCGTGAGTCAAAATGAAACCTTTCACTTGCGATTGAAGAGCAGAAGAGTGACAATTCTTCTGTATTTGGGTGGGCTACTATTAGACTGGTAGTGTTATTGAACAAAAATATCATAAGACTGTAGTCCTACAAAAATAAAAATCTCAAAATATCTATTAGAGAAAAAATATAAATATATACGATTATTGTTTTGTTTTGAACTCTATGGAAACTAAAATTGGAAACTAAAAAATGAAATAACAAATTTCCAACATTCTCAAATTTTCATTTTGAACTCCAAGAAACTTTTGAGTATTTCGAATGTGGATCACCTTAAAAGAGAAATCGTTTAAGCTAGTGGTGGTTGAACAAGGAAAAGATCGAGAGCAAAAGCGAGGGTCCAATAAAGACGGCGTTATGGGGGCAAGGAGTAAGCAGCTCCAGCGTGTCCATTGGCGCCGGTGCGGGGGCGGTGTCTTGAGCGGAGACAGTTGCAGCGAAGACGGCCAAGAGCAGCTTCTCCACGAAGATGAAGGCCATGGGGATGCTAACGTGCGCCATTGCTACTGTACAGTGATATGGACCTCCTCATATTACAAGGGTTTTGGAGGCTTTGAGATCATTTTGAGGGTTGATTCATTTTGTGATGTGAGGGAGTACTGAGTGTTTGTTTATATAGGAGCAGGATTGGGCGGCGTGTGGACCCCGCCGGCCCGCCCGCAATGGGAACTGTGACAACGTTCAAATGGATGGCAACGTCCATAAACAGGACAGCTCATATATTCAGGCGACTCACTCTCATCATTTGTAGCAACATCTGTCTTTTGTATCAATCATTTTTTGTTGCTGGGCTCTAAAACTCAGTTGCTGCCTGGTGTGCAATGGCTGAGCTAGAAATTTGATAAAATTGGGCTAATATTTCTTAGGTCTAGTTTCTTATAAATAAATAAATAAAAAATTTCCAACCACCTATTACATTAGTTAGGTATATTTTTCTACACAAAATATGCAATTAAAATAAAATAAAAGTAAATTACACTTTAATACCTTGTATTTTACATCAAATTTCAGAGATCTACCTGATATTTCAAATTTTGCATTTTAGTACCCTAAATTCTTTCAAACGTGACAACTTAGCTCCAACGTTAACTATTTTGTTAAATAGTTTGTTAAGTGATAATGTGTCACATGTGGGACCTATTTTTTAAAATTATATTTTTTCATATGAAAAAAATAATAAATAATAAATAATAAATAAAAAATTAAACAATTTAAAAAAAAAAGGAAATGACTTTTTTTTTTGTTAGCTCACATTAAGAACCCAGATCAAAGGGAAGGTCTTGGATACGACAACCGTTGCCAAATCATCCATTTGACTAGGCATTCCACTACCAAATGTTTGTTTTGTTCTTTTTCAATCAGTGTGTTGTGCTTTCAACATCACAGCTTCACAATTTTTAGAGTTTCAATTATTATGGTGTAGTGGGAATCTTATTATGTTTTTGATAAGTTTCGGGTCAACTACGCTTCTATCATATTGTTCAGATTGGCATATTCAACTTTGCCTTCATTATCTAAACTAATAGTCATTAGATTGTCATTTAATCTATGTACTTCCCGTTCTTCTGCTGCCATTTCCAGTTCCATTGGGAAGTCAAGAGAACATCTTTGGTTGGCAAGTTTTTTTTATCAAATCCATAGCTTCAATTTTCTGTGTTTAAGAGAAATTAAAGTTTGATGTGAGATTTGTCAAGAAAAATCTTTGTCCATAGGTGGCCTTTACCAGATTGACGTCATCTACAAATTGTCTTGCAACGTCTGAAATGTGGATTAAACTGTCAATCCATGTTGTTATGGGATTGAGGCAAGTATCAATTTGTTTGGTTCCAGAAAGGAACATCTTTGTCGATTGTTTGGCTGAACAACTAGATTTGATAAGGCTGATAAAATTTTTCTCTTTCTCTCCATCCCATGGTACTGGATATAGAGAAAGTTAAATACTTATTCTAAGAAAAATTGTTTACCACGCCATAAACCATTGCTTTAATAAAACATGGAAAATTTTTGAGATCCTGAAAATTAAAGCTTTGGAAAACTACCTTGTTAGTAATTCCCCAATCGATGGTTTCAATAATTTCCCATTGTTCACTGTTTAGAACAAAAGAAAGTTTTGGGAAACTATCATTCAAGTTTATATTCTCCTGACTTCGAGAGTATAAATCCATAATTTTTTCTTGGTGATAAAAAATCTTTGAGTTTATGTTATCAAAGACGTAACCATGTAAAATTGTCTTTGCTTTTTCAAAGATACAAATTCTTTTAATTTTTTCAAAGACAGGATCAAAACAATTATTTCCAATTATGTATGACACTTGAAGAAAATTATTTATTTTTTCAAAATTAAAATCCTCGTTCCAATTCATATGTTTAATGATTTGGAAACAGAGATTCTTTAGCAAAGCATTTTCATTTTTAACTGAAGAAATTTCTTTTTCCTTTTCAGTTATGATGTTCTCAAACATAGTTATTTTTTCAACTAGTTTGAATGACAATTGAGTCATGTGTTTTCGAAAACCTTTATTTTCTTTCTGGATATGGGTTTTCCATATTCCATTAATTTCTTCATAAATGTTTTCATCTAATCCAACATTAAAGAATCTTTTTACCTCTGAACTGGATTCTTCAGCCATTTGTTTGGCATAATAAGTATTAAAGGCATTGGTTGCTGCCTCCATACTATTACAGCTCTCATAACATGCTCCCATATGTTTGTTTATCTGAGCATGGCAGGTTGACCAATTTCTATAGATTCCTGGTTGGAATCCTTGATATACAACATATACTTTCTGTTGTGGAGGGCTTTTCCTGACAACAGTGTTCCAGGGTTGTTTACCCTTATCCATTTCCTGCACAATAAATCACTTGTTTTAGTGATCTTCTCTACTAAGGAAATCTGCAAGAAAATTGTTAGATCCCTTTAAATGTTCAACCTCAAAAGTATATTGGGAAATAACATGATACCATTTTAATCGTCGACATTTGTTATGGCACTTTTGTTAATTAAGAAATCTCGAACCACTTGATTATCAGTTATGAGAATAAAAACTTCTGGTGCCAAATAAATATGAAATCTTTTTATGGCAAGTTTAATGGCCAAAAGTTCTTTTTCAAAGGTAACGTATATTACCTCATTAGGTTTAAATTTACCTGAATTATAACCACAAATCAATTCTTCTTTTTGAAGTTTTTTGGGTATTGTGGCCTTTAAAGGTTTAATACCATTTTCTTTTAATGGTATATCCCTCTCATTCCAATGTTCTTTTGGAATGGCTTTAAGAATACATCCCCAATATAAATATGAGACATCTGTTTCTAAAATGAGTTTACCTCAGGTTTTAGTAAAATAAACTTGAGGAATCTGTTTTAGATTTCTTTTAATACTTCTTATTATTTCTGAATCTTTTTTAGTCCAGTTAAATTTTTTATCCTTTTTTAGTTTTTCTAAAAGAGGAACTTCCTTTTGGGATAAGTTTTTAATAAAACTTCTTCTATAATTTAGAACTCCTAAAAAACTTTGTAAATGTTTTTTGTCTTTTAATTCTTCCGGAAAATCTCTTACTTTAGAGATTATGTGTTCCTGAAGTTTTATTCTTGAATAATCTAGGGTTATTCCTAGAAAATCTTTCTAGGGGATAGAATTATGCCATGATTTTGGAATGTTTTACACAGAATTTGTAGATGACGCTTATGATCCTCTTTGGTTTTAAAGAATACAAGAATATCATATATGTAGACAACACAAAAAACTTTATAATCTTTAAAGATTTTGTCCATCCACCGTTGATATACCTGTGGCGCTATGTTTAGGCCAAAAGGCATAACGGTCCATTGGTAATGGCTGCTAGCTGTACTGAAAGCAGTTAAAGCTTTTGACTCCTCAGTTAATTTGATTTGCCAAAATCCTGACTTACAGTCGAACTTGCTAAAAATTCTAGCACCCTTAGTTTGGTTAACTAAGACATATTTTCTTGGTATAAAATAACCATCAAACTCTAGTTGTTCGTTCAACCTTTTATAGTTTATGACCATTTTAGCTTTTCCTTTTTTTATCTCTGCATGGTTCCTTAACATAAATGCAGGACTCGAATGAGGACTAAGAGTTTCTTCTATGAGTTTTTTCTCTACAAGTTCTTTTATCTGAACATCAAATTCATTAATGTCCATTCGAGTCTAAATCATTGGTTTGACTCGAATTATTACGTTGGGGTCTCTTAGTTTAAGAGAACAATATATAGGGCTTCTAGACCATAACTTTAATGGGTTTTCACTAAAGTTTTCTTCAAGAATTTTATAGATTCAGTGATGTGTTTCTAACTAGAAATTTTCTTCAATTTGTTGTTGTTGTTGTTGTATTGGTGTTGGGTCACCACGCTAGACTGGCGCAAACCCGGATATACAACGATATTTATGTTGTTGTAAAAGTGGAATTTCAATCAACTCCTTGTTTAGAGTTAAAGAAACTAAATTATGATTTACAATCATAGGGAAATATGTATAGAGAAAATTATTCCCAAGAATAAAATCTCCATGCACATTTGGAAAACATAAGATTTTGGGTATGATGAATTTGTTATCATTTGGCCAGATTACTACTTTTTTAGCCTTATACTGAATTATTGAACTGTTTCCATGAATTCCAGTAACCTGTATTGGGTTCTTCATTGGAATCTATTTTTTTTGCAGGAATTGCATTTGGTTGACATGAGCATGTTGTTGCTCCTGTGTCAATCAAAGTACAAAGACTATATGGTTTATAGCCTGCAAAATTAAGTGTGCCTAACACATAGGTAAATCGTTTATTACCATGATGTGGTGAGAAGATGATTTCTTCTTGACCAACCTTAAAATGATAGAGATAAACTGGTTTTATCTCATCTTTTGAATGATTAGGTTCTCTAATTTTTAAGGAACTTGTTCCTGGGAGAACAGGAACTTGCACATTTTTTAGTGCTATAGCATTTCCCTTTATATGAGATGAACGAGGTTCGTCTATATGTTGAGAATATTTTTTCCATTAGGGTTCAGATTGGTAACCAAATTCTTTTTTACTTTGAGACCTTTTATCTCTAAAGTAAATATTACCTCCAAAAACTTGCATTTCTAGGACACTAGGTTGTTTACTAATTTCTCCTACAAGATTTGAAAATAACCATGGTTTAGGTATTTCTAAATCTCTCCAGTTTCTTAATCGTGGTTGGATTTCAGATTCATAAGGTTTTGGCTCAAAAACTTCTACAAGGTTTTTATTTATTTCTTTCATAGAAGTTTGAGGGAATTTTGTTAATTCATGGATTGTTCGCCATTGATTTGACAAAATCCTGTGACTGGTGATTCATACTTAGATTTTTAAGTTGAATCTTAATTTTGACTGAATTTTCTATATTGTCATCAATGATGGAAATGAAATAATTGGTTTGACATTAAACCAAACAACTCCATTTACCAAATTGGATTGTATTCCTCCAATAATAGCCTGAAGTGGATTACTCAATCTATTGTCAAAGACTACAACAAGTATTGGTGTATCCAAACCTTGTATGAATAAAGCAGTTATAGAGATTTGGATTAATCCCATATGAACATATTTAATTTCTGGATAATTTTTCTTCCATTTTTTAATTTTTTCTTTATTGAACAGAGGTATTTCTGTTGTTCCTTCTTCAGTACATTTAGCAGTGTTGTTACCGCTAAATCGTTCAAAGACTCTTGCCGAAAACATTCTAAACTTTGATAGTTTATAAATGTCATCTTTTTTAATTAATTGCTTAGTTTTTTCTAAGGCTTCAATTTGTTCTTCGGAATAAGATATGCTTTCTCCTATTACATCTCTTAAAGTTATATTTTCATTTTCTTCTTCCGTACTTTGTTGTACAGCAAACGTTTGTATTTCGTTTATGAAGATTTGTTCATCTTCATCTGAACTTTCTTCCTCGCTAGAAACTTCATAAAGGATTTCTTCTATATCAGAGATTTCTTCTCCGAATAGAATTTCTAACTCTTGTTCTTCAAGAGCTTTGATCATCCTTTCAGTACTTTTTCCCTTTTTTGGGCATTCAGGTGCTATGTGTCTTTCTTCATTACAAATATAACATCTGCATTTTTTCTTAAAATTTTTTGAAGAAGTGAACTTTTTATTACTTTTCTTCCTTACATATTTTTTATGTTTTGAAAACCTAGATTGTTTTTTCATAGGTTTCCATATAAACCTTTTCTTTTCAAAAGATTTTTTCGGTGTGTGACAACCTATTTTCCAGTTTTCTTTTAAAATTTTCTCACAACATTTTTTACCTACATTTTTATTTTTATTTTTAACTTGCTTCTTTGCTTTTAAAGTTAAGCAGTGATCAGTTATTAATCTCAGGACATAGTTTATTCTACATCCCAAGGTATCTGGTTTATTGGCTTTTGTTAACCAATCAGGATAACCTTTGATCGCTAGTTCATCCCATGGTGAAGGTAGTTTATGAAAGAACTGATCTAACCATTGTCTGCTGGTTGAAGGTTCTAACATAAAATAGTATTTTTTGAAGATTTGGGAATCTTCAAAAAGACAAATATTACACAACTATAATTTAGAGAGTATAAAATTTGCATCTTCCCGGATTATGGTTTCTCCAGTTGTTCCACATAAATTTTCTTTAATTATCTGTGCAAAACTTTTCAGTATATCTTCTTTAGACTGAAAATTATTTAATAAACCAGCTTTTTGGTTTTTCCCTTCGTCGGACTGTTCCCAATATTTTAGCCATTGCAAAACATCTCCTTGCAGAGAAGCTGTAATATAGTCTAAGAATTTGTTCTTAGTCCAAGTATCTTCGTAATATAAAACGATGAGGGACATGAATTGTGCCCAATCATCAATTTCCTTTTCTTGATCTTTGAAGGATACATTTGTTAGATCCAAATAGGTTCCATTTTGAGCTATCACTTGTTTATGCATGTCATCTCTCCTAATATAGGATGGGGTTGGATTAGATGAAAAAGGGTCTTCTTCTTTTACCTTTATGAATTCTTCATCTTAAGTGTTTCTCAAGTATTCTTCGAATTTTTCTTTATTTTTAATTTCCTTTAACGGTTCTTCCGCTTTTCTTTTACCTTTTCCATTATGGTTTAAATTTTCTAAATGTAGTTATTCTAGATCCGATTCTGACTCATCATCATGGTCTGATGATTCTTCTGAAGTTTCTTCTTCAAATACAACATTTATCTCATGGTTAAAATGAGATCAAAGTGGTTCATATTCGAGTGAGGATACTCGAATATTTTCTAGAATTGTATCTCTTTCCTCAGCGAATAATTGAGGATCTTCATAGAGAGTTTTCCAGTAGTCAAGTATATCGAGTATGTTTTCATACTCTTCATAATTGTATGAAGACTCAACTTTATCTGTGTTTAAAGACTTTATGTCATCAGATCCATAGAATAACCTAGGATTTTTGTTATCTCCTGGGCGACTTATTCCTTCTAATTTTTGAACTTCTAAGTTCTCAATTTTTTGAATGAAAACTGACAATTGATCCATAGATTCTTGTGTTAGATCTAAGTCATTAATATTTCCAAGTTTTGTTACTTGTTATGTTAATTGTTCAAGACTTACTTCCATATCATCGAGTTTTTTCTCGATATAGTTTTCATGGTCAATTTGTCTTTTTTCCAGCCTTGATAGCCAACTACTAATCATATCTATTATCGAATTTATAGTACCACTAATTTCACTTAAATTATTTTCTGATCTTTTATTAATATGTAACTTATGATTATAATCGTTCTCACTTTTGCCTAATTGATTAGCTATACACTCTATTTTATTCTCTGCTTCAGTCATTTGTTGGTTCAGTGGTACCTAAGACCATCTACTAAGATTTCTGGTGCCTAAAACCAGTTGATCCCAAAAACACCTCCATGCATTCAATGGCTATGAGGTTTAGCAGGGACACGTATGGGCTTTGAAACCTTAATAGCGTATGGGTTTTCGTTCCCAACAAATAAAAGTTACACATAATAAAATAGAAAGCTAGCTAAATAATTAAGCTTGAGAGAGAAGATCTAAATAACTTTGTCTACGATCTATAATACACTCTGCTTGCCCTATAGCTTCTTCATACCTTTCTTTTAGATTTTCTATATTATTTGACTCAATATTAATAGACTTACAATTTTTAGTCAGTTATTAATACCTTTGAATTGTTTTTTCCATTTTTTGATTTTTTGTTTAGAGTATTTAATATCATCTACATAGTCTAAACGAGAAAGGGGCATAAATATTTCATTAAAACATGAATACCTATAGTGATTAACTTGCTTCTTCAAGCCTCTGATACACAAGCTACAAGCTAGTTGGTTTTAGCTCTGATTACAGTTACAAGCTAGTTGGTTCTAGCTCTTATACCACTTACAAGATCTTTCACAAGCTTATCTTACAATATTTTACAAATTGCTCAACTCATGAGCACCTAAGGATCTAAAGAAAGAAGATTAATTTACAGTAGTAGTAGTAATAGAAGAAAGGCAGAGTATTCTCTCTGACTTGGAGTTGGAGTGTGAGTTTTGTTACCCACCAGAAGAGGAAGAGGATTGGAAGAAAGGAGTTGAGGACGAGTTTGATACTTGGAGGAGAGTTGGAGAAGACTTGAGGAAAGGAGTTGTCTTTCCTTGCTACTTCGAACTACTTATATAAGATAAGAGAGTGGAAACATTTGGGACCACTATCATTGTCTTCTTTTCTTTTTCTATCTGCAAAGTTGGACTTTCTCTTTTCTTTTTTTTTGTTGACTGGGTGCTGAATGTGTTCCAGTTAGCAGCAACTGGTTGGACGGCCGGACCATTGGGTTGATAAGGCGGGCGGACACAAGACTCTCTCTCTAGATCAAGAGATCTTGTCCACTGCCCATAACACGTCCACTACCTAACCTCATCATCGCAAAATAAAAAAATTTCTTCTTATGTCTTTTCTTCCCACAACCACCAATCATCTACATCCCTTTGCCACCGTGACAACCAAAAGAATTAAAAATATTATTCTGGAATTTTTGGAAAAGTTTGAATGTCTATGCATTTTTCGTCACTAACGGTGAAGAACACTTTTAGTAGCGAATTCTTGGGTGAACAGTGTCGCAAAAAAAGGTATTCTTCAGCTTTTGCGATGCTGTTAATTATAAATTTCATCACAAAAGGTGTTCTTGACTTTTAGTGGTGAAAAATGCATAGACATTCAAATTTTTGCATATTTTCCAGAAATTTCATATTTTTTTTAAGTCTTTTGGTTGTGGCTGCGCCGGTGGCGATGAGATGTGATGGGTTGGTGTTGTGATAAGAATGACAAAAGTAGTATTTGTTTTATTTTTCGATGATTAAGGTTAGGCACTTGGATGTTTTTGGATAGTGTGGACAAGATCTCCTCTGGGTCCTTGCCGGGAGCTAACAATTTTGTTTTTAAATTTTCTTCTTTTTTTTTTTTCAATTTTTATGGTTTATTTTTTTTTATTTGATTTTTTTATTATTTTTTTTCATCTACATGGCAAAACACAATTTTAAAAAGTAGATTCCACATGTGACACATCATCATTTAACAGATTATTTAATGAAATAGTTAACGGTAGAGCCAAGTTGTCACGTTTGAAAGAGTTTAGGATATTAAAATGCAACATTTAAAAAATCAAGTATAACTCTGAAATTTGATGTAAAACACAAGGTACTAAAGTGTAATTTGCTCATAAAACAATTACTAAGTAAAATGAAATTGAAGATTAAACAACATTTTGAATAAAATTTGATAGAATTTTGAAAGGAGACAGAGGGGAGAGTATTGTTACTTCTAAGTTTTAATTAAACTTCATATTACATAATGTTAAAAATAAGTAAAGATGGATGTTAATGTGGGCTATGTTTTTTAAAAGAGTTAGATTAATACTAATTTATATATAATTGCACATATCAAGTGATAAAACTATATACTTTTTTTATCACCTCTCTAAATGTGCCATGTGCAACAACACAGGGTAGCCCAAGCTACTCTCCGCCTTTGCCTCTGTAAGTGGCATCTAGCCGTATATATATACTAGACTCATGCACCAGTGTACACGTGTGTACATTAATTATTTTTATTTTGAATTTATTTTTTATAATTTTTAAGAAATAAGGACAAATGAAAAAAAATAAAAAATAAAAATAAGTGTTTGAGTAACTATCCACTTCACTAAAATGTTTATTTTTAAATTTTAGTTAATTTAAATATTTAGTTTTACTATTGTATCATTATTTACTAAATGTAAAGGTTATTAATGGATGGGTATTTTCGTCTAAAATATTTTCGTGAAGCCTACTTACCTTGCTAGCTTTATAATAATATATATATATATATATATATATATATATAGATAATTTGTTCCCTTACAGAAGAACTCTTCCATCTATACAGTAAATCCATCTAGTCAATCCATTCCCTTCCCTTGTAATTTGGTATTAGAGCCATAAGAGTTGAGATCTTAGTTCTTACTGTGGTTAACTCATCCGCCCAAGTGGCTGGTTATCTCTATTTATCTTAGTTATGCTAGTATTGTTTATTCTGTTTGTTCATATTTATCTCATAATCTATTGTTCTATCTTTTCTCCAAACAGTAGGTCCGGGCCTAAACAATAAGTCCCTGAGGAGAGGCATGAGCGGGTGGTGCATGAGTGGAGAGGAGTGAACAGCAGTAGATTCTAAGGTATTTATGGATTTAATAGATAAACAGTGATAGTTTAATTATGTAACGACCATGAAATTTAATAATTGAATTTTTGTAAATTATTTTGCAAAAAGATGAATTTACCCTTGGTTGTTAAGGGACGTGAAAGTCAAACTTTGTTTCGAGACACTTTTAGCTGTGGTTTGGGTACCATTGCGTAGGTCTCGAACTCACGAGTTCGTAGATAGGCGGCACGCGGGAAACAGAGTTCGTGTGCGAAAGTTACGGGTCTAGATTGTCAGGGACATTTTGGTAATTTGGTAAGGGTAGATATTATTTTTAACCCCTAAAAACATTTGATCTCACATCATCATCTTCAATTTTCATTCTCTCTCTAGAACGCCCAACCTCCCCCGCCCACCCCGGCGAACCCGTATGGCCAAAACACCAAGAAACCGAAAATCATTAACTTTGATTCAAGGCTCTATCTCCCATTTTGGTGGAACTAATCGGGATCTCCTCCTTCCCGCGAGCACAACCATACAAACCATTGGAGGAGACAACCGTGGGAGACGTTGGACCGAGGAAAAGATAAAATCAAAAGTTCCAGTCGGTTTTTCGGCCAGCACAGGTATGAGTTTAGTGTTTTGATTTCATTTTTGAATTCCTGGCTTTGAGTAGATAGATTTAGATGTAAAATTCGTGAAAAACGGTTAAGTTCTGAAGAAGTTAGGAAAACTTCAAGGTCGACCGGAAATGGAGGATTCCGACGATGACGACGATGGCGCGAACGTCTTCTCCGGCGAGTTGCTAGTGCTCGGTCGGGTCGAGTGGACTGGGTCAGGTCGAGTAGACTGGGTCGGGTCGAGTGGACCAAGTCAGGTCGAGTTGGGCCGGGTCAGGTCGAGTTGGGCCGGGTCGGGCCGAGTTGGGCCGGGTGGGACCGACTCAGCGCGTGGGTACTGTAGCCGACGCGTGACGGCGTGTGAGGGCGGGTGGCCGGCGAGTGGTCCAGCCTTCTACCGGCGTATGGCTAGGATTTTGGGACGTTTTAGATTGGATTTTGATGGTTTTGAGGCCGTAGGAGTTCGTTTAGAGCCCCAGTTAGGTAATCCTAGCGGTAACGGTTGACCATGAAGTGGGTTTTGAGCTCGGGAGGTCAAGGTAGTTGGGTCAATATTGTGTCAAGAGTTCCTTGGGGCTAGAGCATCCATGATTTGGTATTTTATTCACGCTCCGAACGGACTAGGGTTCCGGGATTGCATGGGTATGCATACTTCCAGGTATTGGGTTATACCATGGGATTCTCCGATGATTGGCGTGGAGGGTGTTTTTCTCCGCTACATTATTGAGGGTTCTCCGATTGGCGTTAGAGGGTATGTCTCCGCCAGATCGTCGAGGGGTTCTCCAATGTTGGTGTTCGAGGGATCTTTCTCCGCCATATCGTTGAGGTCTAAGATAGCTCTGGAGGATCAGGGATATCGAGTTATCACTTGGGGGCTCAGGACGAGCCGAGATATCGAGTTATCACTCGGGGGCTCAGGACGAGCCGGGATATCGAGTTATCACTCGGGGGCTCAGGATGAGCTAGGATATCGAGTTACCACTTGGGGTGCTCTAGAGGAGCAGGGATATCGAGTTCGACTCGGGGCGAGTTAGTGAGACTCAATTCAACCAAGTCTGGTTCCTTCGTCATCCGGGTTAGTGGGATGGTGTGGGTGGTGACCCAGATTGACGAGCCAGTTGTCTTGTGTTATTACAATAGAGGTTTCAGCAGTGCCTGAGCTACTAACAATTGATGTCAGAGCGTGTTACCTTTTCGGACCACCACTATTCCGAGGTTTCGACGGTGACCTGTAAGTTATCCTACGTCTAACAGGTAGAAGTGGTCAGTAAGTACAGAGAGCTTCTGTCGGAAACCCCGTAAGATTTATTTAATATATTTAAGGATAAAGGGTATTCTTGGTATTAAATTTTGAGGAAAAAAGAGCTGTTAGAAGGGATAAGGGCTTTTTGCGGATTTCGAGACGAAATTCGGGAAAGGTCCTTACAATTGGTATCAGAGCTCTAGGTTTAACTTCCTGCAGACCGCACACTTGTGTGCAAATTATTTAAGGATTCCTGTTAACAAGATGCCTCCGAGACGTTTATCTCTTCAGCGACCTTGAATTGAGGGAGGCGGAGGTCATGTGATGCACGGGCGAGGTAGGCATCGCTGTTGCTGGCGAGTGGACCCTGGTTTTGTCGATGACAATGCATGCATACAAGTATATTTGAATTAAACTCTTTTATGTATTTTACAAATCTTACTGGACACAGGTTTTCAACATTTCAGTGAAAATGTGTTTTGGGGAAATGGCCTGGTTTTTGGACTCGGTTTTGAAATCATTTTGACGTGGTAATTATTGAGTCCATGATTTTGAGTTTAGACCCGTATTTATGACTTTATTGGGCTTGGCCATAAATGATTTTTTAAAGAATTTGGCTTAGGCCAAGAAACAAATATTGGAAATACGGATTTGATTTTCACTGGTTTTCTGTTCCCGATGTCAATGTTGCTCCGACTGGCGTTGAGGGGTTTTGCTCCGCTGGTTGTTGAGGGTTCTCCGATGCTGGTGTCAAGGGTGTTCTCTGCCGGATCGTTGAGGCTGTCTACGCATATCACAGGTTTCTGCACCACTCGACGTATATCGGGTGTGCATGGTCATGGTTTTTCTCCGACTGGCATTTAGGGGTTTTGCTCCGCTGGTTGTTGAGGGTTCTTCGATGCTGATGTCGAGGGTTTTCTCCGTCGGGTCGTTGAGGCTGTCTATGCATAGTACAGGGTTCTGCACAACTCGAGGTATATCGAGTGTGTGGAGGGACTTTCGAGAACTGTGGTTTGATGTGTCCAAGTTGATTTACATGATTTGAACCCCTTTGAGGAGGGTTTTCAAAGCAAGGTTGCGGACCACAGAATGTTTTCATTATTTGGATTTCGTGGGTCCTACCGAATGTTTTCTTTTCAAAAGATGGATTTTTCCGGTAAGCGTTTGGTTTATCTTTATGAACTTGTTTGAAAATAAATGTTGTGTATGCACACATTGTTTTATACATGATGAAGGGTCTTCTCCATCACGTATTCATTAAGGTTTGTCTCCGACTAGCGTAGGAGGGTATTTCTTCATCAGATCGTTGACGGGTTCTCCGATGCTGGCATTGCAAGGTAGTGCTCTGCTAGATCGGTGAGGCTGACTGCACGTAGTACACATGCCCCTATTCGACACCTAGTTTCGAGGTATTTTCGGGCATGTAACGTCATGATCTGAGGTGATGTTAGTCATGTTGGGAGTAAGACCCGCAGTGGACTTCACGGACTCAGTGACCTGGTTTGAGGTGTGTTCCGAGTTGAATGGATTCTGGTGCCTTCAGAATTTCTCCTGGATGTAGTTCTCGCCTTCTGGTTGTTGTCGAGACTGGAATAGGGAAATGTGCAGAGTGCACAGGTTCTATTGGGAATCACATCTGAGGCCCAGTTCGTATCGGTGGTGATGCGAGAACTTGAAACAGGAGGATTGTCCTTTGACCTGAGTTAAGGGAATTTCGGGGACAAAATTTCTTTAAGGGGGGTGATTTGTAATGACCCGGAAATTTAATTACTGAATTTTTGTAAATTGTTTTGCAAAAAGATGAATTTACCCTTGGTTGTTAAGGGGCGTGAAAGTCAAATTTTATTTCGAGACAATTTTAGCTGTGTTTCAGGTACCGTTGCATAGGTCTCGAACTCACGAGTTCGTAGACAGGCGGCACGCGGGAAACAGAGTTCGTGGACGAAAGTTACGGGTCTAGATTGTCAGGGACATTTTGGTAATTTGGTAAGGGTAGATATTTTTTTTAACCCCTAAAAACATTTGATCTCTCATCATCATCTTCAGTTTTCACTTTCTCTCTTGCCCCCCCCCCCCCCCCCCCCCCCCCCCGACCCCGTGTGACCCAAAACACCAAGAAACCCAAAATCATTGACTTTGATTGAAGGCTATGTCTTCCATTTTGGTGGAACTAATCAGGATCTCCACCTTCCCGCGAGCACAATCCTACAAACCATCGGAGAAGACAACTGCAGGAGACGCCGGACCGAGGAAAAGATAAAATCGGAAGTTCCAATCAATTTTTTGACCAGCACAGGTACGTGTTTAGTGTTTTGAGGTCATTTTTGAATTCATAGGTTCGAGTAGATAGATTTAGACGTAAAATTCATGAAAAACAGTTCAGATTTGAAGAAGTTAGAAAAACTTCAAGGTCGGCCGGAAATGGAGGATTCCGACGACAACGGTGCGGCTGTCTTCTCCGGCGAGTCACCGGCGACCGATCGGGTCGAGTGGATCGGGTCAGGTCGAGTGGATCAAGTCGAGTCGAGTCGAGGTTGGCTGGGTCAGACTAGGTCAGCGCGTGGGTACTATAGCAGGCGCGAGGCCGACGTGTGGCACATGGTCCGGCCTTCTACCGGCGCGTGGTGGCGCATGGGACTGATTACGAGGTCACGGCGGCGCTTGGCTAGGGTGTTGGGACCTTTTAGACTGGATTTTGATGGTTTTGAGGCCGTAGGAGTTCGTTTACAGCCCCGGTTGGGTAATCCCAACGGTAACTGTTGACCATGGAGCGGGTTTTGAGCTCGGGAGGTCAAGGTAGTTGGGTCAATATTTCGTCAAGAGTTCCTTGGGGCTAGAGCGTCCATGATTTGGTATTTTATTCGCACTGTGAACGGACTAGGGTTCCGGGATTGCATGGGTATGCATACTTCAAGGTATTGGGTTATACCATGGGATTCTCTGATGATTGGCGTGTAGGGTGTTTTTCTCCGCTACATTGTTGAGGGTTCTCCGATTGGCGTTAGAGGGTATGTCTCCGCTAGATCGTCGAGGGGTTCTCCAATGTTGGAATTCGAGGGATCTTTCTCCGCCATATCGTTGAGGTCTAAAATAGCTCTGAAGGAGCAGGGATATCGAGTTATCACTCGGGGGATCAAGACGAGCTGGGATATCGTGTTATCACTCGAGGGCTCAGGAAGAGCCTGGATATCGAGTTACCACTCGGGGTGCTCTGGAGGAGCAGGGATATCGAGTTTGACTCAGGGCTAGTCAGTGAAACTCAAATCAACCAAGTATAGTTCCTTCGTCATCCGGGTCAGTGGGATGGTGTGGGCGGTGACCCAGATTGACGAGCCAATTGTCTTGTGTTATTACAGTAGATGTTTCAGCAGTGTCTGACCTACTGACAATTGATGTCAGAGCGTGTTACCTTTTTGGACCACCACTATTCTGAGGTTTCGGCGGTGACCTGTAAGCTATCATGCGTCTGACAGGTAGGTGTGGTCAGTAAGTACATAGAGGTTCTGTCGGAAACCCTATAAGGTTTATTTAATATATTTAAGGATAAAGGGTATTCTTCGTATTAAATTTTGAGGAAAAAAGAGCTATCAGACGGGATAAGGGCTTGTCGCGGATTTCGAAGCGAAATTCGGGAAGGGTCCTTACAAATTAAGGTATTCAGGATACCTAAAACTTAGGAAAAATAGTCGACTCTTTAGATCTAATTCATTAACTAGCTCTAGATCTAGTTTGTCAAATTTAACAAGAATCCCAGATATAGTTAATGAAGAACAAGAAACATATGATGCTAGTGAAGAAGTAAACGTCAATGACTGGAATATAACCAAAATTCCAACCAGTGAAATTTATAAGAAAAAATAGTCAATTTCCTCATTTAAAAGTGAACATCATGTTAAAACAGTGGAACAAGTTTATGCTTTACGTAAAGAACATGAAACTTGTCAATTATTTAATGCTGAGTCCCTGAGAAAGCATAGGAAAGATGGTCATAACTTCCTACGCATAGACCTAGTTCAAGTAGCCATCAAACCACTGACAAGATTAGGTCTTAATGCTTGAGTTTTATTATGTCTCCGAGATGCAAGATTCACTAACTTTGGTGATAGCACTCTTGGAATGATAGAGTCAAGTTTGTGTAATGGACCAATCCACTTTGATTTTTATCCATATTTCACAATAAGTCTCTTTGATCCCCATGTCTTAAAAGCTTTAAAATTAAATATTAAAACTTCAGGATATCATATACTTGAAGGTAGTCAACCTTTAGCTTTAATATCTCCGGAACAAAGAAAAAGGTGCATGCCGCAATCACGAGGGACTACCGCTGTTACGAGATTAGACCCCCGGATGTAGCAACTACAATTACTCTTGTTCCGAATTTATTACAAGACCACAGGAACAAACATGAATTTCCAAGCTCTTAATAAAAGTCCAAAAGATCAAACTTTAGTCATACAAAGTAACCAACAAAATTCAAGAATCAGAGTCCCTCAGACGATCAGTTGGTCGGATGTTAACCTCCCCACTGAATGGTCATTAGTAAATGAAAATGAACCACTTAATATACAAAGAAACTTTACAAATTTTGATGATATTCAACAATACTAAGATGGCACAGTTAAAATCAGATTTGATAGTCAAAAACCCAAGTCTAGCATCCAACTTAGAGATGTAGAAGAAACATCATCTTCCACAAGAGTTTACCCTACCAGGCATTCTTTTGCTGGATCTGCATCTACTATGACTAAATCCACAAGATATAATGAAATCAACTAAGATTTAAAAAACTTAAAGTTCAAAGGTGTCCAAACCAAGTCTCAAGTTAGCTATGGTAGTTAAAAAGAACCAACTTCACCAACCTAATTCTCAATTGTTAACAATGACCAAACCATTTAAAATTAATTGGAAAATACTAAATCAAGATATTGAGTCAATTAAAAACATTGAACCAAGAAATGCCTTTAGGAAAAGATTTAATCCACAAGAAAAAGAAAATTTATTTCAAAATTGGGAAAAGTTAATGAGACAAAGCCAAACTAATATATTCTTCTTTGACTTTGTCGAGAAAAATTGCCAAGAAGCTAATAACTTAAAAGTCATTACTAAAGAACAATGGACAAAAGAAGATTCAACCCAAATAACCTCTAGTCACCCTCCCCCAGAGACAATCATACTTGACATCAATAAAACCAAAGTCGTAGCCTCCCCATTTAAAGTCGCTACACAAGAAAAAAGTCAGGATTTTAAAAAACTAATCGAACAAAACAACTATACTAATCAAAGTTTAATAACCCTAGGAAAACAGTTAGATAAAATTGAAACAAAAATTGATAAACCACTAATTGAAGAAAAAAGTCCAAAACCCAAACGAGAATCACCTTTATTAACATTCTCCGATAGTAAAACTGGATTACCATCCAAACCTTCTTCTTCTATAATAAAAGTGGAACAAATGATTAAAGACTTAACCCTAGCCCAGTCAAAATATCCACAAAAAAGTTTACAAGTAATAGATATGCACAGTCAAGAGTCAGAAAGCACGAATTCTTCTGAGTCTGAATATAGTAATATCAGTAAAATTGAAAATGCATTTAAAAATCTTGAACTAAAAAGAATATCTACCAAAGTAAACCCAACCAGTTTTACCATAAATTGGTATAATAGACCAACGCCTCCGGATATTCAACATGAAGAAAGAATATTTCAAAATCAATTTGCGGTATCCTCTGGTAAACTCTATGAATGAAATATAGATGGTTTATCTGAGCAAGAAATATTAAATAAGTTACAACATAAGTCAATGGTTGCTAACAGTTAGGTTACCAATCATAATCTCAGTCAACCGGAGATCCTTGACCTCTTTATTACCGGATTTTCCGGAACCCTTCGTGCTTGGTGGGAAAAACACCTCACTGAGCAGTCAACCTCACTGAGCAATCAAGACAGGATATCATGCATTATGTACTACACGATGAGGAAGGCTTCCCAGTCTTTGATGAAAGAATTGAGGCAGGAATTCCTGATGCAGTTAACACTTTACTACTCACAATTATAGAACATTTCATAGGAACCCCAAGAAATGTCACTACTAGAATTCATGATCAACTCAGTAATCTCATATGTCCAACATTGAGTGACTTTAGGTGGTATAAAGATGTCTTCATATCAAGAGTAATGCTAAGAGATGATAGTAATCAATCTTTCTGGAAAGAAAAATTTATTAATGGTTTAACAAATCTATTTGCTCACAAAATCAGACAAGTCGTCAGTAATGAGCAAGGTTAAATTGATTATGAAAAACTTACTTATGGAAATATAGTAAGTGTAATTCAAAAAGAAGGATTAAAAATGTGCATTAACATGAAAATAAGTAGGCAAATTAATAATGATAAAAGAAAAGCAAAATATGAGTTAGGAAATTTCTGTGAACAATATGGTTTACCTCCCATTCCACCTTCACGAAAGAATAAACATATTTCTGAAAGAAAAAATAAATTCAGTAATAAAAAATATTATAAGCCTTATAAAACAGACAAATTCCGGAATAATAAATTTTATGAGAAAAGACCAAGAAAACATTGGCCAAATAAGTCAAAAAACTGGTTACATAAGTCACGTATGGACAAACAAAGAGCCATATGCTATAAGTGTCAAAAGCCTGGTCATTTTGCAAATAATTGCCTAGTAAAGAATAAGATTAACCGGTTAAAAATCACTGATGAAGAAAAAAAAGACTTAATTCGGGTCTTAGAATTAAGAAATACTTATTCCAGTGAAGAAATCCTTTCTGAGTCAGATTCTAGTAATCAAACATCTATAGATGATGAGATGTCCAGTTCTCCAGGGATTAAAATAGGTTGTCAAGATAATTGTTGTAAAACATTCAATGTCCTCACCAAACAAGAAGAACAAGAAGAATTGTTAATAGATTAATTGGGAAAATTGACAACTCATATTTAAAGTCGGAATACTTAAAAAAATTAAGAAGAGTTATTCTCCGAAATGAACAAGAACAAGATCAAGTTAAAAGACCCTCCGCCAAAATAAGCCTTAGTACAACCTTAGACAGATTCAACAAAGCGAAGAAAGAAGTCACCATTCAAGATTTACAATCAGAGGTCAACAAGATTAAAGAAGATATCAAACAGTTAAAAACTGAAAATCAAGATATAAAAACTCAATTAATTAGAACAAATAATTTTGAAGATGAACAATCCTGCCATGTAGAAGAAAGAGACCAAAGTCATGATAATATCTTAAATCCTATACAACAAATTCACATTAAAAAATGGTACATCTCCGTCAGATTAGTAATTCAAGATTTTGAGTTAACAACTATAGCCCTTGTAGATTCAAGTGCAGATCTCAAATGTCTTTAGGAAGGGTTAATCCCAACAAAATATTATAAGAAATTAACCCAATCCTTAAAATTTGTAAATGGTAGTAAAATGGAACTTAATTACGAAATTCCAAAGGCCCATATTTGCCAAGATAATGTCTGTTTTAAGACACCATTTGTCTTACTTAGGAATATAAGTGATCAAATGATTCTAGGACTCCCATTCATCACATTATTATACCCTTTCACAACAAATTATGATGAAATAACCACTTACCCAATGCATCAAAAAGTCACATTCAAATTTCTAGTTAATCCGACAATCCAAACAGTAAAAGCCTTCCAAAAAGATCTATATCACAAACAATCAGTTTAATAAATTGTAAAACCAAACAGTTATCCTTTCTTAAAGAAGAAATTAAATTTAAAAGCATTGAAGATCAATTAAAACAAGGAGCTCTTCAATCTAAAATTCAGAAGTTTGAACAAAGTATTAAAAGCAAAGTCTATGATGATCTCCCTAATGCTTTCTGGCATAGGAAAAAACATATAGTACGTCTTCCCTATGTTAAAGATTTCAGTGAAAATAAAATACCTACAAAAGCAAGGCCGATACAAATGAGTCAAGACATAATGGAATCTTGTAAAAAAGAGATTAATGAGCTACTCAATAAAGGAATAATCAGGAAAAGTAAATCCCCATGGTCATGCTCTTCATTCTATGTTCAAAAGTAAGCAGAATTAGAAAGAGGAGTTTCCAGACTAGTCATCAATTACAAGCCTCTTAATTCAGTACTTGAATGGATTAGATACCCAATCCCTAATAAAAGGGATCTAGTCAACCGATTAGGAAATGCGGTCATCTTTTCAAAATTTGATATGTGACAAATCCAAATTCATGAGAGTGATAGGTATAAAACTACCTTTGTAACCCCATTTGGCCATTACGAATGGAATGTAATGTCTTTCAACCTTAAGAATGCACCTAGTGAATTCCATAACATAATGAATGAAATATTCAACCCATACAGTGAATTTTCGATCGTCTATATAGATGATGTCCTTATTTTCTCACAGTCCATTGGACAACATTGGAAACACCTTAGCAAATTCTTAGAAATTTTCCAAAAAAATGGTTTAGTCGTCTCCGCTTCAAAGGTTAAATTATTTGAAACCAAAGTAAGATTCCTTGGTTTCAATATTTTCCAATCCACAGTCAGCCCAATTACCCGTGTTCTCGAATTTGCCGATAAATTCCCAGATGAAATTCTTGACAAAAGTCAACTTAAAAGGTTTCTAGGATCACACATTTATGTTTCAGATTTCTATCAAGACCTCAGGAAACAATGTAAACCTTTATTTGATCGTCTCCAGAGCAATCCTCCTGCCTGGACACTTACTCATACCAACATAGTCAAACAAATCAAACAACATGTCAAGACACTCCCTTGTCTTGGTATTCCTTCAGCCAGGTCCTCCAAAATTGTTGAAACTGATGCTTCTAATGTTGGTTATGGAGGCATCCTCAAGCAGAAAGTCACCTGAGATCAACCTGAACAAATTGTTCGATTCTATTCAGGAATTTGGAACCAGTCACAAAGAAATTATAGTACTATAAAAAAGGAAATTTTATCTATAGTATTATGCATTTCAAAGTTTCAAGATGACTTATTAAACCAAAATGTTTTAGTAAGAGTCGATTGTAAAAGTGCAAAACATGTTCTTGAAAATGATGTCCATAATGTTGCCTCTAAAAAACTTTTTGCATATTGGCAAGCTATTTTAAGTGTTTTTTATTTTGAAATAGAGTATTTGAGAGGAAATGATAATTGCATTCTTGATTTTCTAACCCGAGAATTCTTGCAGAGTAAACATGTCTGAAAAAACACTAGACAAGCAGTTAGCAAGGAGGCTCCCCGCCTCTTTAACACCAATAAACACATGAGTCTTTCACTCCATCATCCTTAATCCCTTACTCTAGTCATCATCCTATTCCTATTACAAATCAGTACACTGCCCTAGGATCCACCTTGGGGCACATCAGGCCTAATTATCAATCAACCCTTGTATCGAGTTATGACCCTTTTCAGTCTCTAGTAAGACCTCAATCAAGCCCAGTTCCATTTCCCCAATCTTCACAATATTTTCCCAAAGATCCAAGCCACAATCTTTTTTTCATTGAACCCTCTCTTAGTCAACTAAAATCCCCAGAGTCAATAGCCAAAAACATTTATATACCAAATTGGCATTTTACCCTAGTTCACCCAAAAAAGTCGATTAAATTTTACATGGAGATCCTCCTCCATACAGCTTCAATCCACCTTAAGCCGATTACTGACAAAAATGACTCCAGTACAACCCTTTACCTTTCTATTTACATTCTGAAAATAGTTAGCTTGTCTCAATGGAAACATCCTCCCTATGATCGACAAGAGCTTCCAAATTCTGAAACCCCATTTACCTATTTTGATTATATTGATGCTTGGAGTAAAGTGTTCCTCCATCAAACAGAAACATTCAGTCACTCCTAGTTTATCAATTTCGACAGTAAATTCAAAGGTACATTTCCAAAGTGGTACTTAAAATGGTGGTCTGATTATGGACCAATGCTCAAGATTCTGCCACCAAGTCTTCAGGACACAGTCAAACATTTTAGTGAAAACCAACCATTCAGTGATGAAGATCGCGAATTTCCACTCATGTTACACTTCATGTCTAAGTACAAAGTTCCATGGATTCATAAGTGGTGCTACGAGATTTGTCAAGACATACTAGTCCGCCATTTTTCAGTTAAATGGTGGGATAGATTCAACCATGATCGCATAATCTCCCAGGTTCATCAAGAGTTTTCAGTTACAAAGAAGACAGTCAAGAAAGAGTCAACAGTCCAGCCTCGAAAGTCTATCACCTCTTCTTCCTCAACCCTTTCTCTTGAGGAAAAATCACTCACTGAGCTAAAAAAGATGGCCAGAATGATTATGATTCGTGCAGCACAAATGGGCGAAGATAATGATGATAATGAAGATGATAACTGCTCTGCATAGTCATCCTCATCTTCCAGCCACCAGTCAACCTCTTCCTCCTCCTTGGGAAATCAAGTTGCTGTTGATATTTCATCATCCAGTAAAATGTCATTTCCCTCCAAGGAAAAGAAGAAGATTCTTTGGTTAGATTTTCAAGACAGTCAAGATCCCCTTACAACCTAAATGCTATTGAATAAAGCAACAAGACACTTTTTCATCAACAGTTACAGTCTCGTGCTACTACAGTCAACAATTCACTATTCATCAACAATTCCAGTCTCGTGCTACTACAGTTTCCCGATAAAGTAGTATTCATAAACAATGTTGCCGCTGCCCCTATAGACAAACTTGCTTTCGGCCACAGTAAAAGACAAACCAACTTTCGACCACAGTAAATCACAATCATGTCATGTCTTGGTGTCTCTGTTTATATAAAGAGTGCTCATTCTTCATTGCAAAACACTTTTTTCTCTTCCCAATTTTATTTTCATATTCTGTTTTAGAGATTTCTTAAAATTTCAGAAGATCTTCAGTAAGCGGTCATTTCTCATGGAAGATTTCAAAATTTTCATATCAGTAAAAGAAATAATTTCAGTCACAAATGGTTTTAAGTAACAAGAGGAATTTGCCAATCATTTTCTTATTCATATTTTTAATCATTTTTTATATTATTTCTATTTTATCATGTTATATAAATTATTATCTCATTCCTCAAATCCTTGAGATAATCCGTTCCCTTACAGAAGAACTCTTTCATCTCTATAGTAAATTCATGAGTAAATCCGTTCCCTTCCCTTGTAATATATATATATATATATATATATATAGTATTCAAACCCTTTCCTTTTTTTATTGATTTTTTTTTTGGTACGAGTTGTATAAAAGAGTCTTGTTTTTCACGCTCGAGGTAGTATTGTTAACAATTATAGCAAAATATTCCGCATATATCTGGGGAGCATTTTTGCCCACTGGTGAGCATTTGTTTTGCTCACCGCTTCCCTAAAAGCTTGACATCTAGTATATTAAATACTTTGTATTAATATTAAAAAATAATTTTGCAACTACAAAAAATAAATTTCCGCTTTCTTCATTCTTTGCTTCAGCACCACCATGACCATCGGTGGAAGCCACTGCAACAGCAGCACCACCATTAATATTTAACCCCGCTGGATTAATTTCCTTTGAAAACTAAAAATAACTAAAGAACATAAGAACAACCCAACGACTATCAAGCCTCTTTCTGCCCCAAATCCGGTAAATACCCGCACCACCAAAATCGGAAGCCATGGCAGCAGCTCCATGGCTTCTTAGAAAAATAAAATCTTCAAATACCCAGTATTCCATACGATCTTTGCCAAAATTTGGAAGATATTTTTTCTAAGAGATTTTGGGTTTATTCCTCGCAAACCGAAATTTTGGGCAATCTTAAATACCTCTAGAGTTTGTTTTTCAAATCAGGGTTCTTCAAAATGAAAGGTTTGGGTGGTCTCTCTCCTGTCTTTGTTTCCACGAACACTCCAAAAACCCATCTATTCCATCACATATACATGTAAAATAAGTTTTGAACTCTAGAAATTTCAACAAATATTCAATCATAGTAACATAAACCCAAAAAAAAATAAAAAACCCGATGTGGGTCTTTCTCTGTTCCAATCTTCTTCCTTCTTCCTCTCTTTATTCCTGCATAAAAATTTAACCGAAAAATTGACAACCAAATTTAACATGATGTGGGTCTTTGCTCTAAATTCAAATACCTACACATCAAAATCACCAAAGAATCATTTGTGGGTCTCATGCCAATGAACATTTATACAAAAACCCCAGGAAATGGTACAAATGTAAGCTAAATTGAGTCTTTGAAAGAAATTGAAATGCCAAGCGGAAAGTTTTAATCATTTAAATCTATAAAGAAAGTTAAACATCATTAATTTCAGGAGAGAAATTTTGCCTAGAATTGAGAATTTATTGACTATCACTGAACTCAGATCTGAAAATAAAATTGACAATCAAATTGTGAACTAAGGTAATCAAACAGAAAAAGAAAGTTCAAAAACAGAATCAATATGAGAGAGAGGCGGGATCCAAACTTTCCAAATTACTGCAATATTATGAGTAATGCAAGGAATGTTCAGTTCATCTTTTCATGCCAATATAGTAAGAAAGAAAAAACAAAAAACAAAAGGAATAATTATTAGATGGTAATAACTTACAGTAACTTTAGTCTGTTTGGCTATTTAGTTGTTGATCTGCTTCACAATAAAATGAACCTTTCCTGGGAAATCTGAAAAATGAAGTAATAAGCACTTTGTTTTCATTTAAGGAAAGAAAAATCAATTATGTGAGCAAATTACGGAGGCGGTGGTGCCACCATTATGTGAGCAAATTACAATGATTGAGTCAAGGGACAGTTTAGTCCCAACACCGATTCTAAACTCAGTGAAAAGAGAAACAACGTAGAATATACATCATGAGTGAAGCCATTCCAAAAGACAGCATACCACTGAGTATTCAGAATTTGAGGTTAATAAACGATTTCAATCTGAGTCGACTAACTATGATTTGAGCGTAGTCAAATTGAAGTTAATGCTCCTGTCTTCGCGAATTGCAGCATGCGGGGCGGCCCCCAGTTTCCACAGCACGTATTCTTTCTTCAGGATGTGCTCCATGCTTCACCAAAAACTCACCATCCTCTTTTGTCAATATTTCATTTGTCACCTGCAAAATTACACCAATTCTTATCTTTCATCATGCAAGTTTTTACATCCCACGTCAATCAACTCAACACACTCACTTTATGGTCTCTGAAGCCAAAATATGAGTTTGCCATGTCAAAAGGTTCTTGAAGGTATTTATTTAGGATATCATGCCAAAAAAGCAAAACCTTATATCCTTGAAATTGTTCAACCGAATACAAAGGGTACTTACTGCAGCAAGACTCTACTTGTCACGCAAATGTTCACACAGAGCCAACATCAAAGCGGTTTTCCTGTATGACAATGAAGCACCATTTCTTGAATCGGGAAAATTCGAAAATCATTCAAAATCAATCAAACAAAAACATTAACAGCTTATGCAGCAAAATGGAGATAATTTTTTTACTTGTGGCTGGTGCCACACTATCCAAGCACTGAAAAAATGAAAATTTTCTTCAAAGAATCTGGGAACAAAAATAGAAACCCACATTACCAAATTTATGAACATTACAGAAATCAGTTGTAGAGTAAAATGTAAATACCGAAAAACCCATTAGCTGAGTGATAAAAGTCAGAAAGTTTAGAGCATTCATTTGTTAGTCCTTTCAAGGGAATGGTACAACTGATGATTGTGATATTATTATTTTCTAATTTTACAAAAGATAAGAATATAAATTAATTAAAGAAATAGAGGAAATAGGTGTAAGAGTTGAGTATATATGAAATCACTATTCTATTAAGACTGCAACATGACTTTGGGTAATAGAGTCTTTTACTGTTAAGAGATTAATTATGAACTCCTTATATTGTAAGACTATTGGTAAAACATTGATATAGTAGGACTCTATTGCAGATTAACCTTTAGGACGTGTTTGGATGAGGGAAATAAACATGGGATTAGTTAAAAAGTTAGAATTTCAAGTTTCTTATGCACCAATTCTCTTGTTTGAATGCATAAATATAGGAATTTAAACTTCTAAGAAAATAAAAAACTCGGAATTTGGATGCCACAAATTCCAAGTTTAAATTCCATATAAAAATGTGTCATTTTCAAAATTCTATTTTTATAAGGGGTAACTGATAGAAGAAATAATGAACACAATAATTATGAACTTTATTTCTACTAAGTATAATTTTGCAAGTGCACAAAATCGATGGAGATAGTATAATGACAAGCAAAGGTCGATCCCTCGAGGACTTGTTCAACAATTAACCCAATTAAGTTCATATTTGTTAACTTATAGAAAAACACACACACACGCCAAGGGGGGTTTATGATTTGAGAGTTGAAAATTAAAGACAAGTCAATCAAAGTGCAGAAAATAACAATGCAAGAACGAAAGGTTGATTGCTTGTTAAACTAAGGCGAATTAAGGCTTACTATCCACTCTAACCCATTATAGCTCTTAACCAGATTATCTTGACCTATTTACTATGCAATTCTGAATTAGGTGCCGCCCATGCCTAGGTTCTGGCATTGGTACACTAGACATATATCATTCTCTCTTACTTAGCATGTCCTAAACATGGCATATGCCTAGAACGTCTATCATCTACCAGTTAAGATGATGCATGAAGTAATAAGAGAATTTAATGACACCACACTAGCCTAGAAAAGTGAGATGCATTCCTAAGTTGTCAAGAACTCCGATTACAAGATTGTTTCTTAACCTCAACCTCTTGATGCAAACGAACCACAGGATGATATGGCGGTCACTCAAGCAATTCCATCAATAATTTATGCAAACAAGATAGCAAAGCTCATAGGCATAAAAGAATGGTAGTTCAAGCAGTAATCAGAGTTATTCAGCATGCATAGCAATTAAGAACAAGAATAAAAATCTAGTTAACGAACTAACATGGCTAGGGTTTCAAGCAGCCCTAATCCTAACGAGAACTACTCACGCATAACTGGGATTAAAACAGATATAATTGAATTCATAATTAAATTGCAATAATAAAAAAAAGGTTACAGAAGAGATTGTTTAAGAACATGCATAGCAGAGCCACGACAGAGCCTTCATCTCCAAGCTCCACGCCCAAAAAGTGTAGAAAAATAAGAATTGTTTACTATGAACTGAATTACAATGTAAATTGAGGCTAGGGTCTAGATCTCCGAAATAATGTGAAAATTCTCTCTTGTCTCAAAATATCCTCCCCTTTTTACATAAACCCTAGCACCTCTATTTATAGAGAATTATTAATCCTCATACAAATAGAAGTTTACATTTAATTCTATAAGGAAACTGTTTCCTAAACACTTAAGAAATCTAATTAAAAACCTTTCCTAAATATAAAAGGAGTAAAAATAACATTCTAAAATTAAATAAGCTTAAAATCCCTATGCAATGTAGAAACAAGTGTGAATGCAAGTTGGCAAGTGGGAACACAAGCTGGTCGCGGGCAGCCCGCGGTCTTCCCGTGGTCTTCCCGGAATTTAGAACATGGCCTTTGGAATGTCTTCGTCATAGGGGTCTAGGACTGCGCTTTCAAGGCACACCATGAGTATAGTAAAAGCGTATCTTCACTCAGGCTAGGTGCAGAGGCTGCGCAGAGGAGGAACTGTGATCCACCTCTGACGGAACAAGACCCGGGTTCAGGCGCAGAGGTTGGGCTCGGATGGGAAGTTCTTGGGACATGTCCTAGCATGACCTTGGCACTTCTAGGACATGAACTTTATGTCATGAGACATAAGTTCGGGACCCAGAAGGCATGATCTGAGGTACTTGGTCAATGACTCAAAATAGGTGCACTGGCGCAATAGCGCACTCAGGACCCAGTTCAGGACCTGATATTGAAATGAGGACATCTCCTTCATATGAACTCCGATTTGAGCCATTCTTTTCGCATTCTTCTCAGAATTTACCTATCTTTCTAAATCTGCACAAGTCTCATAAGATTGATCATTTTCTACTATTGATGGCACGAAATCATTCAAAAGACATGTAAGAGAGGCATATAAAGACATCAAAATGATGCATAAATAATGACTGATCAAATACCCCCAAACCTATCTTTTGCTAGTCCCTGAGCAAAACAAACTTTAACAAAATGAAAAGACTCGATCTTAGTTAAGATAGAACATTTAAACCCCTAGGTTCACCTAGTAGGAGATGTTTTGTCTCCTGAAGGTTATAGCAGGACGATACCCACAAACGTTTTACTTAGACAAATAAGATGCTAGAGATGGTACTTTTAACAAGCTAATAAGAATCAAAGTAAGTAGACATGCTTTGCAGAACTAAAAGGAATGTCATAGCCGTGAGTATCATGTGAAGGTGTACATGTATAAGTGCCAATATTTCGAGTGATCATGTTTGAGAACAACTTCATATAAGTGCCTTAGAAAGATTTCGCCTCGACTCTAATCCTCACTAGGCAATTCTCAATTCGCACAAGAATCCTAGGCTTTCACTATTTTCAAGCATATGTGATAAGTTTACGTTATGAAATTCAAATTTAATCACATATGAGTAACAATGTAGAATAGCACTTTATGGAAATAAAGATCTCAAGAAATGAATTGAACTTTAAGAACATAGATACGTACCTTAATCCTCCGCATGATTGTCCATAAGATCAGTTAGGTCTTCTTTTTTCAGTTGTAACGGGGCTAAGCTTAGGGGTTTAGCAAGGAAGGATGGGATTCAAAGAACCTGAGTTATGCCAAGGCATGAGAAGTCATGGTTTGAACTTGGAATTTCTTAACTGCATCCATTCTTAGACCACAGCATTGTGCTTTCTTGATGACTTATTTTGAGGCTCTTAGCTCACTTGCCTTAATCTACTTTGTTTTTCACTTTTTCTTTTCAACGTTTTTTTTTCTTTCTTTTGATTTCTTTATTTATTTATTTTCTTTGAATTGAGTTGAACCAAGATCATGCAATGATTTCCTCAAACTTTCTTGCTGCTTGTTATATGTAAGTTTTTCTTTACTTTTGAACTTTGAATTGACTCCAATGTCCTTGGAATTGGGCAGCATCTTCTTCCTCCTCTCATTCTCACCATGAATCTCATTTACGACAACCTTAGCACAAACTGAGGTTATAGGGCATGGATGTGATGAATGGCTAAGTATTTTGGGTTATGTTATACTTTAGGTGATGAAAGAAATGGCTGAGTGTTTGGCTTCAAAGTTGGCTTAGGGAGCATGCAATAGGGTAGGATAAAGCCTTTAGAGGTTAAAGCATACATAGCCTATATCACTTCTTATGGCAAACCACACATTAGATCAAGAGTATCTAAATGATGTTAGTTCTTTAAAATTCAATGCAAAATGATGTAATAAGATCAACAATTAAGAACAAAAGCGATGAGTGTTTAAGAGTAGAAATAAGTATATCCCTCAGAAATAATGGCAATTAGGCTCAAAGATCTCACAAGGTAGTCTCCACTAATATTCTAATGTTCACTCAAATTCAGTTGTTTTGTTCACTTAATCACTTAAAACATGGCATTTGTGAAGTGCAGATTATGAACTACTTGACCATGGCATGACTCTTAGTAAGGCTAAGACAGTTAACTTAGCATATACATCCTTATTAACAAGTTATCATACTATTCAAAAGCAAAACAATTATGTAACTAACTAAACACAAAAAAAAACTAAGGCTGAAAATTCAAAAGTCCTGGCCGTGTATCACCCCCAAACCTACTTGTTTCTATATGCAAAATTTTTAAATCCACACCCCCAAACCTAAACTGAACATTGCCCTCAATGTGATAAATAGTAGGCATGAAAACAGTAGAAATGTTTGAGAGATATAACAGGCAGAATAGCAAAGGAAGAGAGAAATACAAATCAGGGCTAGGCTGCCTCCTATGAGCGCTTTATTTAACGTCTAGGCAAGACGGGGCTGGCATGCTAGGCATTTGATGCATGCTGAGTTGTAGGGTCGGCTGGGCCTGGATTGGAAATGGCCTCGAAGTAGTGTTTGAGGCGATGGCCATTTATCTTGAACGGAGTCCTCCTATCCGGGTGTTGGATGTCAACTGCACCATGAGGAAAAACGTTAGTAACAATGAATGGTCCAGTCCATCTCGAACGCAACTTACCTTTAAATAATTTGAGCCGAGAATCAAAGAGGAGGACTTTCTGTCCGATTTGAAAGTCCTTGGCCTGAATGTGCTTGTCATGAAAAGCTTTGGTCTTTTCCTTGTAAATCCGAGCACTTTCGTAGGCCTCATTTCGAAGCTCTTTTAATTCACTTAGTTGCAGCTTTCTGTGTACTCCAGCATCATCGATATTCATATTCATCTTCGTAATTTCCCAGAATGCTCTATGCTCCAATTCCAATGGTAGGTGACATCCTTTTCCGAAAACAAGCCTGGAAGGAGACATGCCAATCGGGGTCTTGTATGCTGTCCTATAGGCCCACAATGCATCGTTCAATCTGCGGGACCAATCCTTGCGGCCAGGGCTCACCATTTTCTACAATACAGCCATTAGTTCTCGATTGGAAACTTCAGCTTGGCCACTCGTTTGCGGGTGATAAGGTGTTGAGACCTTGTGGGTTACACCATACTTCTTTATTAAAGCTTCAAATGAACGATTGCAGAAGTGTGCTCCGCCATCGCTGATGATTGCCCTAGGCGCTCCGAATCTGGCTAAGATGTGACTCTGCAAAAAGCTCACAACTACTTTGGCATCATTAGTTTTTGTGGGAATTGCTTCCACCCATTTAGACACATAATCGACAGCTAATAAAATATAGAGATTGCCAAAAGAGTTCGGAAAAGGTCCCATGAAATCAATGCACCATACGTCAAAGATCTCGACCACAAGGATAGGGTTTAATGGCATTTGATTTCGAGAGCCTATGTTACCTTGTCGTTGGCATCTGTCACAAGTGAGTACAGACTCGTATGCATTCTTAAATGATGTAGGCCAATAGAATCCGCTTTGAAGGACCTTGAGTGCTGTTTTCTTAGCTCCGAAATGGCCTCCACACGCCAAGCTATGGCAAAATGTCAAGACAGATTTCATCTCAGCTTCGGGAATGCATCGTCGAATGATTTGATCAGGACAATGCTTCCATAAGTAGGGCTCGTCCCAGATGTAGTACTTAGCCTGTTTAGCTAGCTTGTCCTTTTGATACCTGCTTAAAGAGGAAGGAAATTTTTTAGTGGCAAGGTAATTAATGAGATCAACATACCATGGATCGATTGCTTGGAGTGCGAAACGTTGTTCATCTGGGAATGCCTCCAGGAGCGGCAATTGGTCAGCCTCTTCGTTGGATCCATGTATCAAGCGGCTCATATGATCAGCCACTATGTTTTCACTTCCCTTTTTATCTCGAATTTCGAGGCCAAACTCTTGGAGAAGTAGCATCCATCGCAGCAACCTTGGCTTGGTGTGCTTCTTAGTGAGTAAGTACTTCAAGGCCGCATGATCGGTGTAGATGATGACCTTGGTCTGAATCAAGTATGATCTGAACTTCTCAAGAGCGAAGATAACAACAAGGAGCTCTTTCTCGGTGGTGGAGTAGTTCAGCTGGGCGTCATTCATGGTTCGACTTGCATAGTAGATGACTTGAGGAAGCTTGTTGACACGCTATCCTAAAACAGCTCTTATAGCGAAGTCCTAAGCATCACACATAAGTTCGAAAGGTAAGTCCCAATTCGGTGGCATAATGATGGGGGATGTTGTGAGCTTTTCTTTGAGTGTATTGAATGTCTCATGGCAGTCCTTGTTGAAGTCAAATGCGGCCTCTTTAGCTAGGAGACTGCACAACGGCCTTGTGATTTTTGAGAAGTCTTGAATGAAGCGTCGATAAAAACCGGCATGCCCTAAGAAAGATCAAACCTCCTTGACTGTTGTAGGGTACGAAAGTCTTTCTACTATGTCTAACTGAGCCTTGTCCACCTCAATTCCATTGCTAGAGATCACATGGCCCAAGACAATTCCTTGCTGGTCCATGAAGTGGCATTTTTCCCAATTAAGCACTAAGTTACTTTCTTGGCAGCGTTCTAGTACGCGGGATAAGTTTGCTAAGCACAGTTCGAATGAATGGAAAAATACAGAGAAGTCATCCATAAATACCTCAATTATATCCTCCACCATGTCAGAGAAGATGCTCATCATGCAGCGTTGAAAGGTGGTTGGGGCGTTACAAAGACCAAAAGGCATCCTTCTGTAGGCAAATATGTCATAAGGGCACGTGAATGTAGTCTTTTCCTGGTCTTCCGGGGCGATAGCAATCTGATTATACCCTGAGTATCCGTCCAAGAAGCAATAATGTGAATGGCCAGCCAACCGCTCAAGCATTTGATCGATGAATGGCAAGGGGAAATGATCCTTGCGGGTGGTGGTATTGAGCTTCCGGTAGTCCATGCAAACCCTCCATCCGGTTTGAACTCTTTGGGGTACGAGCTCATCATGCTCATTCTTTACCACTGTAATCCAACATTTCTTTGGAACTACTTAGAGTCACTTATAGGATAGATAATGCCCACGTCTATGATCCTAATGCCCACGTCTAGGAGTTTAAGGACTTCCTTCTTCACGACCTCCTTCATAGGTGGATTTAATCTTCGTTGAGCCTCTCTTGATGGTTTGGTATCTTCCTCAAGAAGTATTCGATTCATGCATTTGGCAGGACTAATTCCTTTTATATCGGCTATGGTCCATCCAATTGCCGTATGATGATCCTTCAAGACTCGCACCAACTGCTCCTCCTCGGCCCCACTTAAGTGAAAGGCAATGATGACCGGAAGGGTATGATTCTTGCCTAAGTAGGCATACTTTAAATGAGCAGGCAGTGGTTTTAATTCTAATGATGGGGGATGGATGGTGGACGGCAGAGTCTTGTGGTCCATGAGAGGTAGAGCCTCAAAAGCTGGCTGTTTGTTCCATGAATAAACAGGAACAATATCAAAAATTCTGACTTCCTCCATCACCTTCTCGTCAAGTGTCTTTACAGTTGGTGAAGTGATGGCTGTGTTAAGAGCATCTGTTATGCAGGAATTGGCGAGTGCCTTCTGCAGCAATAAGTCCATGGTGTTTAAAGGGAAGTCCTCAATTGGTTCTGCAGGGTATTGGATGGCATCATGGATCGAGAATGTCCGAAGTTTGTCCAAGACCTTGATGGAGACTTGGCCATTCTTGACATCGATAAGGCACTCATCCGTAGCTAGCAAAGGTCTTCCCAAGATGAGTGGGGATTCCTCATTCTTGTCAATTCTGTTCATTTGGAGTACGTAAAAGTCCGCAGGGATGCATGTGTCTCCAATTTGCACAAGTATGTCTTCTAGAATTCCCATTAGATTAGTAACAGAGGCATTAGCTAATCTAACATATAGGTGCGTAGGTTTGAGTGCGCCTAGGTTGAGTGACCTGTAAATGTGGAATGGCATGATGTTCACTGAAGCTCCCGTGTCGCAGAGGCAATGCTCGAATCTTTTTTATTGAATGACACATGGAAGTGAGGGAGGCCTCGGGTCGTTGGCTTTAAGGGGCATACGCAAGAAGGCAGCAGAGCATGCCTTACGGATTTCAATGATGTCAATGGAGCTGAAACCACGCTTTCCTGCGACTAAGTCCTTGATGAGTTTTGCGAAGATAGGCATATGCTTGACGATCTTATGGAAAGGTAGATTTGAAGCTTCTGCAACATGTTGATGATTTCCTCCTCAAAGTCCTCCTTTTGCTTATTCCTGTTTTGGAACCTGCGAGGAAATGGGATTTCAACATTATTAGCTAACTCAAACATTACGTTTTTAGTTGGTTTCATATTGGAAATTTGAGTTTTAGAGTTAGAAGTATTTGGATGCTGCGAATGGGCCGTAGGAGCAAGTTGGATGTCAGTCGTGGCCTTCTGTAGTGCCTTGGACATGATCCTTGGCGTGTCTTACGATAGCAGCTGGGGCATGGTTCTGGGCGAAGCTGAAGTGGGTGCAGGTTCAGAGGCTTCTTTTTTTTAGGTGCTTATTGAGTTGATGGGCAAGCTCTGCGCCTGCCGTTGCGGCTGTGGCGAGTTTAGTGGCAAGCCCTGGTTAGCGGTTCTTGGCAGAGCCGATTGAGGTGAAGGGTCTGGTCCTTCTTGTGGCAGGGCTCCCAGTGGACACTGGAACATGGTTGGTGGCACAGTGCTGTGCCTCAAGGATGTCACGGGGAAGTCATCCTCCTCAGTGTCAAGTCTTTCGCTATTCCCTTCGAGGGCAGCAAATTTAAGACTCTGAAGTTGTGTTCCAGTCCGTAGAGTGATGGTATTGGCCGTAGGATTGTGAAATCCTTTAGGATTGACCAGGACTTGACTTGGAACCTTTCCCTGCTCCCGCTGATTTAGTTTATATGCAATTTGTCCCAATTGTCGATCCAAGTGGGCAATTGCATTATTTGTGTTTGCCATCTTACTCTGGTTGCCTTGCATGAATTGCATGAATTGGACTTGCTATTGAGCCAAGTTATTGACGGTATCCTCCATAGACTTGCTGCCTCCACTCTGATTTGAGGAAGGCCTGTGAGAGTTCCCTTAATGGGCAGCGGCTTGCTGTTGAAATCCAGGGGGCGGCAAAGGATTGGCGGCAGTCTGATTGTTGCTCCAGCGGAAGTTTGGATGATTTTTCCACCCCGGATTGTAAGCGCTTGAATATGGGTCATTCCGGGGTCATGAATTGTTATTGAAACCGCCAGCAAAATTGACGTCTTCCACCATTGTGCAGTCTTGCGATGTGTGGCCCTTTATTGAACATACTTCGCAGGTTTGAACTCCTTTTACCTTCTCGTTACACAGTTGTTTCACCATTGCCGTGAGTTGAGAAATGGCGTCATCATTGTGAGTTGTGTACGTATCACCAGTAGCCCTAGAGGAAGGACCTCTGTAGCTGAATTGTTTTTCCCTTTGAGCGATGTTCTCAAAGGCGGTCCTTGCTTCCTCGGCCGTGCCTTCTAGAATCCCTTTGGATTAAGAGTCTACCATTGTCCAATCACTAGTCTTCAAGCCTCCGTAGAAGTATAACATAAGGTGATGGTCTTCGATATGGTGGTGGGGGCATGCCCGTAGCATCTGGTTGAAACGTCCCCAGAACTCATAAAAGGACTCCTCCATGTCTTGTCATGGGTTAATTATTCTGGACTTTAATTCATTCGTCTTTTCCATAGGGAAATATTGTGTTAAGAATTTGGACGTCAAGTCCCTCCATGAGTGAATGGAAGCCGGCACCAGCGAATGAAAGCATACATTTGCGCGATCCTTGAGACTAAAGTGAAAAAGTCGTAGGCGGATTTCAGATTCCGTCATGCCATTAATGTGCAGCGTTGAGCAGACTTCAACAAATTCTTTGGTATGAAAGTGCGGGTCCTCGCCGGAAAGTCCGTGAAATGTGTGCAGCATGTGAATCGTCCCAGATTTTAATTCGAAATTTGCCACTGTTGACTCAGGAAAAACAATGGGAAATTGATCCTCTAAGACATGGGGAATGGCAAAGTCTTTAAGGAGCATTGGGGCTTGAGGTACTAGGCCACGTTCCCGGCCTTGCTCTTCTCTGTGATCTGCCATCCTCCTGGGATCTGGTGGTGGTGAGTCGTTTACCGAAGATTCTTTTGAAGAAGGCCCACTTGACGATCCGTACACCGAGCCTTGGAATGACATACACGGGTACCTAAAAAAAGAAAAACAAAACTAAGTTAAAAATCCAAAATTAAATGGCACTGTTGAGAGACAAGTCCCCGGCAACAGCGCCAAAAACTTGATAGAAGAAATACTGAACATAATAATTATGAACTTTATTTCTACTAAGTATAACTTTGTAAGTACACAAAATCGATGGAGATAGTATAATGACAAGCAAATGTCGATCCCTCGAGGACTTGTTCAACGATTAACCCAATTAAGTTCAAATTTGTTAACTTATAGAAAAACACACACACACACACGCCAAGGGGGGTTTATGATTTGAGAGTAGAAAATTAAAGACAAGTCAATCAAAGTGCAGAAAATAACAATGCAAGAACGATAGGTTGATTGTTTGTTAAACTAAGACGAATTAAGGCTTATTATCCACTCTAACCAATTATAGCTCTTAACTAGATTATCTTGACCAAATTACTATGCAATTCTGATTAGGTGCCCATGCCTAGGTCCTGGCGTTGGTACACTAAACATATATCATTCTCTCATACTTAGCATGTCCTAAACATGGTATATGCCTAGAACGTCTATCACCTACCAGTTAAGATAACGCATGAAGTACTAAGGGAATTTAATGACACTACACTAGCCTAGAAAAGTGAGATGCATTCCTAAGTTATCATAAATTCCGATTACAAGATTGTTTCTTAACCTCAATCTATTGATGCAAACGAACCACATGATGATATGGCGTAAAAGAATGGTAGTTCAAGCAGTATTCAGAGTTATTCAGCATGCATAGCAATTAAGAACAAGAATAAAAATCTAGTTAACGAACTAACATGGTTAGGGCTTCAAGCAGCCCTAATCCTAACGTGAACTACTCACGCATAACTGGAATTAAAACAGATATAATTGAATTCATAATTAAATTGCAATAATAAAAATAAGGTTACATAAGAGATTGTTGAAGAACAAACACAGCAGAGCCTTCCTCTCCAAGCTCCACGCCCAAAATTGCAGAAAAATAAGAATTGTTTACTATGAACTGAATGACAATGTAAATTGAGGCTAGGGTCTAGATCTCCGAAATAATGTGAAAATTCTCTCTTGTCTCAAAAATATCCTCCCCTTTTTACATAAACCCTAGCACCTCTATTTATAGAGAATTATTAATCCTCATACAAATAGAAGTTTACATTTAATTCTATAAGGAAAATGTTTCCTAAATACTTAATAAATCTAATTAAAAACCTTTCCTAAATATAAAAGGAGTAAAAATATTATTCTAAAATTAAATAAGCTTGAAATCCCTATGCAATGTGAAAACAAGTGTGAATGCAAGTTGGCAAATGGTAACACAAGCTGGCCGCGGGTAGCCCGCAGTCTTCCCGGAATTTAGAACTTGGCCTTTGGAATGTCTTCGTCATAGGGGTCTGGGAATGCTCTTTCAAGGCACACCATGAGTATAGTAAAAGCGCATCTTTTCTCAGGCTAGGTGCAGAGGCTGTCAGGCTTAACGCAGAGGAGGAACTGTGATCCACCTCTGACGGAACAGGATCCCGGGTTTAGGCGAAGAGGTTGGGCTCGGATGGGAAGTTCTTAGGACATGTACTCGACATGTCATGGCATGACCTTAGCACTTCTAGGACATGAACTTGATGTGATGAGACACAGGTTCGGGACCCGGAGGGCATGATCTGAGGTACTTGGTCAAGGACTCAAAATAGGTGCACTGGCGCACTCAGGACCCAGTTCAGGACCTGATATTGAAATGAAGACATCTCCTTCATATGAACTCCGATTTGAGTCATTCTTTTCGCATTCTTCTCAGAATTTACCTATCTTTCTAAATATGCACAAGTCTTACAAGATTGATCATTTTCTACTATTGATGGCACGAAATCATTCAAAAGACATGTAAGAGAGGCATATAAAGACATCAAAATGATGCATAAATAATGACTGATCAGTAACTATAAATTAATTCATTTTTAATAATCAACATATAAATTAGTGTACTTACTGATTTACCAGATTCACATATTATTATTTTTTACTTAATTGCTTTTTTTATTTACCCAATACCCTTTATACCCTTTTAATCGGCTATTTTCCATATATACCTATTTTATTGGGAGTTTGGTTATTAGATATGGATGACAATTTTTCAAATTTTAAAACTTTTCTATTTAATTTTTAATATTTATGTTAATAATTAAGATATATAATTTTTGCAAATAAATTTCCTCCTGATCTGTTTTAACGAGTCATTTTAATCATCTAAGCCTTTTAGGATACTATATATCTGATAGGTTTGCAAAATAATAATACATGTATTTTATCTATCTTTTAAATTTTTTATTTTTTTCCTTTTGATATAATTAGAATTTAAACTGTAATATACCTATATTACATATCATATTCCTAATATACCTCTATATATAATTAGAATTCAGTTATAATATACTATATATATTACATATCTTATTACTTGACTCTAAAAATTTGCCTTACTCCTTTGTCACAGGTACTTAAACTATAGGTATATAAATATAGTTAGATTTTAAATTTGAATTTACCTATAGTTATATTATTCCACTATGCCTAATCCACCAATCCACCCACCCTAATATACCTATTTGTAATTTATCCTAACAATTTGCTGTAGGTAAAATGAATCGTAAATTCTTGCACATGCACATTTGACCACTATACATATTACTCACTGTTGGTAAATTAGCATTTCTGAACATGCAAGCAATTAAAATCCACCATACCACCATATAGTGCTAGAACCGCAATAGATAAAAAATAAAAAAGAAGATGAAAACATAACCAAGAAGACTAAATTTCAGTTGTAAACAAAATCAAACAATTCAAATTTGAATAAAATAGAGGTCGAAGGTGCTACCTTCTTCGGAATAAAAACGCCGAAAAAATCGACGAGTTTCAATAACCATGTGGGGCAAAAAAACAAAATTGAATTTTGCACCGGGATACCAATTTCCTTATAAATTCCCCAAGACTAGGTATTAATTATTAATTTTGGTAAGTAATACGCATATAATTATTAATTTACCTACTATACCGTTATTTCTACATTATGACTATAATCAGAAGGAATAAAACCAAAAAAAAAATTATAAAATAGATAAAATACTTGTATGACTGTAATCCTGCAAAAGTATTAGATATTACCAAGAAGTTCGGATAATTAAAATGACTCGTTAATTTATAGTTAATTCTTAAAGAAATCCGTAGGAAATTTATTTGAAAAAATTATCTTATCAAAATAAATATTTTTATTAAATACAAAAAATTTAAATTTTGAAAATTCCTCATCCACATCTGATAAACAGACTCCCAAAACATAGACGTCGTAGGTAAGTAGTCGGTTAAAAGGGTATAAAGGGTATTAGGAAACTAAAAAAAGCAATTAAGTAAAAAAAATGTAAATTAGTTAAGTAAAATCTGGTAAATCAATAAATGGACTAACTTATATGTTATACCTCAAAATTGAATTAATTTATAATTAATTCTTTTTATAACTACCATTTATATATAAACATTAAATAAATTATATGTTTAAATTTGATTTTACTTTTATTCCAAACATAAAACTTCACAAATTCTGACAAATTAATTTCCGTTAATTTAAATTCTGTCATTTGATAAATTCTTAATAATCTTAAAATTCACCATTCAAACATACCCTTGGTATTCTATCATGACTCTAATAAGTGTGTTTTGATACACTTGATTAACACTATATGATGTCTCTTTAAAATACACGTTTAAATCAATGCTAAGTCCTATGGTAAGCATAAGTATTCAGCTCTCAAGAGCGGAGAAGACCAACCTTAAGAATTTTAACCATGGCTTGGACCATTGGTATGAATTGTTATGTCTACTAGTTTAGTTTAATTGTTCTTAATTGATTGTTTTAGTTTGACTGATCTTCCGCTAAACTTGGTTAACATCTTTGCCGCTAAATTAATATTGAAAGACCTAAGCAATAAATTGGGGATCTGCTCACTGCTTGAACCCCTAAAATAAAAACGATTTGGGACCGATATTTGTTGAGATCAAATTACTATGAAAATATCAATTTGTTTGCTTCCGCGTTCTTGATTCTTTTCTGGGTTCAAGTTTCGATCACTAACTTCATCTTGCAGAGATGCCGAGCAGGTATATTCTTTTAATCCAAATTTTCTTTTGTCATCCATTGAATCTCATGAATTAGTCTAATTGATTACTGGGAAATAAACTAATTGTGGGTTTTGGCTGTGCCTTATCACATTATTGTCTTAGCAAATTGGAATATGCCTTGTGTTTTTTTTTTCCTCTGCAGATTCTCCGATTCAGTTTTGATTATCATCAATCTAGTAACCTAAAACCTCTTTAGTTAATGATTGATTATTTTATTTCGTTCAAAAGCAACTATTAAAGGTTCATTAATTCTGTTACTAATGAACATACTATCAAATTTTGACAGTAACTGGAATTGATTTCTCTGGATATAAAATTTAATTTTTTCATTCTTCAGTTAACTGTGCTATTTCCATTGAAATTTCTGATCGAATTTCCTTCGTTAATTTCTCTTTTGCCGCATCTTGCGGGTTATGTTTTCGTCTTCAGTGATTAAGGACAATTTGCAGGGAAGCCAATCAAGTTTTTTCAATATTATTATCTGGTTCACTAATTGTTCTAAATCTGCTTGTTTTGTTTGGTTGATTATTGTGGATTTTCTAGTTGAATCCCTTAATTTGGTAATGGATTGGTTTGGGTATTGCTGCAAATTCTTTAAAGCCAAAAATTGAGAATTTAGTCTGGTGTGTGATCAAAAATGGTTTAATTTGGTCGTTGTAAACCAATTGACCAAACTGTGATTTTAGGGTTTTTTTTTTCTTTTATTGTGTTTATACTCTATTGTCTAGTAAATAAATTCCATTCATTAAAGCTGTTCCAGTATGTACTCCATTAACAAGCTGTTAAGCAATTATCTGTATTTTGGATAATTGGAAATTTTCTTGGTCAGATAAAGCTATTAATGAATCTGCTTAATGGTCATTTCCTTCACCAATCTATTTACAAGGTTTTTGTCAATTTTGGAAGTTTATGCCCTAAATCAATTCAACAAATTTTCATTATTAACTCTGAAGTATTATGTTTTGGTGATGATCATTGGGTTGTTTTGATTCATAGACTCATTTTGAGTAATTCCAGTTTTCATTGCTCATCATGACTCCACCCTGCAGGTCTTATTGTCGACCAGAACATTGTATGATGGTTGCATGAGTTTATTGTTTAACGAATAGTAATACTGGTTGAATATTTCCTTTGTTAAACTTTATCAATCCAGTCTTATAATTACTCTCATATTGATGTCGGTTGAATTGAAAATATATTTTTTCAACATTTGTTGATTATTCGTAATCATTTATGAAGCTGATATAATATTTCTGTTATATTAATCAATATTAAAATCTTCTTCAGGTTTTAATTATTTTTCAGGCATACATACAAGCTTCATGAGAAAATTGTAGGTTATTTGTTTATCTTTATTAAACCAATGATGCAGGTTCATCAATTCTGTGCATGATGAACAATTTTAATTTAGTTGAATAATTATTATTGTGCTTTTGCTGCTAAAAGGTTTCAGGTTTGGAGGACTTAGTATGATTCTCTTATACTTTTGTAAGGTTCTAACTATAGAAGTACAGTCAATTTGATAATTATTGTATTTTTTTTTATTTTTTAATAATCTTTTGGCGCCGGTGAAGTTGCAATTCACTTTAGATTCAAATTTGAAGTTCTCTCATCTTGTAATTGCAATTGAGCTAATTGAATTGGTTTCATTTAATTTCCATTCTTAGTTTGCTTAGTAAACTAGTTTTGGTTTTGTTAGTAACGAGAAGTTTTGTTGATATTGTGGTCTATTTCTGACCAAATACTGATTCTAGTTTACGATTATAAATTTTCTGTTGTAACCAATATCATTCTTAAGTAATACATTGAGAATCTGCTGATTATATATATACACAATAATTCCTCGTTGATAGTAATGTCTATATATTTAATCAATTCTATGTTTTGATTAGGATAATGCTATACTCATATGTTTATACATATATGTTAGCTTCCATCTCCAGATGCATATTGGACACACAACTCCAAAACTGCCTACTGAGTTTAGTTGTGCACCAAATTTTGTTTAATGTCCCTTTGAAATTGACATTAGTATTGGTCACCACTGAGTAACCTTATTTTCATCCTTTTGAAAACTCTATTTGAAATTGACATACTCTTGTATCTGATTTAATCTTTCGAGAATCGTTGAATTTTCTACAAATTGTGGATTATTTGACATTGTTCTAAAATGATTATTGTGGAAAATCACAGTTGTATTGGTTCTTCCTCAAAACTCCTCAAGAGAGAAACTGCTGACATCCATTATTTTGTGAAAAGCAGGTAAATGTATTTCGTTGCTGGCATGAAATAAATAGAGGTCAATTTTGATTATGATTAAAACTAATAAATGTTAATCTGATCAATTCAAGCACTTCTGTTAATTTTGACTAGTTTACTTTTGTATGCTCGGAAGAACATGATTCTAGTTTTTTAAGTTTTCTTCCTTTTTCAGCAACCTTGGTCTAATCTGCATATTATGCTAATCTTTTGCTTTAGCTTCAATTTGTCTTCAAAATGAAAGCTAAGTTTAATTGTGGTCAGGCGTTTTTCTGTATTCATCCTCAGTGGCATAATGAGTAAAATACTGAATATGTGCTCATCAATGATGTTTTCTAAAATTGACACCGTTGTATAGAAATTTATTAACAGACTTTGTATGATAGACTAAAATTTTGCTGAATGACCTATGCAGAGACCACCGAATTATCTAAATTTTTATGTTGAACATATATGTCTCCTCTTATATACGGTAAAATTTTGTAATACTCAAGTATTGGTTTATTTTGTACAAACCAAACCAACAATTATGTAGTTCATCAATTGTGGCTTTGATGAACATATATTGTCACTCTTGTGGCAAAACTGGATTCTGATTTAATCAGTAAGCAATGATAAATTTCTGCCAAAGTGGATTTTTATTTATACTCGATTGCTAAGAAATTAGGCTCGTGGTTTATGTGCTATGAAAGGTTTATATTTTCCCAAAGGAGAATACTAATCTAGTTCTAACATAAATCAGTGTCTAGTGAAGCATGTGATTCTGAATAGTATTTGTCTCATCTGCTCAAAGGTGTTAAGCTTATATGATTTCAAATTATATATTTTGACTATGCAAAATTAAGAATATAATATTGTCTCTGCCCAAAGGTGATTCAAGTTTATATGCTAAAGTAAGATCAGAAGCATTATGTGACAACTTGAAGTCTTTTCTGAAAAGTATGTTTCTTTCATTGAGAATCTCCCATTATATAGACATAATACAAGCTAATATAGGAAAGAATATAGGCTGATATTCAGCCCCTAAAACAGCTAACCTACCATATATACAACTATCCAATTATAGCCTACAACTAGTATATCCTAATTAAAGAAAGAATAAAACTATAAAATCAAATATGTCAAGGCTGTATAAGGCATAGAATACGCGGGTATTAAAGGGGTAGGTATTTCTTGTATTTCCTTTGACATCCCCCCTCAAATTGATGCTGGTAAATCGACAAGCATCAATTTGCCAACTAGGAAATGATGGCGCTGATGTGGCATGGATTTGGTGAAGATATCTGCGATCTGCATAGTAGTAGAGACATGTGGAAGTGTGATAACCTGATGATCATAAGCTTCCCTGATTGAGTGACAGTCAACCTCGATGTGCTTGGTGCGTTCGTGAAAGACGGGGTTGGCTGCAATTTGGATGGCACTAGTGTTGTCAGCATGTAGGGGAGTAGGATGAACTGGACAGAAACCGAGCTCTGTGAGAAGGCCACGCATCCAAATGATCTCGGAGCATGCAGCAGACATAGCGCATTACTCCGCCTCAATTGAGGATTTGGAGACGTGGTCCTACTTCTTGCATTTCCAAGAGATAAGGGCATCACCAAGAAACATACACCAGCCAGTAGTAGATTTCCTGATGTCTGGGCAACCGGCCCAATCAGCGTCACTATAGGCTTGTAGCTGAAGGGAAGACCCTGTAGGGAAGAATAAGCCACGACTAGGTGTGCCAAGAATTAGCGAATAATGCGGCGGACGGCAGAGAGATGGAGATGCCGTGGTGCTTGCATGAACTTGCTGACATTGTGAACAACATAAGAGATGTCTGGTCGGGTAATGGTTAGATAGATAAGACTGCCAACCAACTGCCGATAGAGAGTAGGATCCTCAAGAAGCTCCCCGTCGTCACGTCGAAATTTCACATTAAGTTCCATGGTGTCAACCGAAGTAGTGTCGGTAAGGCCAGCTAACTGAACCAGATCCTGACTATACTTGTGCGGATTCAAGAAGAGACCGTGAGGCTGATGATGTGCCTCTAAACCCAAGAAATAGGTGAGCTGGCCAAGGTCCTGCATGTGGAATGAAGAGTGCAACAAAGTCTGAACCGCAGAGTGCCTCCAAATCAGAGCCAGTGAGAACGATATCGTCCACATAAACAAGGAGGACAACGATACCCACGGATGTCCTTTGGAGAAAAAGGGAGGAGTCATACTTACTTTTGAGTGAAAGAAAAATCAAGCAAAGTGGATCGAACTTTTCAAACCACACTCTTGGTGCCTACTTCAAACCATACAACGAACGTTTCAGTTTGCAAACATCAGTAGGTGAGGAAGTAGGCATACCATAGGGAAGTTTCAAGTAAACGTCTTCCTTGAGATCACCGTGGAGGAATGCGTTCTTGACATCCATTTGATGTAAGGGCCAGGATTGGGATGCAGCAAGGGCAAGGATAGTTCGGACAGTGGTCATTTTGGCGACTGGGGCGAAGGTCTCATCATAGTCAAGACCATATTCTTGTTTGTTGCCAAGGGCCACTAACCGAGCCTTGTAACGATCGACGAACCCATATGAACGAAGCTTGATAGAAAACACAAACTTACTGCCAAGGGGTTTCACGGAGGAGGGACATGGAACAACATCCCAGGTTTGGTTTTCTGCCAATGCGAGAAGTTCGGTTTCAACAGCTTTCCGCCAACACTCATGCTCCAGTGCCTGTTTATAAGACGAAGGAAGAGAGATAGAGGACAAGGTGGCTGTGAAGGATGAAGGAGGAGAGAAACCAAACTTATCTGGGGGTCGACGAACCCGAGAACTGTGTCTGAGAGAGGGAGGTGCAGTTGCTGGAACAGGATCAGTAGTCGGGGGAGGAGCGTGAGAGGGCTCAGGAGGTGCTGAAGGCGGGTGGAAAGTGGCGGAGGTGTGGCGTTGATATACTAGGAGAGGCTTAGAAGGGACTGGAGCTGCAGAAGAGTTAGTAAACATAGGCAAAATAGAAAATGAAGGAGAAACAAGATCCTGATGCGTGGAAAAGAAATACTGATTTTCTAGAAAGATCACATTTCGAGAAACACGAATGCGATGCAAAGTTGGATCATAGCAAAGAAAACCTTTATGGGGTATGGAATATCCTAGGAAAGCACATTGAATCGACTGAGCCGTGAGTTTGGTGCGTTCATGTGCAGGAAAATGAACATAACAAACACAACCAAAGGTACGAAGGTTAGAATAAGTTGGAGGGTGACCAAATAACCTTAGGAAAGGAGAGTCGTGGTTCAATGTGGGAGAAGGTGATCTGTTGATGAGGTGGACAGCAGTGGAGAGAGCTTCACACCAAAATCGAGAGGGCGTAGAGGACTCTAACAGAAGAGTGCGAACAACATCAAGAAGGTGACGGTTCTTCCTTTCAGCCACCCCATTTTGTTGAGGTGTTGAAGGGCAAGACCGTTGAGAGATGATGCCATGATGCTGCAGGAAATCCTGAAACAAACGAGACATATACTCACCCTCATTGTCAGAACGAAGGACTTTGATAGGGACTGAAAATTGGGTCTGAACATATGCATGAAAAACCTTAAAAACAGAAAAGACTTCGTCTTTAGAATGCAGGAAATAAATCCATGTGAAACGGTTGTAGTCGTCAATAAAGGTGACAAAGTACTTGTAATGAGCATGAGAAGTGACTGGTGCCATACCTCATACATCACTATGTACCAGATCGAAAGGTTGGACTACATGTGGTGTGTGAATAGGAAATTGCAGAGTTTTACTTTTGCCAAGTCTGCAAGAATTGCAATCAAACTGAATAGCACTAAGAGATGGTGATTCTTTATTGCCAAGAAAACCATAATTTAGTAAAGCATGAAGTACATTAGAGTTTGGATGTCCTAGATGTTTATGCCATGCTTGGTAATCAACCTGAGCAGAATTACAAGTGACAAAGGGCAAAGAAAGGGAAGACAATGGAAATTGAAGAGGAAACAGACGTCCCACCTTAGGCCCCTCGCGATCATCCTCCCTGACTGTTGATCCTGCACAACACAACCAGATGTAGAAAATTCCACTTTACAATTATTATCAACCAACTGACCGACAGACACAAGATTGGTGATAAGACCAGGAGATACAAAGACATCAGTGAGAGAGGAAGAAACATCACCAGTGGCCGTGATAGGTAAATGAGTGCCAGCAGCAGTATGAATTTTAAGATTTCCAAAATATTTGTTTACATTGGTAAGAGAATCAGCATTGTTGGTCATATGATGGGAAGCCCCAGAATCAAAGTACCAGGGAGAGGACGTAGAGAGGGGTTTACCTGAGAGTCCTAAAGCAGAAAATGCAGAAAGGATCATTTGTTGAATCATGTCAGGGGTCACGGGTTGGATAGGAGCAGGAGCACTTTGTGTCAGAGGTGCTGTATTCACAAAACTACCAGCACCAGCAGAGTCAATTGAGGCAGTATATGCTGTCTCTGATTTCTTGGGAGGTCGAGTAGGGCATTCCTTGATGATATGACCATCCTTTTTGCAGTAGTTGCAGAATTTTCGGGGACAATTGGCAACATAATGGCCAAATCCCTTGCAATAGAAACACTGAACAATGCTCATTTCCCTACCTCTTGGCCTACCTTGTGCGGCATATGCCACAGGAACAGATGCAGAGCGTCGTTGTTCCATGGTGGTTTGAGTGAGAAGACGTTGTTCCTCGCGAAGGAGATCATTGAGGCAGGTATCCAAGGAGGGGACAGATTCTCGGTTCATAAGATTGGATCTGGTGCCTTCAAAGTCAGGTCTCAGTTTCATTAGAAATTGATCCCTTTGAGTAGTTTCATGGACAGATTGAACAGAACTAAGACCTTCGGATGGTACGCCAGCATAAACTATATCAGTGTATTCAGCCCAGAGATTAGTAAAGCTAGAGTAAAAATCAGAGATAGAAAGACTATCTTGTTGGAGAAGGGCCAATTCATGTTCAAGCTGGAACCGACGAGCAGTGTTTTGTTGGCTGTAGATCTTCTTCAGGTAAGTCCACATATGAGCTGCAGTTTGAGAAGATCGTAGGTTCAAGATGATGTTGGGTTCGACAGATCCTAAAAGCCATGCCATAACTTGAGCGTCCTTGACATCCCACTTGGCGTGCTGGTCATTGTCTCGAATTTGGTCAGGAGCTGGGTTACTTCCATCAACATGTCCCCACAGCTCCTTACCTTTGACGAAGATCCTGAAGTGAAACGCCCAAGCGGAATAGTTCTTGCCATTGAGACGAATCAAGGAAACATCAGACTTATCTGAAGACATGAGGGCAAGAGAACTTGATCGAGACTAACCAAGACTACGAACTTAGGCTAAGGAACTTGAGCAAGAAAAAAAAAACCAAGACTAAGGAACTGGAGAGCAAGAAAAAAATTCGAAGTTGTGGCTTTGATACCATGACAACTTAAAGTCTTTTCTGAATAGTATGTTTCTTTCATTGAGAATCTCCCATTATATAGACATAATACAAGCTAATATAGGAAAGAATATAGGCTGATATTCAGGCCCTAATACAGCTAACCTACCATATATACAACTATCCAATTATAGCCTACAACTAGTATATCCTAATTAAGGAAAGAATAAAACTATAAAATCAAATATGTCAAGGTTGTATAAGGCATAGAATCTGCGGGTATTAAAGGGGTAGGTATTTCTTGTATTTCCTTTGACATTATGTGGGTACATCTATCTGATTTAACAAAACTCATGTTTTGTATCTATGTTGCAGTTTTGTTTGTTTTTCCAGTTTCAAGACTTAACAATTTGAGGGTTATTCACAACATCCAAATGCTGGACGGAAGCGATTTTAGGAAGTTGATTCAGGACATTGAGACATAATGGGCTTCTACATGTATGAACATACTATAGAAGTGGACAAAGTTGCTGGCTATGTGTTTCTGTTTGCTGGAGATACCCATGTCCTAAATGAGAATGGCTGAGTTTTCTGATTTTCTTGATCAGTGGGAGTAAAGGTTTGAGTTTCAATATTAATGTGATTTTGCTAACATTCAATTTTGGTTAACATTGACAAATTTTGTCTTGTTTCTTTAGCGTTTTATTGTTCAACTAGTTGTCTTTTGTTTTGAATTCAGTAATGAAGTATGTCGTTCAATGATTCATTATTTGGATGGTTGAGTTTACACAGCATGATAATTTTTGAATTAGCTAATTGTTGTTTAGAATCTGCAAATTCTGAATGAATTTTATGTCTGGACCAAAATGTGGATGCAATATTGATTTACGCTTCTTGGACTATATCTTGTTGTTTGCAACATGGTATTATTCTTTGGTGTACTTGTGATTATAAAATGATGATGCAGCTGAATGCATCAAAGTTTCTATAGTTCAGTATTCAGAGAGTTTTGACAGCTGTTGTTTTGGAGTAAATTCGTTTTTAAGACTCAGTGATCATTGTTGGCCTGAGTTATGTGTAGTGTTGTAGGATGTGATTCCATTATACTCAAGTGGGAGAATGTTAGAGTTGAGTATATATGAAATCACTATTCTATTAAGACTGCAACATTACTTAGGGTAATAGAGTCTTTTACAGTTAAGAGATTAATTAGGAACTCCTTATATTGTAAGACTAATAGTAAAACAGTGATATAGTAGGACTCCATTGCAGATTAACCTTTAGTGTTCTATCGTAACTCTAATAGGTGTGTTTTGATAGACTTAGTTAACACTATATAAGGTCGGTCCTTGCTCTCTAAGATACACGCTTAAATCAGTGCTAAGTCCTATTGTAAGCATAAGTATTCAGTTCTTAAGAGAGGAGAAGACCAACCTTCAGAATTCCAATCATGTCTTCGACCATTGGTATGAATTGTTATGTCTACTAGTTTAGTTTAATTGTTCTTAATTGATTGTTTTAGTTTGACTGTGATCTTTATTGAAATTAAACTTCAACATGTTATACTTCTAACAATAGGCACTTACCCAGTACCCAAATCTTTTGGACCCCTTGGCTGCCCGCATGGTACGCCATAGCCATGATGGGCTGGCACCACACTCACATGAACCCATATACTCCCCTGGCTACTTCAGCAGAAGAGCTCCAACTCTCCACACCAGAAATTTCAATGAAAAAGGGCTTTTACTATTGGCATCGGTGGACCAGTACCAACTGGTTACACATAAACCATCACAATTCACAAAATAGATCATAAAATTGAGCATTTAGCTGCTTCCCTGGCAAAAAAAGATTGAAAACTTTTCTTGATCAGTTTTCTAAGGAACCAAACAGCTTGCAGACCACCAAAGGGCAGACAGTGCAATCAAGATTGAAGACCACCAGATTAACAAAATAGACACCTAAAAAAAAAAAAACCGCATGCAAGACATTACAAACACCTCACAAAATCCATGTAAATAAGAAAAAAAAATCAGAATTTAAAATAAAAATTTTTACCTCAGAATTCGTCCAAAACCCAACACAAGCTTGTCCAATCCTTCAAAAACAAAAAACAACATGCAAGACACTACACACACCTCACAAAATTCATCTAAATAACAAAATAAAATCAGAAATTAAAATAAATTGAAACAGAGATCGAGTAGAGAAACCTTCTGAACACACACCCAACAATTTCCGATGAACTTCTCTCAATAATCTCTGGTAACAAAAACCAAAAAAGAACAGAGAGCTTAGTCAAATAGAACAAAGCTCAAGATTGTATTTCAAATTACTGAAATTAAAATTGTTGAGAGAACAAACCTGAAGATATTACCTGGAAATCTCAAAGCTGTGGGTGAATGAAAGAAGATCCACGGCCTTCGCATCACTCGTCTCAAGAAGATCGAAACTCCAAGGATTGAAGAGCAGTCCAAGGCTTGAAAAGCAGTCCAATTATCGAAGTGAACAATCCAAAGAGGATCGAAGATCTTCCCTTCGCCCGTCTCGCGAAGATCTTCCCTTCGCCCGTCTCGCAAAGATCGCCAGTCCAAGATTGAAAAGGAATTTAGATGATATCGAAGAGTGTACGAAAAGCAGATGGTGTTTAACATAGACCCGGTCCTGCGCGCATAGGTAATATCGAAAAGCAGTGATCGAAAGAGGATTGAAGAGCTGGTGTAGTGTGATTCAATCTTCTTTCTCGAGATGGTGTGGGTGCCTTTGCATGGATGATATCGAAAAGCAAGGTGTCCAAAAACTAAGAGAACACCGGTTAAGGGACAAAACAGTAAATTTACTGTTCACAATGAAGATTAAAAAAAGGGGAAAATCGTAAAATCACTGTTGATGAACAGTAATTTCCAAACTCTCTTTTAGTATAGTTATAATGTATTTTTTTATTCTTTTAAATTATTTTCTCCCTCCTCTTTAACTTACGATTATGAAAGCTAACTATGATTATTTAAAAGCACATATGGCAGCTTAACAATCAAGTGGTTAGCAAAAAATGCTTGTGGTGAGCAAAAATGCTCCCCAATATTTGTTCAATTATATCTTATAATGGAATTTTTTAATTTCTATATTTAAATAAGAAATTATATAATTTTTTGCATAATTTTATTATATTACTTGCAGTGGAGTTGGTGTGGGAGTCGAATTGAAGCCACCTGGAATTCTAAAGCTCAATTATTTGATACTCACACTTATCCGTAAGTTTTTTATTTATACATGCATTGTGAGCTCGATAACGTGTGGCGGTATTCAGCTTATCCGTAAGTTCTTGATTTACTATCGCATGCATTAGATGGTTGAGTGTTGTTTGACCGAGAGCGTGTGCTAGTATTCCGCTTCTTCGTAAGTTCTTGATTTACTATCATATGCACTATATGGTCGGGTCTCTAATAGGATTTTACTTAACAAATGGTCGCTTCAATAACAAAACAAAAAAAAAACTTTTGTATGAGTAAATGTTATGTACGTACATTTGGATCATTAATTATTAATTATTATATGTTGTTTTTATTCTATCATACCATAATATGTGTATTGATTTTTTTAATATTAGCAAGAACATATATATCAACCATGATCATTTTAGGGACACATGAAATGAAACTATTTGTAATGATGTTTCTGAATTCTGATACACCTAAAAATTTCTCAAACATGCATCTCCTCTTACAAAGAGCATTCTTAAGGCACCAAGTATTTGGACTAAATTATGCATCATCATTTTATTCGTATCGTTTTATTTGTTGACAAAGTTGTCGACTCTGGCCCCAACTATGAAATTCTATCCCTAATTAATTTTGTACAAAAATCTTATTCATAATTAGCTTTTGATTTGCCCTGAGGTATCCTTTTATTGCCCTAGTATTGCCCACAGGGGCAAATTAGTAATTATGATAAAATTCAGTAGAAAGCTGCTTATTAATTAACCACCATATTTTTAAGTTGGCGCGAATTCCTTTAATTTATTTATAATAAATGAAAATTAATTATCAATTTTTGAATTGAATGAAACGTAATTTGTTAGTGTCCAATTGAATATAAAAAGTATAATATTTGTTTTGGATGAGAAAAGAAAATACAAAAAACCAAACCAAAGTACACAACAGCCCTTAAATGGCTGACACCAAGCATATCTTCCTCAAGCAGCCCAGCAACATCAATCGGGGCTGGCCAAAACAGTGGACACCAGCAGTCATCTCCGCCCCCAAGCTCGCGAGCCCGTCAGCTACCCTATTTCCCTCCCTGTAAATGTGAACCAATCTGCCTCAAGAACCTGCCGGCCAAAACCTGCATTCATTGCAAAACCAGCAATCCAAATGCCCTTAGAATTCCGCAGAGCACCGCCAGCAGAGATGCTTCCCTCTGAATTACGCCGACCACCATCAGTCACCTTTATGGTACCCGCTGGGGGGCTTTGCCAAACAATCTCAGTCACATACAGTTTAGATTTGTTGGAGGACCGAAGATTGGCCTACTGCCATTCCACCGCCGCCCGCATTACCAGCTGTCTTGGCTGCAGCGGGAACTGAAATCCTTCCTAAAAAATTCGCTTGTTTCTCCAAACCCACAAATGCCAGCAGAAAAAGCCAAACAGAGTTTCCCACGAGAGACCGTGACCCCCAATAGCAGAATGCCTCAAATTAGCAAGCATCCATTGATGCAAACCACCATCCCAATTAGCTGCCATTCTAGCTGGCACATGGGCCTCATTCCAAACAAACTGAGTTGCTAAGCAGTCCCCCAGAATATGAATGACATTCTCATGCGCGGTTTCACAAGCAGGGCAGCAATCATTCCCTGCAATACGACGATGGAAGCGGTGCTCATTCGTCAACAGTCACTCATGGCAGACCAGCCACATAAAGTACTGAATTTTTGGAGGGAGGACAGGCTTCCAAACATCAAACCACTCCACTTGAGTTCCTCCCATGCTTTCCACAATCAGCCCATACGCAGACATTACCGAAAAATCCCTGCGAAGTATAATTCCAAATAATTTTATCCTCTCCACATCCCAGCAGATCGACTGGGGTGGATATATTTCTGTTTTTCAGATTCTTTGGTAGCCCCTCATTCAGCTTGTCCATATTCCACCCATTCTCATCAGCATAGTCCCCCACAACTTCTCTTTCTTCAGGGCTTGGAAGACCTTCCCCCTAACTGGCCAAAGGTTCACCCTCACACTAGCTATCATGCCAGAAATCCATTGTTCTACTATCCCCAACACGCCAACGACAACCCTTGCGAAGAAGGTCCGCACCAAAACTTACAACCCTCCAAGTGGAAGACGGCAAAGCAAGCCACGGTAAGGCCTCCAACAGAATATTTTTCACATTGCCATTCAGATAGTGAGCCGTCATCACTCTTGCCCAAGGATCATTCGGCTGTTGAAGCATCTGCCACCCTACCTTGGCAAGGAGAGCCTTGTTCATGAGCGAAGCTTTCTTAATGCCTAAACCACCCAACTGTTTAGGTTTCGCCAGAGTGTCCCAGCCCACAAGATGCACCTACCTAGCACCGTCACCTCTTCCCCATAGGAAATTCCGATTCCATCTATCCACCCCACACGTAGTGGCTGGTGGCTTCACTGTTTGAATAGTGTAAATAGGAAGCGCAGCAGTGACCGAATGGATTAAAGTAGCTCTACCCACCATATTTAGGAGCTTTCCCTTCCACGCAGCCAAACGCTGTTGTACTTTCTCAATAAGACTCCAAGACGTGTTTCAAGTAACGCGTTTATGGATCAGCGGGACGCCCAAATACCTCACAAGGTCGCTGGTTAACTGAGATCCACAAATTCTGCTAATACGACCCATCATCCTTTGCCGCACATTAGGATTGTAAAAAATGCGGTACTTCTCAAAGCTAATCTCCTGATCCGAGGTTGCACAAAAGTCTTCCAAACATCGTTTCATAACTCTAGCTTGCTTGGTACTAGCTTTAGCAAAAAGAATCAGATGATCAGCAAAACAAAGATGTGAAATTTTGGATCATTCCTAGAAACACTGACTGGGTTCCAAATCTTCTCATTAACTTCATTAATAATTAGATGCAAGAGCTTCTCTAAATACAGAGAACAAACATATACGGTGACAGGGGGATCCCCTTGACGCAACCCCTCACCGGATAGAAAGCATATGTGAGCTCACCATCAACCAAGACTTGAGAATTGGTTGACAAAACACATTGCATGATCAGCTGACACAAAGGCTCAGGAAAACCCGTCTCACTAAGCACACTGTTAAGTGTTTTACATACATATATTTGATGTCATTTTATACCCCTTTACATGTCGTTTGTTTGTTTTCGTGTCAACCATAGTAGAAAATGATCTATTTTGTGAGACATGTGCAGATCTAGAAAAAAGATTAAATTATGAAGATATGGGAAAATGAATCACGTAATTTGGAGCTAAATTGAAGAAGAAATGAAGAAATAAAATTCGGGTCTTAAAGGTACCTTGCCAATGTTAGTGACGCGCCAAAGGAGTGCCATTCACAGGACCCCTCTCAAACTTCCCCTCGAAATCCGTGAGAAGTCCTGCTCCCGTCTGACAACACCCGAACCCCAAAATAATTCCTGATATACCCTCGCCAGTCCAACAAAAACTTTACGAGAATTCTACTGAAAATTCGGTAGAACCTCCCCTGTAAATTGGATAAACCGCTTTCCACCTGTCAGACGAAAGATTCAAATTCTAAAATAATATCCAAACAGTCGAGGTCAACTCACAACCAACCAACTCTACATCCAAATCAACCAATCTACGGAAATAATTACAAGTAATCTCAAATGGTTAATCAGAGCAACTAGGTTGGCAAATAAAGTTTACAAGTCTAACAAACCTACTTCGAGCTAGTATGGTAAAAGTGATGCCTCCGCCTCGGAAAGTACCTTCGTCGTCTTCAATGGCCTGGAGGGGACATGTTAAGCCATAATTCTTACACTTATTTCATGTTATATTTGGCCCTTCACTTGTCTTTTGCTTAATTTCATGTCAACCATAGTAGAAAGTGATGCTTTTGTGAGACATGTGCAGGATTTAGAAAGATAGCCTAATTATAAGAATACTGGAAAAAGAATGACGTAAATTGGAGTTCAAATGAAGGACATGTCCTAAAATTCATATCGGGTCCTCACTTCTTAGTACTAGGCCCCAAATGTGCCACCGCGCCCTATTTAGGGCCAAGGTTGAAGTTCCTCGAATCATGACATCCGGGTCCCAAAACTGTGTCTCATGACCTTTAGAATAAGGCCATGACATGCCTTTGTCATGCCATTATCTAATCCAAGACATGTCCCTCATATGTCTAGAAGCTGGCCCAGGACATGACACGTCCCAAGTACACCAAGAACCGAGGCCTAGATCGTGTCTTTGACACGCCTCAAAGTACCCAAGTCATGTATGAAGCAAGTCATTGATCGAGCCCCGGAGCCTCGCCAAGTTCCTGTAGGGCCCTATTTAGGGCCACGGATGTGCCTAAGTGTTGTCGATATATCGACAGGTTCCTGACATGACCCGGTAAGGCCAAATGAGGCCATATTCCTTCCCATAACCATTCGATCGAGACATGGGGCATTTCCAGAATCTATGTGCCACATTGAAGCCATCCAAGTGTTAAGGCGCGCCAAGGCGCAATGAAGACATCCCCAGGGCCAAGTCATCAAAATTCAGGGCCTGCCCTAGTCTCCTGACCGAGACAATTGTCTGCCCAGAGTGCCAGCTTGCATTCTCACTTCCAACAATGCTCTGATTGGTTTTTCAAGATTCTAGGGACTTGTTATTCATTTAGAAATGTAATAACATTCTAGAACACATTAGATTAGGGTTTCTAATTGTAATCCTTGTTGGACAAGGTTTGTCCCTTTTCTATAAAAGGGAGCTTTTGTTCAGTGCTTGGGGGACACCATCTTAGATTTATTTTAGACACTTTTACTTACTGTTTTGAAGATCTGTCGTGAGGTTTGTTCACGAAGACCAAGTTGTGTTCTTGGAGGAATTCTTGAAGTCGTGCATAAAGTTTGCCTTTGAGAGTCTAATTTGGGTTTAATCTTTCGAATCTTTATTCAATTTAAATTCATGTTTTTCTCTTTCATTATGCGTAGTGAGTAGTTTCGTTTAAGTTAGGGCGTTTAAGTTAGGGCTGATCTTGAAGCCCTAGCCATGGCAACTTCTTAATTTAGTTTTGGCTTGGATTGATTGTTGTGTTTATCTTGGTAGATTGTGATATTATGCTAATTGAGACTATTTTGTGCTTTTAAAAACTGATCATTTTTATTTGCATGACTTAATGATGAACTTGCATTAAGGGTTATAAGAGAAATAATCTGTATCAAAATTCATGACTCACCTAGGGTTACCGTGTAATCCCTAGGGTTGGTGTAGTGTCATTAAATCATTTTTGAACGTAATGCTTTCTTTTGTGTTGTAATAGCTTAAGAGACTTATAACATAATTGATTAGGTGTTTAGAGCGCTTAAGAGACCTAAACATACAAACTATGAAGGGATAAATTGTGTGAGAATGGGCTTAAAAGAGCTCTTGCACGGTGTTGGATAAAATAGACAACACAAATATGAAGCCTATTATATTCAGTTTAATCTTGCAAGTGCAAAAATTGAATAGACAGTATAGCAAATAAGTAAGGAGCGAATCCCACAAGGACTTGTCTTAACTGTGTTCCACTTTATTACTTAGACTAATTAATTAACTCAAAGACTTAACAAAATAGAAGTAGAAAATCAAAATAAAATAATATAATTAAAAATAAAATAAACTAAAACAATTAATAAAAATAATAGGCTAAGGCACTCAATCCACCACTAACCACAATTACTTCCTAACATGATTTTCTAGATTCAAATCCTATCAATGTCCCTTGATAAGATGTCAATGTAACAGACCTTGGCCCAGTACAGTTACACATTAATCTTCTTCTTAATTTGTATCCTATATGTATGACATCTACACTCTAACTTCCTATCCACTTACATAACCTAGCATGGCTCTAACTTCCTATCCACTTACATAACCTAGCATGGCATCTACTCAAGTTAACATAGAGTGAATGCATTAAGTGCTAAAGAATATATAGGTCATCACACTAAACCTAGAACATGGCATCTATCGTAGGCTTCCATGAATTCAGATTATAAGATTGTTTCTTAACTCAATCTCTCAATGCTAAGTGAATTACAAGATGATAAAGGCAGTCAACCAAGCAATTCCATCAATAATTTATGCAAACAATGTGATCAATCTCATAAACATAAAAGAATATCAATTTATCAAGCATTCATAATCAAAGAATCTAGAGTCAAAATCATACTACAATTTAAAAGACAAGTGTTTTTGCTCTGTGGTGTATTTCTGTGTATTTTTTGGACCCTTTTGCAAAATCTTAGGACCTCTGTTTATAGCAGAATTATTAATCCTCAAATAAATAGAAGTTTACATTAAATTCTATAAGGAAAAGATTTCCTAAACATTTAAGAAAAATAATTAAAAACCTTTCCTAAACATAAAAGGACCAAAAATAATATTTTCTAACCAAATAGGCGTGAAATCCCCTTGAAACATGGAGAACAAGTATGAACACAAGCTGTCAAGGGTATCATGGCTGGCCCGCGGGCTTCCCGTTGGATTCGCGTCATCTTGAAGGAATCTTTAGAATATTCTTGAAATGATCCCTGGTCCGCGGGATAGACCGAGGGATGACCTTGGGTTGATTTTGGAATGATTTTGAGATGATTTTGAAGTTGACCGTGGGCGCTCGTGGGATTCTCGCGGGATTCGCGCATGCTGTCAGGGACATAATCTTGATTTCTTTGTAACTTATTCATCATAACTCTGATTGAGGTGATTCTTTCGTTCAAATTCTCGTAATTCCAAGTTCTATATAATTTTGCACACTTCTCACAAATATATTATTTTCTCCAGTTTTGTAGTATAAAATATTAACAAAACATAAGTAAAAGGGTATTAAATCTTGTATACAATGAGTATAAATTATGAACTAATAAATACCCCCAAACTTATCTTTTGCTAGTCCCTAAGCAAAACACATAATAAAAACTAAAAACTTAAAAAGACTCAATCTCACTTAAGATGAACATTTAAACACCTAGGTGTCCCTAATAGGAGGAGTTTTGTCTCCTGAAGGTTATGCCAGTTACGATACCCACAAACGTTTTACTTAACTACTAAAAACATTAAGAACATGACTCTTAAGCAAATTAATAAGAATCATTGTAAGTCTATCAAGATTTGCTAAACTAAAGAGATGCAATAAACAAGAATGTATCATGTGTTAAGTGTGAATGCCAAAACTTCAAGTAATCAAGCTTAAAGACAACTACATCCAAATGCTTAGAAAGATTTCGCCTCGACTCTAATCCTCACTAGGCAACTCTCAATTTTCATAGGAATCCTAGGCTTACACTCTTATCAAGCATATGTGATGGATGTTATGTAAAGGAAATCAAATATAATCACATATGATAATCAATGAAAGAACAAAATTTTCTGAAAATAGATTTCATGAAAATTAAGAATGTAGATACTAAACTCAACTCCAAGCATGATTTCCCATAAGATCCGTTAGGTCTTCAATTAAAGGTTGTAATGAGGCTAAGCTTAGGGTTAAAGAACAAATGATAATGATTGTAAAGAACTTAGGTTGTTATACCAAGGCAGGAAGTGTCATGACTTGAACTTGATCTCTACTTGAACTTTGAACACTTCTAAGCACTTTCACATGTTTTGCACATTTGTGACCATTCATATATAATTTTTGAATTTGAATCAAATCACACTTAGCTCAATTCCATTATTTTTTTTTTCTTCTTCTTCTTCCTTGAATGCCATTTTTTTTCTCTTCTTTTTCTTCAACGTTTGTTTTTCCGTTTTTTTTTTTGGAATTGAACTACATTGCCTTAACTACTTTGACATGTCACCATTATCCAATTTGGACATAATTTTGCAACGGCAACACTTAGCATATTTTGCATAAACTACTTTCTTTTATGAATTTCAATGGAAGCAACTTAGCACAAACCTAAGTTATGGGGTATGGCCAAAACGTAGGGTAAATGTTTAGGGTATGCTATGATTTAGGCGATGAAAGAAAAGGATGAAGTGTTTGGCTTCAAATTTGGCTTATGGAACACACAAAAAGGTAGGATAAATGCTTAATGAGGTAAAACATGCATAGCCTACATCATCTCTTATGGTAAATCAAACTTAAAATCAAGAGCACCTACATAAGAGATTAGTTCTTTAATAATCAATGCAAATAAAGTTAATGAGATCAACAGTTTAAGAACAAAAATCAAAGAGTGTTTAAGAGTAGAAACAAAGTAAATCTCTCTCAAAGAATGGCATAATTAGGCTCAAAAACTCACAAGGGTAGTCTCCACTAATTTTCTAAAGTTCACCTAAACATAATCGTCTTGTCTACTTAATTATGTATAGTACGTATAACATTGTGAAGTGCATAATTATGATACTAAATAAAAATGGCATAACCTTAATAAAGCATTAATTATTAAACTTAGAATATTCATTCTTATTAACAAGCAAAGAGTAATAATGAACTCAATAAATTTTTTTTTTTACTAAATTTTTTTTATTTAATATATATATTTTTTAGAATTAACAGATAATTCTGAACTAAATTTTTTTTTTCAAAAAATTATTATTTTTTTTTTCTTCGAAAATTCTCATTCTCAATAAGTTTTCCAATTTTTATATGAAAGTCCACACCTCCAAACTTAAACTGAACATTGTCCTCGATGTAATAAAGCAAAAATTAAATGAAAATAGTGATAAGTTTAAGCATGACATCAAATAAAAATATGAAAAGCAAAGAGGAAAGGAAACGATCGAACCGGGTTGGGTTGCCTCCCAATAAGCGCTTTATTTACCGTCTAGGCAAGACATGTACCCAAAAAAAATAAACTGAGTTAATAAAATAATCTAAAGATATATGGACACCATTAAGGGACTAAGTCCCTGGCAACGGCGTCAAAAACTTATTTCCTATATTATCTATTCGATTTGTGCACTTGCAAGGTTAAACTGAATATAATAAGCTTCATATTTGTGTTGTCTATTTTATCCAACAAGTTTTTGGCGCCGTTGTTGGGGACTTAGTCCCTTAACGGTGTCCATATATATTTAGATTGTTTTATTAACTCAGTTTATTTTTTTTAGGTACATGTCTTGCTTTGACGGTAAATAAAGTGTTTATTAGGAGGCAACCCAACCCGGTTCGATCGTTTCCTTTCCTCTTTGCTTTTCATATTTTTATTTGATGTCATGCCTAAATTTATCATTATTTTCATTTAATCTTTGCTTTATCAAATTGAGGACAATGTTCAGTTTAAGTTTGGGAGTGTGGACTTTCATATAATAATTGGAAAACTTATTGGGAATGAGAATTTTCGAAGAAAAAAATAAAAATAAAAATAAAATAATTTTTTGAAAAAAAAAATTTAATTCAGAATTATCTTTTAATTCTCAAAACAAATATTAAATAAAAAAATCCTAAAAAAAAAAGAGAGAAAAAAGAAGAAAAGAAAAAGAAAAAAATTTGAAAAAAAGGAAAAAGAACTAAAGAATGATGGAACCAAAAAACTTATTGGATAAATAAATAGACAACACAAATAAGAAGCATATTTTATTCAGTTTAACCTTGCAGGTGCACAAATCGAATAGATAGTATAGCAAATAAGCAAGGGTCGAATTTAATAACCATGTTCCACTTTATTACTTAGATTGATTAATTAACTCAGAAACTTAACAAAATAAAAATAGAAAATAAAAATAAAATAACATAATTAAAAATAAAACAAAATAAGGAAACTAATGATATGCGTTTGAGTAATGATCGAGTTTTGTAATTTGAAAGGAATTAGTAGTCTTGCAAAGGAAATGGTCAAGATGGGGAAGCATAGAGTATACAAGTTTGTGTGTTTTCTTCTTATATTGGCTTTAGTTCTACGGGTTTTAACCACTTCAGTAGATAGATAATTTTCCGATACGAATATTGTGAAAAGTCCACTCCATATATATATATTTTTATAAATTTTGAATTTTATGGGTCTGCCACTAATTGAGTAGCTATTGCCGAAAAAAAAATGAAAGAATGAATCAAAGATCCAACAAAATTAATAAACCTGTTGAAGAAAAATCCCAAATAATGGGTTTATTATTATTTTTTAAATATTATGAGGTGTCCTCATACCGAATGGAGGACTTAATCCGCGTTTGAGGTGCGGATTACCTCTAGTCACAAAGTGTTCCTAGCGAATTTCGAATTCTTGTCAGTTAAGTACAAGAAATTCACCATCTGAATGTCTCAATTTAACAACTGCACCACATGTCGTGATTGGATTTCTTATTTTTATTACATCATCGACTTACCATAACAAGAAAGGAATAAATTAAAGCAGTGCTTTTCTCTTTTTTTTGGTAAATTAATTAAACTTGAACAAGGCACAAAGTGAAACCATTAGTGATGCTCCGACAGCAACGCCGCTGACAGGCAAAGTGTAAGCAGCTCCAGCCTCCATTGGCGCCGGCGCCGGCGCTGCGCTGTCTTGAGCTGAGACAGTAGCCGCGAAGACGACCATGACCAGCAGCATCTGCACGAAGAAGGCCCTGGAGATGCTAACTTGCGCCATTGCTTGCTGATGACTTGGCTTGGGCTGCTATAGAAGATGAAGTTTTTTGTTTTGAGTGTTGCTCTTTATGTTGTGATGAGAATGGGGAAGGGATCAGGGTTTGTTTATATAGGAGGAGTGAGCGGCGTGTGGACCCCACGATGGGCAGCTGTGACAAGTACGTCCAAGATTCAAATGAAATGAATGGCGACGTCCTTCATGAATCCAGGTGTTGAACTTCAAATGGAAGCTGGTTTACAGTTGCTTGGTATCCACAGCTTTGGATATGATTCATTTCACAATTCTGTGAATTTTCACCCTTCCGCATATATATGGGATAATACCTAGATCCAAAAATCAGCAAAAAGGGTTCATTCTTACTTCCATTCAATCGAGGGTAGGTATTATTTTTTTTATAAATATAGATAAATTGTAGCAACCTTAAATGAATTTCACCATATTTTTAGAAATCGTCCTTAAATTTCAATATTAGTGTCCCATGAACTTTATCATAATAGTTGAGTGAGTCATTCCGTCAAAAATTCAAATGGAATCCGTTAAAAATAAGGGCAAACTCAACTATTATAGTAAAGTTCATAGAGAGTTGCTAAAATCACAGTAAAGTTTAGGGACGATTTTGCCGTTATTTTTAACGGATTCCGTTTTAATTTTTAACGGAGGGACTAACTCAACTATTTTAGTAAAGTTCAGGAGCAGGGGACACTAATATTGAAGTTTATGAACAATTACTAAAATTATGGTAAAATTCAAGGACGGTTGATCCAATTTAGCTATTAATTAATGTATAATTAATTTGATAGAATAAGAATCATAAAAGTGTTGTAATGTTGTTAATTTAAATAAAAAATAAGTATGTCACTTACTACTATGATTTAGGGGTATTTCTTTAAACATATTATTTGTGAGGTTGGTAAAGAGGAGAATCGATATCTAATATGTATAACGTAATTTTCATCCCCCAATATCATTGTGCGAAAAAAAAAAATATATAAAATATGCTAACTAATAAATATCGAAAAATTTGTCCTAAAAAAAAATAAGTATCCAAATATTGACCCTTCATATGTGTGAAACCTTAACGACAAATTAATGCGCTGATCCAAAAGCATAATTCCTTATCATGAGAATAAATGCATTGATTCGCCGTTATGTATAAAAAGTTCAAAACGTTAATTGATTTTGAATTGTTCATGACGTATGTGTTTGGGTGGTTCAAAAGTGATTTTCTTGTTGAAGAGTAAAATTGTTCCAAGTTGTTCCAAAGAACTGCAAACCAAACAATTTCTGAACCTTTGGTTTCATACCTCCAAAAACATCACATCATTTCACTGTCACAATCTGAAAACTTGTAACATGAATCTGAATCAACCTGATTGATTAGTCGGTAACGTGGGTGAAGTAGGAGGCAAAACTTGTTTCACAAACACGTCGGCTCCCTCTCCATTACTCCATTATTGACATGCCCTTCTCCTGTTTTTGATGGGTTCCATACTTCCATAGCTGTTGCATTATTTGCATGTCATGCCATACAACAAAGAAAGGAGAGATTATTACATGGGTCCTATTTCACAATCACATAGCGTGCGTACACTATTTGAGGGTCTTGAAGGCCGAAAATTTAAAACGAGCCGACATAACTCATACTCACACACACGAAATGATTATGTTATTTTTTTTTAATAAGTTTTTGCTTTTCTTGTTCTCTCATACATAAAATTGAAAAATAAAAATACTTTACTCATACACCGAAGGACATTCGAGGACGAGAAGTGTGACGGAGCCGTGACGTCACGGCCAATTTCCGGCCACCACAGGTAGTTTCTCGACTTAGTAACCCTATATTTGGAATCCTTGCATTGAGTAGATGAAGATTGATGTGTTTCATGTGTCTTTTGGTGGAGGAACGACGGCGAACGGCGCCATTTCCGGCGAACCAGACGAATTTCCGGCCAGTTTACCGACCTTTCACGGCGATTTGAATTTCGAGAGGTACTTTTCCAAACTCCTTGGTTCATTTCGAGTCCATTGGTGTAGAAATCGTAAGATTTTGAGTTCAAAATCTCATCTCTGGCGAAAACCCCAGTTTTTAGCCCGCAAACGCCAGCTATTAATGGAATATTCATCGGCGGTGCAATATTCCATCAGCGATGGAATATTTCGTTAAGTCAAGACAGTCAACAGCGACACCATTAACGGCCGATAAATTTAAAGGACGCCATTAAATCCAATTGAAGAAAGAAAAACCAAGATCAAATAGCCATATAAGAGAAGAATTAGAGATATTGGGATGATTCTTCTTGGACCAAAAAAACAAAAGTCTTGGTGGTTATGGATTTGAACTAATCATGGGTTACAATTATTGGAATGTTTGGTATTTTTGTGTATGAAAAGCTATCTAAATCTCCTTTTCTCTGAGTTTTATATATTATTTGTTATGAATTACTATAGGGATACCATAAGATTATAAAGACACTATAAGTACATTTTATAAAGACACTATAAGTACATTGTATCACATTTGAGGCATTACAAAGTGCCTGTGTGGAAGGTGATATAGTGTACTTTCACAATCTTATAGAGTCCCTATGATTATCCATAAAAATTTATAAAACTAAGAAAACAGAAAATCCATAAACACCAATGAGATTCTTCCCCCTCTATATTGATGGTTATAGTTGGGGATTTCAATTTTGTGAGGGTGAAATTGGGTTTCACATTTTGGGAGAGGGAATGCGGTTCTTGAGGCAAAGGGAGGTGGTTGGGTCTGATAGATGGAGAAAGATTTTGGTTGGGATTGAGGCTATCAAATTTAAGAAGAGATGAGAGAAACCGAGATTGAGGGTGCCTCTGTTTTCTTTTGCCAGAGGAGGGAGGGTGTCGTCAAAGATGAGGGTGGGAGGGAGAGAGATAAAGAGAGAACGAGAGATTTCATGAGAGAAAAATTGAATTTGAAAAATAATGAATAGGGGCACCACGTGGTGACATGTTGCTATTTATATATGGTATTTATGTAGAACTTTCAAATATGTGGTATTTAAAAATAAAAGAATCGTGAGCCAGGGGTAAAGCTTACAATTTCCCAAATAAATATGGCTTGCCTCCTCTGCGCTCCGCCAGCCGAAGAAATGGAGAATCATCTTTCCCTACGATCTTTCCTTTGTCACAAGCTAGAGAAAGAAGAATTCCTTTCTTTTTCCAGCGATTCCTTGCCTCGTCGCCAGTCGAAGGAAAAATAAAAGACTTTTGCTGCGATTCCTTGTCGCGCCACAAAGCAAAGGAAAAAGAAAATTTTCTTTTCCTCCACCCTTCATACGCCAAAAAAAGGGATGACGCGAACCCTCCTGCATGATATGTACACTCTCCAAGTAATTTCTAAGTTCTCTTTGACATTCAAAAACTTACGAATTTTTTGTGAGCGACTAAATGCGAGAGAACCTTTTAAATATGAATAAAACCCTAGGGCCCATATGATTCCTAATTCAACATGAAGTTGGGTCCTATGCCCAATAGGCTTCCTATTCCTACAAAGGAGTTTTTCAAAGCAAGATGGAGTCCTATTTCAACAATAAAAAAATGGCTTACTTATATCACAAAAAATTACATACTATAGGATTTCCTAAATTCCTAAGCGATGAGGGGGCATTTGTGGGACCATATATTATCTGAAAATTATGAAACTACAACGTGACTCATAATTTATATAATATTCATGTTACCCTTGGTAAGTACGTTCACGACATACAAATATCCGCACATTAATTAATATGTTTACCATGTAAATAAATAAATTAATAGGATTATTCCCCAATAATAAATAGTATCTCCTTATGAATTATTTATTATTAAAAGTCAATAATAAATAATGTCTTTCCAAAAGAGTTATTTATTAATTACAAATCCTCTTCAACCACACTCTCATGACTTATAAATCTCCATTATAAATACAGTCTCTTCTCACCTCTAAATAGAGACAAAAAGTCATACTATTACTATATGTTGGTTTATTCCCTCGAATAAAACTAATTTAGGCATCAAAGTGTTTTTGGTTAAACCCCTCTACCCCCTTCCTTCCATTCTGGACTTCAACGTTAATGTCGTTTATCTAGTTTATTGTGTATAGGGATCGAGAAAGAATTCTTCAATTTGGAAGATTTCTACATAAACATATATATATATATATATATATATATATATATATATATATAATATTCTTGCATCCTATTATGAAGAAACTTTATCGTTTTTCTTTCTCATTTAAATTTTTTTTCTTATACATTTGTTGTAATCAGAATTGTTCATTTCCTATAACAACATTTCATAATCATTAATTTATGTAAAAATTGATCCAACTGAACATTGTTTAGTAATTTATATGTATAAAATGTATCAACCTAGAAGTAGGAAGACTGCACTCACCCAATAACACAAGCATGTACGTGGTTCACCCAAATCGGGCTATGTCCACGGTGTTATCCCATTCTCATTAGTATAATTGTGTTTACTTGTACATGATACATAGGCTAAGAGCCTTTAGAGAGAGAATGATAGATGTAGAGAGAAGGGAGAGCTCTCAAAGTTAAAGAGAGTGTAGTATCTCTAGTGAGAGAGTGGAGATAGCCTAAATGAAGGTGATGATGCACCTTATATAAGCAAGATTAGGTCTTGATAGTGGGACCCAACGATGGGCTTTAGTAATGAGCTTTGATGATGAGCCTTATTAGTGCACTACAAGAAAAATGGTAATTTTAGACCAGTTTTTTCCAAGAGCCTAAAATACCATCGAAAAAGGCACCTTTATCAACAACAAAACACCATCCGTCGAACATGTGTCACCAGACTGCTTATGGTTTACAATACACAAACATGCCCTCGGAAAAAATGATATGACCGTCGAAAATGAAGGGTTTTGGGAAGGAAGAGTTCGCGCCAAAAATATTAATGACTAAACAGCATCTTCGTCGAAAATAGAATGTTAATTTCCGAGAACGTATTCATTCCGTCGTATATAATTAACTACTTTCGAGGGGGACTAGTCTTTGTTGGTAATAAATTACTAATTTCGACGACACTTAAGGATGGTCAAAAGTGTTTACGTATTTCCAAGGAGAAATAATCCATGTCGATAATAAATTTATATTTGTGACCGCTTTTAATTATCATCGAAATTGAAAAAGGTATTTTCGATGCCATATTTTAGTTGTCGGAGGATATTTTTTATTTACAATTATAATTAATCATAGTCGGAAATAACTATCCATTTGCAAGAGTATATATTTTTTTATTATAAATACTAGCTATTGAAAGAGTTTACGTGTACCATCATAAACGTCAATGAAAAAAACTTAAATATAAAGTTAAGTTTTTTTTGGGTCACCACAAGCTAGTAACAAATTTTAAAGGATATTTAAGCCACGAAAACATCCAATTTGGCCTCAATCAAGCACAGACTCAAGATCAACCTTAGGCCTATCTTGAGATCCACCATTTCTTGCAATGAATAGTCACTAGTGATTTTTCCGTATCTGAACAAAATAATCACAACTTTGTCAAATTAATTCAACTATAAATCAGAAAGTATTAATTCCAATAGTAAGCTTCAAATGTCAATATGCTAGCCTACCTCAAATATATAATGAAAAAAATCTTTATTGAAAATAAGTAAGAAACACTAACCACACAAGCCAACAATGAAAAAAGACAAGAAATAAAGTAAACAAGATATTATGATGTGTAATAATCGACAATAAAGATAAAGTCTCCAAATCCTAACGGATTTTGTTTGTCTACTTCATCTTTTCTTGAGAACTATATAATTTTTATTTGAGAAAGATGTTGATTTATTCAGCGGTCTAATTCAGACCAAGGTACACCCATGTCATTGGGTTCTTCTAACATCCTCTAGCATGCATTTTCTTCATCTTGAAATGAAAATTAAAGCTCAATTGACTACCTGAATAAATTAGATTGCTTAAGTACCTAGCCAATTCCCGCGCAGAAATCCCAACACTGCACAGCAGTCACTAAATTTGCAATATCTTCCTCGTCCGACCTCGTAAGCTTGAACCGTAAATTTCTTTAGAAACTAGACATTTAGGGCTTTCCATCCATATATGGTACATTTTCTGATTCAACCTGAGCAAGTACAGAATATTCTGTAAACATGGCTGATCTGAACAGAAATCCCAGTACTGCACAACAGTCACTAAATTTGCAATATCTTCCTTGTCCGACCTTGTAATCATGAACCGTAAATTTTTATACAAACTAGACATCCAGGGCTTTCCATTCATATATGGCACATTTTCTGGTTCAACCTGACCAAGTACAGAATATTCTGTAAACGTGGCTAATCTGCACAGAAATCCATGCGCAACAGTCACTAAAGTTGCAATATCTTCCTCGTCCGACTTCATAATCATGAACCGTAAATTTCTGTAGAAACTAGACATTCAGGGCATTCCATCCATATATGGCATATTTTCTGGTTCAACCTGACCAAGTACAGAATATTCTAACCAGCAGTTCAGCTACAAACAAAGTTAGAAATTATTTCCTCTGATTCCAACAAGTATTGGCAACCAAATACTAGTTAAATGAGTCTTCAATTCAGCATCTGATCAACTGTGTAATGTTTACGAAATGCTAGAATTAGGAGGCTCTAAAATTAATATGGAAACTGACCAAGCATTAAATATATATTAAAGAAAATTAATATATCATAAGAGCTATGGAAAGCAACAAAATCTGAAGAGAAAGTTATATATCACAGAAGAAAGATCATTTACCAAAATTCATAAATTGATCGGATGCCCTTGGAAATATCCCACATCACAAGCTTTGAATCAAGACCTCCACGGATAACTGCCCATTACATCTTTGCCCACATCACATGACATAGTTGATAGTCAATTATATGTGGCTAGAAAGAGAAATTTTTACTGAATTCTTCAACAAACTCAAAATGATATGACATCTATGCTCGTAATCCCTAAGATATCCACAATGTACTTCCAATACAACTAAGATTTGGCATAAGTAGAACCAATAAAAGATACTCAAACCACAAGGTACTTCCAACACAACTAAGATTTCGTATAAGTAGAACCAAGAAAAGATACTCAAACCTCAACTCATAAGTACCTTGCTATTTCCTTTTTTCCATCTACGTAATGCCAATAAATATTCAATAATTTCAACATGTTGAATTAAAATATAACAGGCTTTTTATACATATATTTTCACCATAAATTCAATTTAAATCCAAATAATGCAAAATCATTTGTGAAACACTAAGTCTAGTGTTGGATATCAGATTATCATACTAAGATTAATACACAACTAATTGAAGTAAACAAGAACAATACAGCACCACACTTGGAAGAAAAATCTTTTAGGCATTTTCACAAACACTAGGTCTACGACAAACAGAGTTACTCGGATAATACAGCTCTAGTAAGAAAGAAGCTCAATAGCTTCACATAATAATCTCTCTGGGATTATATTCCATGGTGAGGCCGGGAAATCAATGATTTCTGGCCTGGAACCAAGGCCACGAATCATGAAAGACAAAATGAACAGGTTCTGGTCTAAACGTTTTACAGGTGGCCATGGATATCCGATGAAGCTGAAATTTTGATATGCTATACAAATTGAGCAGATGAACAACTTTCATGAAGAAAGTTAAACCATTCGAGCAACATAAAGTACGGTTTTTGAGATCATGACAGAAGTGACGAATTTAAAGGTTTTGGGGTAATTTTTTCGTAATGAGAGAAGAGAGCTGCTCTGCTAGTTTGGTGAGTGGAGGTCGTTGGGGATAGTGATGGAGGTAGATGGTGGAGAGCGATGGTAACGGTGATGGAAGAACATGGTGGAAGACGGTGAAAGAATCAAGTGCGAAGAGAGGAAGAAAGATGTCCCAAAAAGTTTTTCCTCTATAAGCGCGCAATATTTTTTCCTCTGTAAGCGCGCAATTGTTTTTCGCGCGAGAGCTGTCCCGCCCGCCAATATATTTTGCCAAAATTTTCAAAATAAGGACACAAAAGATGTCCCAATTCTTCACACACACAAAAGAAAAAAGGTCCGAAATTTTCCCCTATTCATAACTAAACTCCAATAATGCCAAAGTACTTTTACAAAAATTCATTATTTATTTTATGTATTTTTAACACTAAAATTCACCTAAAATTTCTATACTCTGAATAACCACAAATCGAGTACAAGTACATGTTTGCAGCCATACCGAACTAAATCGAAATAAATTTTCAATATTCGATAAGGTACGGTACAATTTTTATAGACCAAAATTCTTAAATTAAAACCAAAATTAAATTCATTGTTTATCTTTAAATATTTTTCAATACCAAAATTCATCTAAGTTTCTAAACTCCGAAAAACTTCCCCGAAAATGGTACGGACATGTATTCATCTCTACTTTCATCTTATGGCCTCAATATAACCACCAAATCGCTAAAACGTTTTAACAAATTTCACATCTATAAACTCCGAAAAACTCCCCGAAAATGCTACGAACACGTATTCATCTCTAGATACATCTATAAACGAAGGGGTGTCACAATATTTTTTGTAAGTGACAGGTTCATCCTTGACATTCATATATCTATAAATGAAAAATGAAATTTTGTAAAACCAATCTATTTCACCGTATAGCAAATCATAATTGGAAAGTCTGAAATTCTTAATTTCTCGCATTCAGAAAAAAGAAAAGTAAAAGAAAAAGGGGGAACGCCAAAATTATTTCCTGCGATCTAACTCTCTTTATTCCTTATTTATTAAGCCCTCCATATTTGATCTTCACATACTCAAATCAGATCACATCAGTTGCAATGAACTCTGATTGGAATGCTGAGCTTAGTGTTTGAGTTCTTGCTAACATCAGTTGCAATGCTATAATGTTAGAGGTATTGGCTAGACTATTATGTTTGCTTTTGTTTGTTGGTATCTCTGGATTTGGAGAAACAAAAGAGTGTTGATGGCGTGTCACTAGTTAATTTCAATATGTTGGCGCTGCCAAGTAAGTCACATCTTTAAGGAATGTAATATAGTTGTTGATGAGTTAGCTCGATTGGGGGCTATGAGTGATTTTGGTTTTTGTGACTTGGACGGACCACCGCCTAGCTGCATGAGCTTGCTGTTGGATGATGCTATGGGTGTGGGGCAGCTGCGTTCTGTAGTGTAGCCTTTTTTTTCTTTGTTCCTTTTTTCTTTCACGTGTTATCACCAACAAAGAAATTGGTTTTGCCATCATTTTTTAAGATATTTATTCATGCTATTTTTTGCTGATTAGTTTTATTCAATGTTCAAAAGGACGCTAGGTGCTTATCGAGCGGTGAACAGCGGCCTAGTGCCTAGACGGTTTGGCGGAGTCTAAGTAGGAGCCTAGACAGTTTTTTATTATTATTATAATTTGATTGTACACCATATAAAATTATAAATATATTCGTATTAAAGACAAAAAGTGCACTTGTATTGAGAAATACTATCATAAAAAATATCTAAAATACAAAAAAATAGACCATAATATTTTTTATTTGTTTTCTTATGTAACATTTATTATACAAATGTCTTGTGATTTTCTTTTATATAATAAATTTATTACAAAAATTTGACTTGGAATTAAATAAATCTACAAAATTTAAATTAATTAATTCAAAAACTTTCTTTTATAAATTTTTAATCCTCCATAACCCTAGTACGCTACTTTGTAGCCACTAGCCGCCCCACTCTCTTATTCACTCTCTCTCCCTCAACACCTCTGTAACCTCTCTCAGCAACATCGCTTTCTTTCAGCAGCATCGCTCTCTCTGCAACATCCCCCTCTCTTCAACATCTCTCCCTCTCATGGAAACGCTCACGCATTCTCTCTCTCTCTCTCTCTCTCTCTCTCTCTCTCTCTCTCTCTCTTAACCTTTCAACCCAATCTACCATCTCTGAACAAGATTGTGAATTGAAGAAAACGAAATTCGTAAAGGCTGTTCAGCGCTGCCCAACGCTGCTCAACGGTGCCCAGCACCGCCCAATGCCGCCCAGCACTGCCCAATGCCTCCTAGGGCTGTCTAGGCGCCTGCCTAATGCAATTCCGATTTTCTCCACCATTTAGCCTAAACTATGGGTGGCGGCTTGCTGCCTAGCGCCTAGAACGATTTTTTTAACATCTTTTGTGAAAAGTGCTTTTACGACGGCCAATTACCCTCGAAAAAAACATATTTCCAACGGAAAACTAATATTTTCGACCAATTTTAGCCTTCGGATAAAGGGCTTTTTTTTGTAGTGTGGGCCTTGGCCTTGATGTGGTCTTCTGAGTCTTCTGTATAAGCTTGTTGCTTGGTCAGATATGGTGTCAACTGAAGTCCCCCATGTTCTTGATTGAGGTGGACTACCTCCGTTGAGGACTTTTAACAAAAGTGCAATGACCGAGCAACTCCTTTGTTTCCGTCCATTGCTCGCTCGATGCACTATCACCAGTCCCCCAAGTCCTCGGTCGAGGTGGGATGCCGTAAGAAAAACTCCATTGTAGTTTGTTGTATGTCTGAATGTGTTGGTATGATAGTGATTGCACTCTGGTAGTCCCCTGGTGAGTGGCACCTTGTTGATGAGCTTTGAATATTTGCAAGTGTTTCTTGTTGATTGTGTGTACCAGTTAGCACATTTTAGCTAAGTTTAGCTTTGCATGTTTGTGTTTTTTATGTTTTGTGTTTTACCATCGTTTGAGCAGATATTTTCTCGGCATGTTTTGAGTGAATGTATGCTCGGTATGTGTTTAGCGAATATATGCTCGGTATGTGTTGAGTGAATGTATGCTCGGTATGTGTTGAGCAAACGTATGCTCGGTATGTGTTCATTGAATGTATATGCTCGGCATGTTTTTGCCATTGTTTGAGTGAATGTATTCTCGGTATGTGTTGAGCAAACGTATGCTCGGTATGTGTTGAGCGAACGTATGCTCGGTATGTGTTGAGCGAACGTATGCTCGGTATGTGTTGAGCGAACGTATACTCAGTATGTGTTGAGCGAATGTATATGCTCGACATGTTTTTACCATTGTTTGAGCGAATGTATGCTCGGTATGTGTTGAGCGAACGTATGCTCGGTATGTGTTGAGCGAACGTATACTCAGTATGTGTTGAGCGAATGTATATGCTCGACATGTTTTTACCATTGTTTGAGCGAATGTATGCTTGGTATGTGTTGAGCAAACGTATGCTCGGTATGTATTGAGCGAATGTATATACTCAACATGTTTTTGTGTTTGCCATTGTTTAAGATAATGTTTGCTCGGCATGTTTGTTGAGTGAATGTGTGCTCGGTATGTGTTGAGCGAACGTGTGCTCGGTATGTGTTGAACGGATGTGTGCTCGGTATGTTTTGAGTGAATGTGTGCTCGGTATGTTTTGAGCGAATGTGTGCTCGGTATGTTTTGAGCGGATGTGTGCTCGGTATGTTTTGAGCGGATGTGTGCTCGGTATGTTTTGAGCGGATGTGTGCTTGGTATGTTGTGAATATAGTGATGCACATGACTGAAAAGTAATGATGTGATGCCAATGTGTTCTAGAAGTAATGGTCAAATCATGATGCTTATGATAAATTTTTGTGTGTTTTGAAGTGTTACCTAGTTGTGTTGAGACTTGTCATGGGGTCTGTCTTGGTGTGAGCCAAGTTGTTGCCATGGGGCATGTAAATGTGAGCCATGTTGGTGACACTAGTTGCTGGGAAGACCCATAGAATGAGTTGAGCATGTATTTGTCATTGTCTTGGAAGAGTTGTGGTGGTATTGACACATTGGGGCGCGGCGAATCGGTGGACGGAGTTCCCATTTGTAGAGTTGAGAAGCTATGATGCGTTGGGAGACCAATGCCTTGTATGAACTGCTTTAAGGCATTTGTTCTAAGTCTTGATTTTGTAACAGTTTGAGAAAATTCCGAGTGGAAGGTTTGAGCCTTAAAGCATCCATGCCGATCGGCTAGTGTGACAAACTGTGTGAGGGGTGCTGCCCATGTGACCAATGGTGGTGTGGGTCTGTTTTCCATCTAGTTGTAGAGAACTTTGTGGGTGGATAGGCTTCATTTTAGAGTGGACATGTCGTTAGGTTTAAAATTTGTGGACTCAAGGGGGTTGGTTGGTCTTGTATCAAGTTGCGCCGACAATCAACCTTGAATTGATTTTATTGCTCAGTACCAATAGCTAAGGGTGTTTGATGGGCCTCTGGGTTGTTGTAAATAAATTTTTATTTTTTATTTTTGTGGCTTGCATTGGTACCACTCGATGGAGTTGACACCAATCGGTGGGCTAATTCATGTTAGGCTTTTTGATGATGTTTTTTTATGAATGTTGGGCTCTACCCTGTTGATGGACCTCCTAGTGTGAACATCGGCCCAACAAAAGTCCCCATGTGCAGACCAGCCCATTTGTTAGGTGTGAACTATGCCAATCGGTGAGGTGTGATTGTCGGTGTTCTTGGGCTATTTGGGCTTTGTCTGTCATGCTGTGGGTCTGACTCTCCGAATCTTCGACCAAGGAGACTCGAACCTTGAGTGAGGAATGCTGTGGAGAACGTGTCGCTATGGGATCAGACGGAGTCAGCGAGGAATCACAGCTCGTCGAGCTTCGAATCGGTGGTTCCGATACATAAGACTCGAGGAATGCTCGTGCCGATCGGTGGATTTGGTTTCGTGCCTAGCTGCTTCTCTGATTTGTGGCAGAGGGAGGAGGTCCTCCATGGTGGCTGTCGGTGAGATGGTTGATGTCCCATCGCGTTGTATAATTGTTGATACTGACGAGTTTATTTGAAGTGCCGGTCGGTGAAAAGGTTGGTCAATTGGTCGATGATGGGTTGGTGTAATGGGATGCTCAGATCTGTTGGTGTTGATGGGCCGCTCGGATCTGTTGGTGTTGATAGGCCACTCGGCGAGTAAATGGACCGCTCGGTGAGATGTGAAGAGGGGTGTTCTCTTTTTTTTGGGTGACCGGTCGATGGAAGCATTTGGTCGACTAGTCAATACAGAAATGTGAGACCTTGTTGGGCTCTTCTGGTCGGCACTAGTCTTGACGGGTCCCAGTAGGTAATTATTTGACCGGTCGGCGTGGGTAAATTCTAATAGCTTCATTTTCCGCCGATCGATGAGTCCAGGAGCGGAGTCCAGGGTAACAGTGGGAGACCGACTGGGTAGCCATTTGGTCATTTGAAATGTGTCAATGTGTTCGGTGGTTTGTGCGCGAAGGCAGGTCAGCTATGTGGGTCGTATGAAGATGAGGCGTGTTTACACCTAATTTGATCAACCTGGTCAAGGCCGAACAAAACCCTCAAGAACCATACTTAGCCTTAGCTCAACAAGACGCACAACCTTAGACAAACACAACAACCCACTAGGCCGACCGTATCTGGTCGGCCTACCTCCCTCGGCCCACCTCCTTCCGCCTACCCTCCTCAAGCTACCTCCTCGACCGACCGTGTCGATACAGCCCATTGACTCAGGGCCACCAGGACATGTGGCAGCACCAGGAGCAGGAACATTTATTGTAACAACCCGAAATTTTAATTATTGGATTTACGTAAATTATTTATGTAAAATGACAATTTTACCCTTGCTTGTTAAGGGGCGTGACAGTCAAATTTTGTTTTGAGACACTTTTTGTGGTGTTTTGGATATCGTTGCGTAGGTCTCGAACACATGAGTTCGTAGACAGGCGGCACGCGAAAAACGGAGTTCGTGTACGGAAGTGATGGGTCTAGATGTGCAAGGGTAGTTTGGTAATTTTCCATAGAGGGGAGATATTTTTGCCACCCAAATCAGATTAATCTGATCCACATCAATTCATTTCTTCATCCTCATTTTCTCTCTATGACAAACACTCCCAAAACCACCCGAAATCGTGCGGAAACTCACCCAATAACCCACAAATTCCAAGTTTGATTCAAGGCCAAGACTTCCATTTCTATTCCACTAATCGTATTCTACTCCTTCCCACGATCACAACCGTACCAACCATCGAATGAGAGGACCACGGGGGAAGCCGAACCGAGTATAGGAAGTTTCGGACCTTCCGATCGATTTTTCGGCTAGCACAGGTACATGTTTGATGTTTTAAGGTCATATTTGGATTCCTGGGTTCGAGTAGATAGATTTAGACATAAAATTTGCGAAAAATGGTTGAGTTTTGAGGAAGTTACGAAAGCTTGAAGTTTCGACCGGAAATGGGGGATTTCGGCGAAAACTAGACGGCGGCACCGGTAGTCGGTCGTCTTCTCCAGCAAGTCACCGGTGACCGGTTGGGTCGAGGTGACTAGTCGGGTCGAGTTGAACCGGTCGGGTTGAGTGAACCTGTCGGGTCGAGTTGAACTAGTCGGGTTGAGTGAACCGATCGAGTTGAGTGAACCAGTCGGGTTGAGTGAACCAGTCGGGTCGAGTTGGACCGAGTCAGGCCAAGTTAGGTCGGGTTGGACCGGTCCAGGCGCGTGGGCACTGTAGCAGGCGCGTGACCGGCGCGTGAAGACGCGTGTTCCGACTTTCTGTTGGCGCGTGGTGGCGCATGGGGCCAAGTCTGAGGTCACAGTGGCGCGTGACAGCTAGTTTTTGACGTTCCGGATCTGTTGGTGTAGGTTTTGGGTCGATCGGACGTCGTTTAGGGGTTGTTTTAGGCGTTTGAAGTTGCTGCATTTTCTAGGCCAGCATAGGTAGACCTCCCGGGGTTTATGGGGTTTATATTTAAGGTTCTTATTATTAGCTGGTAATCCCGATTATTAATTTAGACATGCGATACTTTTTCAGGAACTTCAGGGGAGCGTACAATTCGGGATTGAGCTTGCTTGGACAGGTTTATGAATGGACTTTTGGTTTATAAACTAAAATGCATGCATAAATATATCTTTGATTTAAATACTGTTATGTATGGGTGCAATGAATTTATGGAATTTAGAAATTATGCTGGACACATGTTTTCCAATATTTCAGTGAATGTGTGTTTTGAGAAATGGCCTGGTTTTTGTACTCGATTTTGATATCGTTTTGACGTGGTAACTATTCGAGTTTTTGATTTGGGTTTAGACCTGAAATTATGATTTTACCGATTTTGGCCATAAATGATATTTCAAAGAATTTGGCTTAGGCCAAGAAACAAAGATTTCAAAATACGGATTTGGTTCACTGGTTTTCTGTCTCGATGGTTACAGTTGCTCTGACTGGTGTTGATGGGTCTTGCTCCGCTGGTTGTTGAGGGCTCGGACTTTGGTGTTGAGGGGTCTTGCTCCGCCGGGTCGCGAGTCTGTCTATGCATAGTACAGAGAGTTGTTGTACAGATTTTAACACATCTCAAGGGATACCCTGGTGTGTTGTGGATATGTCGGGAACAGTGGATTTGAGATATTATGTGTCCAGGTGGAATTAAATGAATTTTAACTCCTTTGAAGAGAGTTTTCAAACCAAATTGTGGACCACGAGGTATTTTCATTTTACAGATTTTATGTGAGTCCAACTAAGTGGTTTTAAAGAGATGAAATTCTGATAGTTTCAAATAATGTTTTTATTTCATAAACTGTTTTATGTGATGCATGCATGGTTTTATAAATGGAGGGGGAAAAATGTAAGATTTCCTCGAAAAAAGATTTATAACTGATTATTTTTGTCCACTCGCAACTTTTGTGTTTAAACCCCCTTCAGGCAGTTGAGTTGACGCGTACACTTATCTCGAGGCAGAGGCATTAGTACTTTCGACTGCGCTGTGTAGCTATAATTGAGTAGGATATCTAAATTATACTCTTGATCCTACTTAAATGCTATGATATTATATTGTATTTGGCTGGTCATTAATTACGGGAATTATTGAGTGCTTGAATCCCTTGTCTAACAAGTGAAAGTATTTATTATAATTTTAATTTGTAAGGATTGAAGAGTATTTTGGGAACCTTTCCTTAGGTTGTCAGACGGGATCAGGGTTCTTCCCGGATTTCGAGAGAAAATTCAGGGCGGGTCCTGACAATTGGTATCAGAGCACTAGGTTAAATTCCTGTAGACTGTACACTTAGTGTACAATTATATTGGTATTGATGAGTTATAATTCTTTTCAGCGTAATGCCTCCGAGACGCGAGTTCCGTCAACAGTCTGGAAACATTGGGGACACACATGAACCTGCAGTGGAGCCTGATATGAGGCAAACACTGGAACAATTGGGTCACACTTTGACTTCTGTACTTCAGAGTAGGGCTACTACTGAAGGTACGGACATAGAGAAAGCCCAGAGATTAGGGGCTACAATATTTATGGGCGACTCATTCTTTCATTTCTCGGGGTTTTACATTGTTTGCTGATAGAGAATTGTCTCCGATTGGTTGGGACATGGGTATTAGTACTCCTACTGGGAATATGTTAGTGGTGAATCTCGTGATTCGTAGTTGTCCAATGTTAGTGGAAGGTCATGCCTTAGAGGCAGATTTAATCCCCTTAGATATTTTTGATTTTGATGTGATTCTGGGGATGGTTTGGTTGACTATGCACCATGCCTCTATTGATTGTTATGACAAGAGAGTGGAATTCCGGACAGGTTTACCGAAACTTACATTCAGGGGAGATCGTAGAGTACTACCCTGTGGAGTGATATCATCTTTGACCACTGAGAAATTGTTGAGGAAAGGTTGTGAGGGTTACTTGGCTCATGTGTTTGATTCTCGGGATACTCCGATGAGAGTGAAGGATATTCCAGTGGTGAGTGAGTTCTCTGATGTGTTTCCAGATGATCTTCCAGGATTGCCACCTCACCGGGAGATTGAGTTCACCATAGAGCTTTTACCAGGTACACAACCTATTTCACAGGCACCGTATAGAATGGCACCGGCAGAATTGCGAGAGTTGAAGACTCAGTTGCAGGATTTGGTGAATATGGGATTTATTCGCCCAAGTGTTTCACCTTGGGGTGCACCAGTGTTATTTGTGAGGAAAAAAGATGGTGGTCTGAGGTAGTGTATCGACTACCGGCAGCTAAACAAGGCTACGGTGCGGAATAAGTATCCTCTGCCAAGGATAGATGATTTGTTTGATCAACTTATGGGGGCAAGAGATTTTTCGAAAATTGACCTTCGATCCGGGTACCATCAGTTGAGGATCAGGGAAGGGGATGTTCAGAAAACAGCTTTCAGGACTCGGTATGGTCATTATGAGTTCCTGGTGATGCCTTTCGGGTTGACTAATGCCCCAGCAGAATTTATGGATTTGATGAACAGGGTGTTCCAAAAGTATTTGGATCGGTTTGTGATTGTGTTCATCGATGACATCTTGGTGTATTTGAGGAGTGCTAAGGCACATGAGCATCACTTAAGGTTGGTGCTGAATATGCTTAGGAAAAAGCATTTGTTTGCCAAGTTCAGTAAATGCCAGTTTTGGTTTACAGAAGTTGGATTCTTAGGTCATGTGATTTCGGCTGAGGGTATCAGCGTAGATCCCCAAAAGGTTGAGGCAGTGGCAAACTGGGAGCAACCGAGGACAGTGACAGAGGTGAGGAGCTTTCTGGGTTTGGTAGGATATTATCGACGGTTCGTAGAAGGATTTTCTACGATAGCAAGCCCATTGACTCGGTTGACTAGGAAAGGAGTCAAGTTTGACTGCGAAGCTGATTGTGAACAGGGATTTCAGGAGCTGAAGAGAAGGTTGACTTCTGCTCCAGTATTAACCCTTCCTGATGATACTGGGGGATTCGAGGTGTATAGTGATGCATCATTGCGGGGTATAGGCTGCGTGTTGATGCAGCATGGGAAGGTGATAGCGTATGCTTCTAGACAACTTAAACCCCATGAGTTGAATTACCCCACACATGATTTGGAGTTAGCTGCAGTGGTGCATGCACTGAAAATCTGACGACATTATTTGTACGGGGAGACGTGTCAGATCTTCACCGACCATAAGAGTTTAAAGTACTTGTTCACCCAAAAGGACCTGAATCTGAGGCAGAGAAGATGGCTTGAGCTAATAAAAGATTATGATTGTACTATAGAGTACCATCTAGGGAAAGCCAATGTCGTGGCGGATGCCTTGAGCAGGAAATCCATGGGTTCTTTGGCCCATTTGCATACAGTCTACCTACCGTTACTGGTAGAGTTCCATAGAGCAGGGATAGTACTGGACATGGATAACTAGGGGACTTTATTGGCTAGTTTCCATGTGAGGCCTGTTCTGATTGATCGGATTATTGAGGCTCAACTCCAGGACCCTACATTGTGCATTATCAGGATGGAGTTGGAGGCTGAAAATAGGCAGGACTATGCGCTTAGGGATAATGGAGCCTTGGTTAGGGATGGCCGGTTGTGCGTACCGAATGAGCTGGAGCTAAAGATGGAAATTCTTGATGAGGCTCATAGTTCGGCTTATGCTATGCATCCAGGAGGTACCAAGATGTATCATACCCTAAGGAAATACTATTGGTGGACTGGGATGAAAAGGGAAATTGCTGAGTTTGTGAGTAGAGGCCTGACATGTCAGCAAGTGAAAGCAGAGATGCAGAAACCATATGGGGCACTTCGACCATTACCTATTCCGGAATGGAAGTGGGATCACATTACGATGGATTTTGTGTAAAAACTTCCAAGGACACAGAAGGGACATGATGGGATATGGGTAATTGTTGATAGACTCACGAAGTCTGCACATTTCTTGCCAGTGCGGGAAGATTTTCGGATGAGTCGGTATGCCAAATTGTTCGTTGATGAGATCATACGGCTACATGGGACTCCAGAGTCAATTATTTTGGACAGAGATCCTAGATTTACCTCCAGGTTTTGGCGGAGTTTACAGAAGGCTTTTGGCACTACCTTGCATTTTAGTACAGCTTTTCATCCTCAGACGGATGGTCAGTCTGAGAGGACAATCCAGGTTTTGGAGGATATGATGAGAGCTTGTGTACTGCAATTTAAAGGGAACTGGGATTCACACCCGACTCTGATGGAATTTGCTTATAATAATAGTTATCAATCGAGTATTGGGATGTCTCCTTTCGAGGCACTGTATGGGAGGCAGTGCAGGACACCGTTATGCTGGAACGAAGTGGGTGAAAGGAAACTGTTAACACCAGAGTTAGTGGATACGACTGAGGAAAAGATAAGCATCATCAGAGAAAGGTTGAAGACAGCTCAGGATCGCCAGAAGAGCTATGCAGACCGTCGAACCAGAGATCTTGAGTTTGAGGTAGGTGACTGGGTGTTCTTGAAACTATCTCCTTGGAATGGAGTAGTACGTTTTGGTAGACGAGGAAAACTGAGTCCTCGCTACATTGGTTCGTATGAGATTTTGGAGAGGATAGGACCAGTGGCATATCGTCTTGCTTTATCATCGGAATTATCCAGAGTTCATAATGTTTTCCATGTATCTTTGCTCCGGAATTATCTGTTTGATGAGTCTCACGTACTGGAAGAGCAGCCACTTGAGCTGAAGGATGATTTGACCTTTGAGGAGCAACCGGTGCAAATTTTGGATTGGAAGGAGAAGGTACTGCGCATAAAGAGTATTCTTCTAGTTAAAGTGTTGTGGAGGAAACATAACGTGGAGGAGGCCACGTGGGAAACCGAGGAACTAATGCGGGCGTAGTATCCTCATTTGTTCCAAGGGTAAAGTTGAATTTCGAGGACGAAATTTCTTAAGGGGGGTGGATTGTAACAACCCGGAATTTTAGTTATTGGATTTACGTAAATTATTTATGTAAAATGATGATTTTACCCTTGCTTGTTAAGGAGCGTGAAAGTCAAATTTTGTTGCGAGACACTTTTGGTGGTGTTTTGGATATCGTTGCGTAGGTCTCGAACACACGAGTTCGTAGACAGGCGACACGTAAAAAATGGAGTTTGTGTACGGAAGTTATGGGTCTAGATGTGCAAGGGTAGTTTGGTAATTTGCCATAGAGGGGAGATATTTTTACCACCCAAATCAGATTAATCTGATCCACATCAATTCATTTCTTCATCCTCATTTTCTTTCTGTGACAAACACTCCCAAAACCACCCGAAACCGTGCGAAAACTCACCCAATAACCCACAAATTCCAAGTTTGATTCAAGGCCAAGACTTCCATTTCTATTCCACTAATCGTATTCTACTCCTTCCCACGATCACAACCGTACCAACCATCGAAGGAGAGGACCACGGGGGAAGCCGAACCGAGTATAGGAAGTTTCGGATCTTCCGATCGATTTTTCGGCTAGCACAGGTACGTGTTTGATGTTTTAAGGTCATATTTGGATTCATGGGTTTGAGTAGATAGATTTAGACATAAAATTTGTGAAAAATGGTTGATTTTGAGGAAGTTACGAAAACTTGAAGTTTCGGCCGGAAATGGGGGATTCCGGCGGAAACCAAACGGCGGCGCCGGCAGCCGATCGTCTTCTTCTGCGAGTCACCGGTGATTGGTCAGGTCGAGGTGACCGATCGGGTTGAGGTGACCGGTCGGGTCGAGTTGAACCGGTCGGGTCGAGTTGAACCGGTCAGGTTGAGTGAACCAGTCGGGTTGAGTGAACCGAACGGGTCGAGTTGGATTGGGTCAAGTCGAGTTGGGCCGGGTTGGATAGGTCCAAGCGCGTGGGCATTGTAGCAGGCGCGTGACCGGTGCGTGAGGGCGTGTGGCGGCGCATGGGCGCGTGTTCCGACTTTCTGTCGACGCGTGGGGCCAAGTCTGAGGTCACGGTGGCACGTGACAGCTAGTTTTTGACGTTCCGGATCTGTTGGTCTAGGTTTTGGGTCGATCAGACGTCGTTTAGGGGTTGTTTTAGGCGTTTGAAGTTGCTGCATTTTCTAGGCCAGCATAGGTAGACCTCTCGGGGTTTAGGGGGTTTATATTTAATTTTCTTATTATTCGCTGGTAATCCCGATTATTAATTTGGACATTCGATACTACTCCAGGAACTTCAGGGGAGCGTACAATTCAGGATTGAGCTTGCTTGGACAGGTTTGTGAGTGGACTTTTGGTTTATAAACTAAAATGCATGCAAAAATTTATCTTTGATTTAAATACTATTATGTATGGGTGCAATGAATTTCTGGAATTTAGAAATGATGCTGGACACATGTTTTCCAATATTTCAGTGAATGTGTGTTTTGAGAAATGACATGGTTTTTGTACTCGATTTTGATATCGTTTTGACGTGGTAACTATTCGAGTTTGTGATTTGGGTTTAGACCTGAAATTATGATTTTACCGATTTTTGCCATAAATGATATTTCAAAGAATTTGGCTTAGGCCAAGAAACAAAGATTTCAAAATACGGATTTGGTTCACTGGTTTTCTGTCCCGATGGTTACAGTTGCTCGAACTGGTGTTGAGGGGTCTTGCTCCGCTGGTTGTTGAGGGCTCGGACTTTGGTGTTGAGGGGTCTTGCTCCGCCGGGTCGCGAGGCTGTCTATGCATAGTACAGAGAGTTGTTGTACAGATTTTAACACATCTCAAGGGATACCCTGGTGTGTTGTAGATATGTCGGGAACAGTGGATTTGAGATATTATGTGTCTAGGTGGAATTAAATGAATTTTAACTCCTTTGAAGAGAGTTTTCAAACCAAATTGTGGACCACGAGGTATTTTCATTTTACAGATTTTATGTGAGTCCAACTAAGTGGTTTTAAAGAGAAATGAAATTCTGATAGTTTCAAATAATGTTTTTATATCATAAACTGTTTTATGTGATGCATGCATGGTTTTATAAATGGAGGGGGAAAAATGTAAGATTTCCTCGAAAAAGGATTTATAACTGATTATTTTTGTCCACTCGCAACTTTTGTGTTTAAACCCCCTTCAGGCAGTTGAGTTGACGCGTACACTTATCTCGAGGCAGAGGCATTAGTACTTTCGACTGCGCTGTGTAGCTATAATTGAGTAGGATATCTAAATTATACTCTTGATCCTACTTAGACGCTCTGATATTATATTGTATTTGGTTGGTCATTAATTACGGGAATTATTGAGTGCTTGAATCCCTTATCTGACAAGTGAAAGTATTTATTATAATTATAATTTGTAAGGATTGAAGGGTATTTTGGGAACCTTTCCTTAGGTTGTCAGACGGGATCAGGGTTCTTCCCGGATTGCGAGGGAAAATTCGGGACGTGTCCTGACATTTATCCCACATCGAAATGTTCCACCAACATTCAATATCACCATAAATACAAGGGTACCTCCCCTCGAAAAAAGGTAATGACATCTTTGCCCTTACACTGCTAAATCCCTCCAAACACTTAACTAACTTAAGCATCGGAGACTATTTGGCTGGCACCCCACCGGTGCTCCTTTACTTCTACCTTATCTTATTTGCAGGTCCCCTTGCACCCTAGGAGTGAGAAGAGCGAGCTTGAAGGGACTCTTCTAAGTTGGTCCATTGTAGGCATCAACAATTTGGCACCGTCTGTGGGAATCCGACACAAACTACTACGAGCTGATTTTCCACAAAACCGTCCCAGCACCCTCCAGAAAAATGTTGGACGATCAAGACGAAGGAGTGCTCAACAACACCCCCATCACACAGAGATGTCCTCGGGACAACATCCCAGACAGGCTGAGACAGACGTTGGATGATCTCCAACGAGAAGTGGCAGAGCTCAGGGCTCACAACGCCAAGATAGAGGCTAAGAATTAGGTCATATCGGAGCAGTATGAGAGCTCAGTCGCCCTTGTGAGAATGTCCCAGTGCAGAGAATCGCGAGATAAGGGACCAGCTGACCGGTTGCACGCTGACCTGGTCGCAGCCGAGCGCACCTCGGCCGAACAACCCATGCTCAAGTTAGTCTCCTCGGAGAAACACAAGAAGCCACATGCTAGGATTCTGCCTAGCACATCTGGAAGCCGACTACTAATCCAACCACTAAACGACGACGGACCCTCTCAACCCATAATTTACCGGGACGCTAGGCAACTACTGGACGACCGGCAAATCGAGATAGATCCCCTCCGCCTGACCTACGCGACATCAGACTCGAGGGTAGTCGGGCAACCCCCCTACCCATCTTATCCGCATCAGGCCGGTAGAACGCGGGACATGACTCCGGCATGGCTCATGACCAAGAAGACCATGGGACGAGAGGCCCCGAGCAACAGCAGGAGACACACGACCGGGAAACTCAAAACGAGATCGGCTCAATTGCAGGGAGCTACTCCCATGGCCTAAGAAGAAATCGAGATCGCCGAGCAAGAGGTGATGGCCAATACGAACACCGGCCGAATCCACCTCCACCCCCAACAAGGCAATGCCCTGGTGGAAAGCCTCCTACGGGCGGGTAAACAACCTTGAGGCAGAGAAAGAAAAAGGCAAGGCCTCAACATGGGGAAAAACTAGCACTAGCCCCTTCCCCAACTGAATCCTCTGGTCACGACGAAGGACCGAGGTAAAACCATTAAAGATACTCCCTACACGGGATAGGGAGACCCTGTCACCCACCTAAACAACTATGTCTCCGCCCTGGCATACAAAAACGTGACAGACGAGGTCCAATGCCTCATCTTCAGCTCCACTCTTACCGATGCAGCCCTCAACTGGTTCTACCTCCTGGCTACCAACACCATCAACTCGTTTGATGAACTCCAGACAATTTTTCTGAACCAATTCATGATCCAAACGGACAGGTTGGTCTCCACGGAAGATCTCTTCTCCCTTAGACAAGGAGAAGAGGAGACGCTCCAAAAATATGCTGCCAGGTTCAGCCTCGAGTATTCCCGTTGCCTAGACACTGACGACAAGGCAGCATTCAACGCTTTCCGGAGCCGCCTTAAGGAGTCACCTTTCAAATATGCTGCCCACACTGAGGACTGGAAGGATTACAATGAAATCATGTGAAGAGCGGAAATCCACGCCAAGGCAGAATTCTTCCACACTCCCAACAAGGAAACCAAGGCGCCCTCATATTCAGCTCCCCAGGGAAACAACAGCAATGGCAGAATCAACCATACTAGTGGCAACTACAACCATGACTCGCACCAATCGCAGCAGGGAAATCGGAAGGTCACCTATGATGGACATCAGGGCAAGAGGGGCCGATCCAACTACAATGGTGGGGGATTGAAGTAGAGCGACAACCATAGCCAGGAGTCACGAAATCTAGTAGGCGAAAACTCCAGACCACGTAGCCGGTTTGAGACTTACACCATCTTGAACACTACCTTGGACCATGTTCTGCTCAACGTGAAAGGCATGATCCCTAAGGCCAAGCTAAGAAACCCCAGCTTTCGGCCCACCCACAACAAAGAGGCCTTCTGCTAGTACCATAAATACAACGGCATACGATCGAGGAATTCATTGCTTTCAGAAACATTATCGAGCAAATGGTTCGTGACGACAGGCTCAATCAGTTCTTACAGCATCCCACCCCCTCAAAAGCAATCATGCAAATTAACACCATCAGCAGAGGACCCTCCTTATCTACCCCTATGACCTCCAACCGTGCAAAAAAGGACTTCCTCCGTGCAACCCGCGACAGCCATCAAGTCCTCAGCATCGACTCCGGACGAACGACAAAGTTGGCCAAAAGCAGTTAGCAACCCATCGCCTTTTCGGAGGAGGAGGAAAGGGGCATCATGTTCCCCCCACGACGACCCATTCATCATTCGAGGCCAGATCTCGGAGTGCAACTCATTGACACCGGCAGCTCGGTCAATGTACTCTTCTGGGATGCTTTCAAACAAATGGGCATCAACGAAAACAAGCTTGATCGAAAGGTCACTCCGCTTCTAGGTTTCTCTGATGACTCGGTCTTGCCTAAGGTAGTCCTCTCTCTACCAATTTGTATGGGCACTATCCCTACTATGACCACGTTCATCACAACCTTCCTCATGGTCGACTGCCCAACGGCCTACAACGCCATCCTAGGAAGAGGGTTGCTCAACCAGACGAGGGCCATAGTGGCAACACACCTGCTCTTGATGAAGTTCCCAACTCCTATGGGAACTGGACAGGTCAAAGGGGACCAACTCTCTGGTCATACTTTTTATGCCACGGCCCTCACAAAAACAAGCGTATCGACCGTACCGGACCAAACGGAGACCATATCTGTTGCCGAAATAGCCATGGGGGACGACCTCGTCAACCCTCAGCTCGTCCAAGAATTCCAAGATAGCCCTCCGGAAGATCCAAGGGACATTGCGAATATGCCACAGGCAGAACCTGTGGAAGAGACAGAGGCAATACCTTTGTCCCACATACATCTATAGCGCACGGTCCGAATCGGCTCTAAGCTCAAACCTTCCATACGAGCAGCCCTCGTGGAATTCTTGCAGGCCAACGCTGAAGTCTTTGCATGGTCTTAGGCGGACATGCCAGGCATCTCCACGGATGTAATCTGCCATTGGCTCACCATTGACCCGTCATTCAGACCAATCACCCAAAAGCAACGTTACCACGACACCGAAAGGCAATTGGCCATGCAGGCCGAAATCACTAAGCTTAGCACCATACACTTCATAAGGAAGGCCATCTACGCCGCCTGGGTTGCAAATGTAGTCCTTGTCAAGAAACCAGTCGGCTCCTGGCGCATGTGCATCGACTACACCGATCTAAATAAGGCATGTCCCAAGGACAGTTTTCCCCTGCCTAAGATTGACATACTTGTGGATGCCACCACAGGACACGAACTACTCAGCTTCATGGACGCCTATTCGGGCTACAACCAGATCCTCATGAACCCAGGTGATCAAATTCATACAAGTTTTAGAACTAAACTGGGTATCTACTGCTACAATGGTATGCCCTTCGGGCTAAAGAATGCAGGGGCTACATACCAGCGACTGGTTAACTTCATGTCTGCCGCCCAAATCGGCAAGACAATGGAGGTCTACGTTGATGACATGCTCGTCAAGAGCAATACGGACGAGGAACACATCCCCAACCTAGCAAAAATGTTCGACGTGCTCAAGACGTTCAAAATGCGGCTCAATCCCATAAAATGCGTCTTCGGGGTAGGCGCAGGCAAATTCTTGGGCTACATGTTCAGCCAAAGGGGGATCGAGGCAAACCCAGAGAAGATCAAGGCGATCCTAGACATGCAGGCTCCAAAAACTCAAAAAGACATCCAGCACCTCACAAGACGAGTGGCCGCCTTGACGCGCTTCATTTCCAAGGCAACAGACAAGTGCGCCCCATTCTTTAAAGCCCTCAAAGGCAAAGGCAGACTCATCGACTGGATAGACGAGTGCACCAGGGCATTCAAGGAGCTGAAGCTGTACATGGGTCGGGCCTCATTGCTAGCTAGACACGAAAACGGCGAGCCACTCTTCGTCTATTTGTTAGTATCTGTTTCGGCTGTCAGTTCTATTCTCATCACACGGAGGGATGGGGTCGAACACCTCGTATACTATGTCAGTAAAGCATTTCAGGATGCAGAGACGTAATACCCCGACCTTGAGAAGCTTGCCTTGGCCCTTATAGTCACATCCCGGAGGCTCCGGCCATACTTCCAGGCCCATGCGATCAAGATTATCACCCACCGACCATTGAGGCAAGTTTTACAGAAGCCAGACATTTCTGGCCGTCTCACCAAATGGGTGATCGAGCTAAGTTAGTTCGAAATATCCTACGTCCCAAGGACAGCCTAAAAAGGCCAAGCGGTGGCAGACTTCATCGCCGATTACTTATACCAACCCACACAGTGCATACCACCTGAGGCATCCCCTCCGCATGCACCCACAACAAGCGAATCCCAGAAATTCACCAAGGCACCCCCTGTCGACAACCAATGCCCGTGCTGGGCACTATATGTGGACGGATCAGCTTGCCACAGCGGGTCCGGGGCAGGATTGGTTCTTACTTTCCCAGAACTTGTCAAGCTAGAATACGCCCTCCGCTTCAGCTTCAAGGCCTCCAATAACGAGGCCGAGTACGAGGCACTACTGGCCAGCCTACGCCTAGCCAAGGACCTCGAGGCCAACCAATTGAGAATTTATAGCGATTCGCAATTGGTGGTAAGCCAAATCAACAATGACTTTGAGGCAAATGACCCGTCCATGTCGCTATACTTGTACCTGGCACAACAACTCCTTCAGGGCTTCTCGGCTTACGAAATACATAAGATCCCAATGTCAGAAAACAGCCATGTCGATGCATTGGCTCGACTAGTATCCTCACTGGACGAAAAGAAAAAGCGACAGGTACTTGTGGAAGTCCAACACGTGCCCAACACGAGGAAATCACCAGTCTACACCATCAACACCAGCCCGACCTGGATGGAACCCATCAAGGCATACCTTAGGGACGGTACTCTGTCCGGGGCACGTATGGAGGCCAAGAAGGTCAGGCGACAGTCAGCTCGGTACACCATCCAGCACGACCACCTCTATAAGCGTGGCTTCAAAACCCACTATTGAAATGCCTAACACTCGATATGGGGGATTATGTCCTCCGAGAAATGCACGACGGCATCTGCGGAGATCACTCTAATGCACGTACGTTGGCACAGAAAGCCTTTAGGTAGGGATACTACTGGCCCACCATGCTATCTGATGCAGTGGAACTCACAAAAAGGTGCGACAACTGCCAGCGACACGCACAGATTCCTCACCTACCAGCCGAACCCCTAACTTCTATGATCAGCCCATGGCCATTCTCCCAATGGGGACTCGATCTAATCGGCCAGATGCCCGCGGGGAAGGGTAAGGTCAACTACGCCGTAGTCACGGTAGACTACTTCATCGAATGGCCCGAGGCGAAACCACTAGCAACCATTACGGCCGTACAGATCGAGCAGTTCGTGTACCAAAACATCGTTTGTCGCTTCGGGATCCCCCACACAATCGTCACTGATAATGGGAGGCAATTTGATTGCAACTGTTTCCAGACCTTTTGCGAGACATACGGCATCAGGCTTCTCTTTGCTTCACCCTCTCATCCCCAGTCTAACGGCTAGAGGCTGTCAACAAATGTATCAAGTACAACTTGAAGAAGAGACTGGATGAGGACAAGGGCAAATGGGTCGACATCATCAACGACATACTATAGTCCCACAAGACCTCATTCAAGACGGCAACCAATGAAACCCCATTCACATTGGCTTTTGGCACCGAAGTTGTTGTACCAGTCGAGATCGGTGAAACGTCGTATCGAGTAATCTCTTACAACCCAGAACACAACAGTCACCAACTGGCCCTCAGTTTGGATCTCCTGGATGAACTCAAGGAAACTGCAAACGCTAAACAACTTGCTTACAAGCAGAGAGTTGCACGATACTACGACTCAAGGGTCCGCCACAGAAGCTTCAGAGTAGGTGACTTGGTTTTCCAGAAAGTCAGCCTGGCAACCAAAGATCGATCGGCCGGCACATTTGCCCTTACATGGGAAGGACCCTACACAGTCTCCCGCATATGCCGAGAGGGAACCTACGAACTCAGAGACTGGGTCGACAAGGCACTTCCACATCCTTGGAATGTCGACCACCTAAAAGTCTATTACAAGTAGGCCGTCGGCCAGAACAACATGTGAGGCAACCGACCGACCATTTTGTACATATTCCTGGCACTACCAGTTATTATCAATAAACATATTTTACAAGGCTTTCCCTTACGAGGAATTACCTCTTATGTTTCATGTACATTGTTTACATATTTGATCAAGTATTTAGTCAACGGCCTCACTTAAAGAATCGGTCTACACAAATGTTTTTAAGCTAACACTTGCAAAAATGAACAGACAAATTCCTTTTCTATTATAACATAGTAATCAGTACATACCCTTTTGCCCTACAGCAAATTACTAACACAAATCAAAATTACAAAATTCAAGGGGCATCGCCCCATCCTTCACCAACAGCCTGATCCTCCGTCGCCGCAGCCTGATCCTCGGTTTCATCTTCATCATCCTCATCTAGCAGAGGGTTGCCGTCTTCGTCGAGGTAATCCTCCAAGACAGGTGGATGCTTCAGCCACGGAAACTGGATGGCCACACCGGTGTTCGCCAAGAGGATCCGTTTGAAGAGTCCATTTTCCAACCGACCACCAAACCGTTGCAAGTCTAGATGGTGCGCTTAGGAGGACTTGTACTCCTCGGTACCCACCTTCTTGGCCGAGACCAGCTGATCAATAAGATTTGTATTCGCCGCCTCCGCTTCTTGCACTCTAGCCTCGGCTTGCTGGGCTCTGGTTTCCATCTCAGCCAATTTCGCCTCGGCAGCCTCCCGCTGGGCGATCAGCTACCTCTCCAGCTCCTTTTCCTTCAGCTCGGCATCCACGTTTGCCTTGATAGACCTCTCAGCCATCCTCTCCTTCTCGGCCACGGCCTCCATCTTCATCTTCAAAGCTTGGCGCTCCTCCGCGATTTTTTCCTTGGCATGGCTTGCATGTCGGAGAGTGGTGAAGACTTCACCAAGGAACTGCAAAGAAAAGACATAGTCAGAACCGAGTAAATACAAAAAACAAAAACAAAAACAAACATTCCAAATGTACTTACATGGGCCCCATTCCGCATCGTCTTGTCACACCAGTCGGCGAAGTCCCTCGCCTTCAGAAAGACAATCTCATCAAACTCATACTGCGACCCACGAACAACGGTGTTCATGAAGTCCAGCTATGAGGGATGGAAAGTCGCCGATAGTTGCCTCCACGTTTCGTCTGGCTCGTGAGTCCTCACCAGATCTGGCTCCCCGTCAGTTTTCATGAAGTACGACCGAAGCGACGCATCCAGATCGGGCTTCCTCACTTTCTTGGGGACCCTTCGGCCCTCCAGGTCAGAGCTTATGTTCGGGCAGACTATCTGGCGGACGGTCTCAAGGGCTTCAATCTGCCATTGCCTCTTCCGCTACAGAGCAGCGTCGGCATCAGTGGGGACATCTTTCTTCTTCCTCTTCATCCTTCTCTCCTCGGCCATTAGTCGACGACGTTCATTGCCCACGTTGATAACAATGGTCGGCGTGGGTCGACTAGCGGAAGGAGTCGAAGACTCAACAGCCGGCGCCCCAGCCGAGTTCGCAACACTTAGGAAGAGAGGAGCTAGGGCCTCCCCGGTGAACGTGTCCACAGCATTAGGGGCAGACTCCTCGGACACGGGAGCCTCTACCCGTAATGTGACCTTCGATGCAGCCTTGGCCCGGATTGGCTTTCAGTAATCCCTCTTGCCCACGGATGCTTTGACTTTCTCGGTCTCTGTCCTTGTATCAACAGCCTTCTTCAGGGCCTCGACAACCTTCTCCATCCTTTTCTTGAGTTGGTCGGCCGTTGCAGCGATGATATCGGGGTCAGCTGCGTCACGAAACCTGGTCAGTTAAAGGCAACATTTACAACAAAAAATACCGGGACGGGGAACACTTACGCAAGGAGTGGATTAGGCCGACTTGCAGCAGATGAGCCGGCAATCGCAAGAAATCCCTACTTATCTCCACTCAGTTTAGCCTCTTGAAGACTTCCGCACAATCTGCAACCTCTTGCTCGCCTACGACCGGTCCCTTAAACACCTCTACAAAAAAATAAAGTAAAACAGTCAGCCCAATCGGCAACAACAAAACAAAGACATACAATCTAGTGAAGCTAAATTAAATCCTACGTCCACCATCTTTCGACTGATACACGCGAGGCATGCGTCGGCCAAACAGGGGTAACTCTACGCCCTCCCAATTCCCAGACACAAAAGTAAATTTGTGCGTCCAGGCTTTTTGAGAAGTCGGCATATCTTCGATAAAAGGGCCGAGCTCACGCTTCGTCCTAGACTCAACATATACCCAACCGGTCCTGTCTCTGACGAACTTGTAGAGCTGGCATGCATGACCCCATGTTGGCTCCCCTTTCCCGCACATTTTGAAGGCAGTATACACCCCGGTCAGCATGATCCAACAATTAGGATTCAGCTGACTGAGTGCAACACCAACCTCCACGCACATGCGTTGCAGCCAGGGATAAAGTGGCAGCACCACCACATTGTTGAAGTTATCTAGGTGGAACGTAGCCCATCCAGGAGGTGGATTGCTCGGCCTCTCCCATCGACCTGGAAGCCTCGTCTTCACCAAATCTGGAATGTTGAACGCCCTTCGGTAAGCCAGAAGGTCGTCTTCATCCATGGTGTTTATCTGTCGGTCGATCTCGTAAATTGAGCTGGCACTTGTTACATGGTCAAAAGATTCCTCCACATCAATTTCCATTGGAACAATTTCTAGGAAGTCCCGTCCAGAAGTGGACACATTGGCGTTCGAGGCCTTGGCCCCGTCACCAGCCGAGACATAACAAGTATTAATAAACCTGAAGGCATTATCCAGCTCATCTTCAAGTTCTTGGTCTGATACCCCTTAAGCTTCCTCAGCGATCGGCCCAGTAACATCTGGATCAGCTTCTGCCTCTACCATAGGATTCGACCTAGGGGAGCCAGAGGCCGATCCTAATGTGTTTAGCCGAGAATCAGAGTTACGAGATCTAGCCTTCGATTGCCCGCTAAATGCATTGAAGGACGGATCCCGAGAACCCTCAGAATCACCATCCTCACTTGACATCTACAGGCACACAGAAATTCTAAGGGATGGTTGCAAGGCAACTACTATAGACACATGGATCTAACCAGAAGAAAATATCAAGTTCCTCGACAGTTCATACGAAAACATAGTATTCAATCGACAAAAGTAGAAATAATGGTCCTTACCTTGTTTTTTGGGATTTCTGTAGTGCAAACCGCCGCACTTTCCTCGTCGGGAATCGCCTATGTCAGAATTGAAGTTCGCCGGAAATCACCTCACATAATCGACAATATCTCTCAAAAAAGCAGAAGTGCGAAACAATGCCAAAATTGACACTCTTATACAACTACTCAGCCAGTCGAAAGGTCGAAACACGAAACCCTAAGCGCTTATCCCACGACGTGTGGCGTAGCTTATCAGGACACGTATCGCACAACGACATCTTCCAAGCCGATCGGCCACATGATCGTGCGACCTCGGTCGGCCAAGGACATCTTCCAAGCCGATTGGCCACATGATCGTGCCAGGTTCCACGCAAGTGGGCCAACCAAGGTGACATACAATCACTCTTGGAAGTGGCACTCGTTCGGCCAAGGACATCATCCAAGGCCGATCGGCCACATGATCGTGCGAGGTTCCACTCAAGTGGGCTGACCAAGGTGACATACAATCACTCTTTGAAGTGGCACTAGTTAGGCCAAGGACACCATCCAAGGCCGATTGGCCACATGATCGTGCGAGGTTCCACGCAAGTGGGCCGACCAAGGTGACATACAATCACTCTTGAAAGTGGCACTCGTTCGGCCAAGGACACTGTTGGTAAAATTAAAGAGCAAGAAATATGCAATTCAATTCTAACAGTTATAAAATCCTTGCAAGTGCACAAATCGATAAGAATAGTATAGTAGCACAGCAAGAGTCGATCCCTCGAGGACTTGTATCAACGTTATGACCACTTTAGTTCAGATTTATTAACTTAGTGAAAACACACACACACACACACACGCAGGGGGGTTTATGATGTGAGAACTGAAATTTAAAGACAAGTAAAATAAAATGCAGAAAATAACAATGCAAGAATTAACGGTTGATTGATTATTAACTAAGGCGAATTAAGGCTTACTATCCACTCCAACCAATTATAGCTCTTAACCAGATTTCCTTGACCAAATTACTATGCATTTTCTGAATTAGGTGCCCGTGCCTAAGACCTGGCGTTGGTTCACTAGACACATCTTATTCCCTCTTACTTAGCATGTTCTAAACAGGGCATATGCCTAGAACGTCTATCACCTACCGTTTAAGATGATGCATGAAGTTTAAAGAGAATTTAATGACACCACATTAGCCTAGCAAAGTGACATGCAATCCTAGGTCGTTATGAGTTAAGATTACAAGTAAGAATACTTTCGATGCTCCAAATCACAAGATGATATGACGGTCACTCAAGCAATTACATCTATAATTATATGCAAACAAGGTAGCTAATCTTATAGGCATAAATTAAGGTCATTAAGCATAGTAATCCAACTTATTCAGCATGCATAGCAATCATAATCAATAGCCAGAAATCCAATCAATAAGCTAACATGGTTAGGGCTTCAAGCAGCCCTAATCCTAATGACTACTCACACATAACTGAAATTGAAACAAATATAATTGAATTCATAAGTAAATTGCAATAATGAAAATAAGGGTACAGAAGATATTGTGAAGAACAGGTGCAGCAGAAGACACGGCAGAGCCTTCTTCTCCAAGCTTCACGTCCAACACACTCTACTTCGGGAAGAACCAAGCTTTAACGTAAAACTCTAAAAAAACCAAAATACTATCTACGGCTAAGGTGTCTCTGTATCTGCCAAAAACGCCTCTAGCTAATTATCTCCCCCCTAAAACACTGAACAAAGGCTCCCTTTTATAGACAAAGGGAAAACCTTGTTCTATAAGGATTGGTAAAACCTATGTCCTATAAGGATTGGTAAAACCATGTCCTATAAGGATTGGTAAAACCATGTCCTATAAGGATAGGGAAAGTTATTGTACTTTTAATTAATTACAAAGTCCTTAAATCTATTAGAACCAATCAGAACACGGCTGGGAGTGTGAATGCAAGCTGGCAAGTGGGAACGCAAGCTGGCAAGTGGATTTTGGACTGTCTTCGTAATCAGGATCTGGGACTGCGCTTTTGAAGTACATCATGAGTATAGTAGAAGCGCATCTTCGTTCAGGCTTGGCGCAAATGTTGTCAGGCTTAGCGCAGACAGAGAACCTCTGATCCACCGCTGGCGGAACAGGGACCCCGGCTTAGGCGCACATCTTGGCTCGGATGGGAGTTCTTGGGACATGTCCTCGACCTGCCTTGACGCGACCTTGGCACTTCTAGGACTTGACCTTGATGTCATGAAACACAGGTTTGAGACCCGGAGGGCCTGATATGAGGTACTTGGCCAATGGCCCAAAATAGGCGCATTGGCGCACTGGCACACTGGCGCACTCAGGACTATGTTCAGGACCTGATATTGAAATAAGGATATCTCCCTCATCTGGACTCCGATTTGAGTCATTCTTTTTGCGTTCTTTCCAGATTTTACCTAAATTTCTAACTCTGCACAAGTCTCACAAAATTGATTATTTTCTACTATTGATGGCACGAAATCATTCAAAAGACATGTAAGAGAGGCATATAAAGACATCAAAATGATGCATAAATAATGACTGATCAGACACCATCCAAGGCCGATTGGCCAGATGATCGTGCGAGGTTCCACGCAAGTAGGCCGACCAAGGTGACATACAATCACTCTTGGAAGTGGCACTCGTTCGATCAAGGACACCATCCAAGGCCGATCGGCCACATGATCGTGCGAGCTTCCACGCAAGTGGGCCGACCAAGGTGACATACAATCACTCTTGGAAGTGGCACTCGTTCGGCCAAGGACACCATCCAAGGCCGATCGGCCACATGATCGTGCGAGGTTCCACGCAAGTGGGTTGACCAAGGTGACATACAATCACAATTAGAAGTGGCACTCGTTCGGCCAAGGACACCATCCAAGGCCGATGGGCCACATGATTGTGCGAGGTTCCACGCAAGTGGGCCGACCAAGGTGACATTCAATCACTCTTGGAAGTGGCACTCGTTCGGCCAAGGACACCATCCAAGGCCGATCGGCCACTTGATCGTGCGAGGTTCCACTCAAGTGGGCCGACCAAGGTGATATACAATCACTCTTGGAAGTGGCACTCGTTCGGCCAAGGACACCATCCAAGGCCGATCGGCCACTTGATCGTGCAAGGTTCCACTCAAGTGGGCCGACCAAGGTGACATATAATCACTCTTTGAAGTGGCGCTAGTTCAGCCAAGGACACCATCCAAGGCCGATCGACCACATGATCGTGCCAGGTTCCACGTAAGTGGGGCGACCAAGGTGACATACAATCACTCTTGGAAGTGGCACTCGTTCGGCCGAGGACACTATCCAAGGCCGATCGGCCACATGATCGTGCGAGGTTCCACGCAAGTGGGCCGACCAAGGTGACATACAATCACTCTTGCAAGTGGCACTCGTTCGCCAAGGACACCATCCAAGGCCGATCGGCCATATGATCGTGCGAGGTTCCACGCAAGTGGTAAAACCAAGGTGACATAAAATCACTCTTGGAATTGGCACTCGTTCGGCCAAGGATACCATCCAAGGCCGATCGGCCACATGATCGTGCGAGGTTCCATGCAAGTGGGCCGACCAAGGTGACATACAATCACTCTTAGAAGTGGCACTCGTTCGATCAAGGACACCATCCAAGGCTGATCGGCCACATGATCGTGCGAGGTTCCACGCAAATCGGCCGACCAAGGTGACATACAATCACTCTTGGAAGTGGCACTCGTTCGGCCAAGGACACCATCCAAGGCCGATTGACCACATGATCGTGCGAGGTTCCACTCAAGTGGGCCGACCAAGGTGACATACAATCACTCTTGGAATTGGCACTCGTTTGTCCAAGGACACCATCCAAGGTCGATCGACCACATGATCGTGCGAGGTTCCACGCAAGTGTGCCGACCAAGGTGACATACAATCACACTTGGAAGTGGCACTCGTTCGATCAAGGACACCATCCAAGGCCGATCGGCAACATGATCGTGCGAGGTTCCACGCAAATGGGCCGACCAAGGTGACATACAATCACTCTTGGAAGTGGCACTCGTTCCGCCAAGGACACCATCCTAGGCCGATCGGCCACATGATCGTGCGAGGTTCCACGCAAGTGGGCCGACCAAGGTGACATACAATAACTCTTGAAAGTGGCACTCGTTCGGCCAAGGACACCATCCAAGGCCGATTGGCCGGATAATCGTACGAGGTTCCACGCAAGTGGGCCGACCAAGGTGACATACAATCACTCTTGGAAGTGGCATTCGTTCGATCAAGGACACAATCCAAGGCCGATCGGCCACATGATCGTGCGAGGTTCGACGCAAGTGGGCCGACCAAGGTGACATACAATCACTGTTGGAAGTGGCACTCGTTCGGCCAAGGACACCATCCAAGGCCGACCGGCCACGTGATCGTGCGAGGTTCCACGCAAGTGGGACGACCAAGGTGACATACAATCACTATTAGAAGTGGCACTCGTTCGGCCAAGGACACCATCCAAGGCCGATCATTCACATGATTGTGTGAGGTTCCACGCAAGTGGGCCGACCAAGTTGACATACAATCACTCATGGAAGTGGCACACGCTCCGCCAAGGACTCCATCCAAGGCCGATCGGCCACTTGATCGTGCGAGGTTCCACTCAAGTGGGCCGACCAAGGTGACATACAATCACTCTTAGAAGTGGCACTCGTTCGGCCAAGGACACCATCCAAGGCCGATCGGCCACTTGATCGTGCGAGGTTCCACTCAAGTGGACCGACTAAGGTGACATACAATCACTCTTTGAAGTGGCACTAGTTCGGCCAAGGACACCATCCAAGGCCGATCGGCCACATGATCGTGCCAGGTTCCATGCAAGTGGGGCGACCAAGGTGACATACAATCACTCTTGGAAGTGGCACTCGTTCGACCAAGGACACCATCCAAGACCGATCGGCCACATGATCGTGCGAGGTTCGACGCAAGTGGGCCGACCAAGGTGACATACAATCACTCTTGGAAGTGGCACTCGTTCGGCCAAGGACACCATCCAAGGCCGATCGGCCACATGATCGTGCGAGGTTCCACGCAAGTGGGAAAACCAATGTGACATACAATCACTCTTTGAAGTGGCACTCGTTCGGCCAAGGATACCATCCAAGGCCGATCAGCCACATGATCGTGCGAGGTTCCACGTAAGTGGGCCGACCAAGGTGACATATAATCACTCTTGGAAGTGGCACTCGTTCGATCAAGGACACCATCCAAGGCTGATCGGCCACATGATCGTGCGAGGTTCCACGCAAATCGACCGACCAAGGTGACATACAATCACTCTTGGAAGTGGCACTCGTTCGGCCAGGGACACCATTCAAGGCCGATCGACCACGTGCGAGGTTCCACTCAAGTGGGCCGACCAAGGTGACATACAATGACTCTTGGAAGTGGCACTCGTTCGGCCAAGGACACCATCCAAGGCTGATCGACCACATGATCGTGCGAGGTTCCACGCAAGTGCGCAGACCAAGGTGACATACAATCACTCTTGGAAGTGGCACTCGTTCGGCCAAGGTTACCATCCAAGGCCGATCGGCTACATGATCGTGCGAGGTTCCACGCAAGTGGGCCGACCAAGGTGACATACAATCACTCTTGAAAGTGGTACTCGTTCGGCCAAGGACACCATCCAAGGCCGATTGGCCGGATGATCGTACGAGGTTCCACGCAAGTGGGCCGACCAAGGTGACATACAATCACTCTTGAAGTGGCACTCGTTCGATCAAGGACACCATCCAAGGCCGATCGGCCACATGATCGTGCGAGGTTCCACGCAAGTGGGCCGACCAAGGTGACATACAATCACTCTTGGAAGTGGCACTCATTCGGCCAAGGACACCATCCAAGGCTGATCGGCCACGTGATCGTACGAGGTTCCACGCAAGTGGGATGACCAAGGTGACATACAATCACTATTAGAAGTGGCACTCGTTCGGCTAAGGACATCATCCAAGGTCGATCGGTCACATGATTGTGCGAGGTTCCACGCAAGTGGGCCGACCAAGGTGACATACAATCACTCTTGGAAGTGGCACTCGTTTCGCCAAGGACACTATCCAAGGCCGATCGGCCACTTGATCGTGCGAGGTTCCACTCAAGTGGGCCGACCAAGGTGACATACAATCACTCTTGGAAGTGGCACTCGTTCGGCCAAGGACACCATCCAAGGCCGATCGGCCACATGATCGTGCGAGGTTCCACGTAAGTGGGCTGACCAAGGTGACATACAATCACTCTTGGAATTGGCACTCGTTCGGCCAAGGATACCATCCAAGGCCGATCGACCACATAATCGTGCATGGTTCCACGCAAGTGTGCCGACCAAGGTGACATACAATCACTCTTGGAAGTGGCACTCGTTCTGCCAAGGACACCATCCGAGGTCGATTGGCCACATGATCGTGCGAGGTTCCACGCAAGTGGGCCGACCAAGGTGATATACAATCACTCTTGGAAGTAGCACTCGTTCGGCCAAGGACACCATCCAAGGTCGATCGGCCACATGATCGTCCAAGTTTCCACACAAGCGGGCCGACCAAGGTGACATACAATCACTCGTGGAAGTGGCACTCGTTCGGCCAAATACAGCATCCAAGGCCGATTGGCCACATTATCGTGCGGGGTTTGGCCCTAGCAGGCCAACCAAACAACTATTCAAAAAAAAAAAAAAATGGTTGAGCGATTAACACACGGCATATCGCCTCGGCTAAGGGCTTGGGGGACTAGGGACTAGTACGAGATGAATCCCCATAGGTTAACAAAAAGGAAGAAAGCCCTCAACCGAGGAAATCCAACTCAGTCAATGACTTGGGGACTCTTGTTTCCACCTAATTTGATCAACCTGGTCAAGGCCGTACAAAGCCCTCCATAACCATACTTAGCCTCAGTTCAGCAAGATGCACAACCTTAGACAAACACAACAACCCACTAGGCCGACCGTATCTGGTCGGCCTACCTCCCTCGGCCCACCTCCTTCCGCCTACCCTCCTCAAGCTACCTCTTCGGCCTACCCTCCTCGGCCGACTGTGTCGATACAGCCTATTGACTCAGGGCCACCAGGACATGTGGCAGCACCAGGAGCACAGACATTTATCCCACATCGAAATGTTCCACCAACATTCAATACCACCATAAATACAATGGTACCTCTCCTCGAAAAAGATAATGACATCTTTTCCTTTGCATCGGAGACTATTTGGCAGGCACCTACCGGTTCTCCTTTACTTCTACCTTCTCTTATTCGCAGGTCCCCCTACACCCTAGGAGTGAGAAGAGCGAGCTTGAAGGGACTCTTCTAAGTTGGTCTATTTTAGGCATCAACAAGGCGGATTGGAGATGTAGACTCGCAAGTTTCGGTCGGCGTTGTGTGTTAGGCCGACCGGTGAGTTCATGAGATTGAATTGGGGCTCCGACCGGCGAGTTCTTCAAATTAGATCGTGATTTAGGCGCCGATCGGCGAAGGTGGTGGTGATGTAGTCAGCTGAGGGGGTCTGTAGGTACTGGTTGCGAGTATCGGTCGGCGTGGCGTGGTATGTTGGTGGTCTGAGCTTGGAAGCGGGAGGATACCAAATTTCTGTGCGCAGGACCCTTCGGTACGTGGTTCACCCAAATCGGGCTATATCTACGGTGTTATGCTATTCTAATTAGTATAATTGTGTTTACTTGTACATGATACATAGGCTAAGAGCTTTTAGAGAGAGAATGATAGATGTAGAGAGAAATGAGAGCTCTCAATGTTAGAGAGAGAGAGTGTAGTATCTCTTGTGAGAGAGTGGAGATAGCCTAAATGAAGGTGATGGTGCAACTTATTATATAGGAAAAATTAGGTCTTGATAGTGGGACCCAACGATGGTCTTTAGTAATGGGCTTTGATGATGAGCCTTGTTAGTGGGCCTTGGGCTTGATGTGGTCTTCTGAGTCTTCTGTATGGGCTCGTTGCTTGGTTAGATATGGTGTTAACAATGTGTATAAACTAAATGAACTCACCATATGTAACTTATTTGTTATTAAAATTGTCGATTTGTTTGATACATATACATGACTAAACGATCACCAATTTGATTTACTTTTTAAAAATATGATCTTAAAATGTTGATTTAGAAAATTAGGGCCCGTTTGGTATCGCTTTGCAAAATAGTTTTCGTTTTTCAGATACAAAAACAGTTGTAAAACTCATTTCGTAACTCATTTTTTGAAAAATGAATTTAGAAAATGAAAACACAAGATACAATCATTTGCTTACGTTTTATAAAACAACAAATTATTATTTTCTAAAATTTAACATAGTCATCATCACCACCACGCTACCCCAACCACGACTATCGCCGCGACCACTCCATCATCATCGCTGCCACTGCTTTCGTCGCCACCACCACCTCCGCCACCACCACCTCACAACCACTTCCACCTCCACCACCACCATCAAGCCCCACCACCACAAACCCCCACCACCACCAACCCCCACCACCACCACCACCACCGCCTCACAACCACCTCCACGTCCACCATCACCACCCTCACCACCACCTCCACCACCACCATCACCACCACCACCACCACCACTACTACCAACAACAACCACCACTCCAACAACCCCCACCACCAGCTCATCACCACCACCACTACCATTTTCGCCGCCGTCGCCACCACCACCTCACCACCACCTTTATTACTACCTCCGCTACCACCACGTTCTTAACACCACCACCACCTCCACCTCCACTACCACCACTACCATTACCATCACCCCCCACCGCAACCACCCCACCACTACCTACAACACCACCACCACTGTTACTGTCATAGCCACTACCACCACGACCACCACCACCACCACCGCCCTATAACCTCAACCACCACCGTTGCCACCGTCGCTACCACCACCACCACCGAAACCACTCCCCTCACCACCCTATCACTGCCGCCATCGCCACCGCTAACACTACCATCGCCGCTGCCACCCCCACAACCACCCCATCAACGCTACCACCTCACAACCACCACTGTCACCGCCACCCCCTCACTACCACCACTTCCACCCCACAACCACCATCGTCGTCGTTACCCCCACCACCACCACCTCCTCCATCCCACAACCACCATCATCACGGCCACCCTTGACCACCACCACCACCATCCCATCACACTACCACTCTCTCTACTATTACCATTCCTAATGTCGTCATCTCAAAATTTATGTTTGGAAATCATTGTGTAATGTGTATTTACTTGATCTTTTTAAATTTTTATATATTTGTACCAAACAAGTTTTTCCTTTTCCATTCTTAAAAAATCATATTCAGAGTAAACTAGCAAACGCATTCTCAAATATTAAATAGACAAAATCCTATTTGTTGTTTTCGTTTTACAAAACAATATTTCAAAAACTGTTTTGCAAAACGATACCAAACGGGCCCTAAACAATTCCTATTACAAATTTTGTATCAAGATCTCGTAGTTATTGATATGTAAAGATACGTGTTGAATGCTTGGCTGAGACCTTTTTCCTTATATAATAATATTGGGGGAGGTGGATTACATTATACACATTGGGTATTGATCTCGCCTTTTACAAGAATCGAACTCGAGACCTGCCATATAATGTGTGGAGAAAAATACCACTGGAGCATATCATTAAGTCCCCTCCCATCTAATATTTGGGACTATAATCAATAGTGATATGCAAGTCCCTAAGAATCACCAGGCAATAAGTAAAACGTCCCAAAAGATTGATAATGTATCATAGGACAAAGTTGCTAAATAAAAAATGAGGAACAAGAGAAATTTTGATCTTATAAATGAGATGTAAGTATTTTTTATTTTTCAAATAAAGAAGTAATTTTTTGATTGGTTTTTTTTTTCTGAACTTTTCAATTTATTTTTTATTTATTTATTTCGTTAGTTATGATTAACTCAATTCGATGAGTTAAAAATAATAATACATATGGAGAAAATTAGAATACGAAAATCATATGTTAAAAATTGATATTTTGTCAACGTCTTCCAAAACTTAAATCCCGCAGTTGATTATTTTTCCTTGGATTTGTAATATTTGGTAGCTAGAGGCGACATGTCTTTGTGGGGGTAGATAATCGCCACATTTATATTTGGGTTACGAAATGTGTGATCAACAGTATTTTTCTTCTTGATTACTAATTGGACGGAGATTTAGACTTGTCTCATATCACTACTGAAAAATTGGGCAACACTCACAATTTTGAGCACGTAAAAACTTTTGTTATGTCCAATGCAGACTAAACACAAATATTTGTGCTTTATGAAGAAGATTAAATAGTATAATTGTGCTTGTATAAATTTTGACATGAAAATTAGTGCCCTATGCTAATTCCATCATAAACAGATGTCAGATAAGTGAATGTGGTATTTTGAAAAAATGACTATTGTTTTTGTTTGTGCCCTATATATTGTATTGGGCATATAACCGTAAATTATGCCTATACTTAATCATTGAATCAAGCATTTATTTGTGAGCCAAATTCTATGATATCATTTTTTTTTTTTTTCACACCCTTATTTTTCTTAAATTTAAAACACCAAACTAACCAAATTCTTGAAACGTGAGCCCAACTCTAAAAAATATCTCACAATATATGCTTGATTGGTGCCCTGATTGGCTTCAACCCGCGTGAAATGTACATTCGTATCTTTGTTTTTGCAGAACTTAAAACACCCAACCATCATTGTAAATTTAAAAGTTAAAAAAATTTCTCATCCTTTCACACGCGCGCCTTCTTTTTTTCTCTCTCTGGAACTCTCTATGAGCATGCCAAAGTTCTCATCCTCACCTCTCCATCAGCCATATCCCACCACCTCAAATTAATGCCATCCCTCCACCTTCATGTATGAGATTTTTTTGTATATCTACTTTCGACCACAGATCTATCACGTTCACGTTTCCCCTTCGTCACCATTAAGCAAATCTCTGCACCAAGAGCCTAGCCCCACCTCCTCCGAGTTAACACATGAAAATTTGTCTATTACTATTTAATTTTTTTTTATCATTGCTTGTTTTTGACTTTGTTGGTTTGATCGCTTTTAAATTTAGTATATTTGCCTCCTCCGCAAGACTATTCTGGTATGAATCCCTCTCCAGACTCCAGCCAAGTCCTCCTCCTCAGACCCTCCTCATTTATTCTTGAATTGCTTTTATTTTGCTTTATCTGTGAAAAAGCTCAGTTATTTCTTTACCTTTTTGAGTTATCGTTCAAAATTTGAAATGGGTTTTACGGGAAAGGACTCACTTCTTTTATATCTATTTTTGAGTTGTTGAAATCACCTTAGGGATGTTCATTTTATCTTCAATCTGTGAAAAGCTTATGTCTCTCTCTCTCTCTTCTGGGTTGTTGTTGAAATGAGTTTCGGGAAATGTTGAACTTGCGGTTTAAGATGTGAAAAAGTTCGTCTCTTTATTTCTATTTATTCCTTGTTGATGAAAAGAAGGAGTGGTCGGCGGCGAAGTGGAGTGATGGTTGCCGCGGGTAGGGTGGCTGATTGGGGTGGGTGGGGGGACTCCGATGGCTGTGGGATATATATCTTTTTATTTTATTTAAACTGTTTTAATTCTCATAATATTTAAAAAGAATTTGCTCAAATAAAACCCACATATTTAAGCATTGAATATATATAATATATCCATCCCCTCCCAAGCTCAAATGCTCAATCCAATAAGAATCAAATAACAAACTTTCTATCTCAATCATGAGCTTAATTCTTGAACAAGGCAAAAAGTGAGAGCATAAGCGAAGCTCCAATAACAACTGCATTTACCGGCGAAGAGTAAGCCGCTCCAGCGTCCATCGGCGCGGGTGCCGGCGCCATCTCCTGAGCCGAGAGCGTTGCAGCCAACACGGCTAAGGCCAGCATCTGCACGAAGAAGAAGGCAGCTGATCTGGACATGCTAACTTGCGCCATTGGTGTGGGAGCTTGGAAGATGATGCTTAATAATATTTCGAGTATATATATATATATATATATATATATGTTGTTCAATTGATTTGTTGTGGTGTGAGAATTAATGGAGGAGTGAGGGGCTTGTTTATATAGGATGGGAGTGGAGCAGTACTGGAGGCTGGAGCGCGGAGTGTGGGCGCACAAGGACAACGGTCAAATGGACAGCTCAGGTCTTACCATATGTAGCAGTGGCCCACTGCTAGCTACGACACCTTAATTGGTTGCTGCTCCCAGCTGCTATGCCCTGTAATTTAAACTTGATCGGTACACGTTTATTTTGCCGACATAAACCAAAAAAATGTATTAAAAAACCAAATAATAAATTAAAGAACAATTTTTTGGTTTTTTTTTTTAAGAAGTACGAAATTCATAGCAATTTTTTGGTTTTATTTCCATGATACAACCACTAATTACTCTTTGGAAGGAACCTAATAAAATTATATCAAGATTTAATTTGTTCATCCTGTGGGTTCTTATTCAAAGATTGTGTCTTAAAAATTGCTTTTTATATCCTCTTGTTTCAATGGTTTATCCCCTTTTTTTTTAAAAAAAAATAAGTGTTGAGAAAAATTACTCAAATAAATAGACTAACAACACTACAAGAAATTTAAGGTTGCCCGACGAAGTATGTTTCGCCGTGTAAATAGAGTTTGCCCGACGAATCCGAAGGCTCGCCGAGTAAGGTGTTGGCTGGAAGAACAAGTTGTTGGCACGTAAAATAGGAAGTGTTTGCCCGACAATTTGCTCTATCCGTCGGGCAAAATTAGATCTAACGAGGAATATTGGTCGTCGGGTAACACTTGACGTTGACTAAACTTTGTTCGACGAATCATTAAACTTTGCCCTGCGAATATGATTCGTCGGACAAAAGTCTAAACACACTAAATAACCCAACCGCTCCTTTTTCTTCTTCTTCCTCTCTGCTTCACAATCTCACAGTCGTCTCTCTCTCTCTCTCTAGCTTCATCATCTCATCACCATTTTCACTACCAATCAAATCTCTTTTTCTCTCAATCACCAATATCAATTTTGAAGGTTTGAGAAATTTAATTTTTTAGTTTTGAAATTTTGAAATTTTGATTTTTGATTAGAAATTAATTATGTTTTGTATTTTAGGAATTTTGTGGTTGATTTAAAGGAATACTTATAAAAAGGTATGTGTGTTTGCCTCTCAATTTAATTTTTTTTAGAATTTTGGATTTAATTATGTTAGGAAATTGTGTATTTATTGTGGAAAATGTATATAAAAGTTTTAGAATTTGTGGAAATTAGAAATTGGAAAATTTCTTCGGAAAATATGAAAATAGAAAATATGTTATGAAATTAGGGAAATAGAAAATATGTTAGGAAATTAGAAAATTAGAAAATGTTTTAGGAAAATAGGAAAATAAAAAATATGTACTGAAATTATTGAAATTAGAAAATATGTTAGGAAATTAGAAACTATGTCAGGAAAATTTGAAAATAGAAACTATGTACTGAAATTAGAAAAATTTTAGAATGTTTAGGAAATTAGAAAATTTGTTAGGAAAATATGAAAATAGAAAATATGTTATGAAATTAGGGCAATAGAAAATACGTTAGAAAGAAAATTAGAAATTTTTTAGGAAAATATGAAAATAGAAAATATGTTAGGAAATTAGAAAATATTTTAGGAAAATACGAAAATAAAAAATATGTAAAGAAATTATTGAAATTAGAAAAATGTTAGGAAATTAGAAAATATGTTGGGAAAATAGGAAAATAGAAAATATGTACGGAAATTAGAAATTTGTAAACTCTGTTTTATGCATAATTAATATATGTTTGTATAATGAATTTGTTGTGATATATTTTGTAAAGCGCTTTATGTAGTTCCGACGGAGTGAAATATGTTCATATTTCATAACCGTTTATGCGAAGTTAATCGAGTTGATTAATTTCGCATAATGAAATTCAATGAAAAACCTTAGACCCGTTTGAGAGTCAGTGAATCGGGTTGATTCACTGACTCTTGAATTGTTCATTTATTGAGACAATTTGGGGATGCCCAACTATGTGTTGTATAGTTGGCGGTCTACGAGATTAGGTTTCGATTGTGGGAAATTCGGTTTGTATCCCTTCAATGTTCTCCAAATGCATTGAGGGGAACTGTAGGGAGATGCTGCCGAAATTTCCCTCGATCGAAACTTAGCCTCGTAGGTCGTAAACTACACAGCACAAAATGTGCACTCTCGAATGGGATAGGACCAAATCACCGGAGGCATAAGGAGACGAGCTGCTTTTGATTTTAACTTGTTCTAATTACGGGACAATGTTAACTCAATTACTTACGTTGACTCTATGTTGTGAAAGCGGGCACAATGGACAGAGGTTGGATGCAAATGTTGCATAGATCTTCTTATTAGTATTTGGATGGGATTGACAGCTTCATTGCCTTTGCATGTAGTCATTGCAATGATGAAAGACGTATCAGGTGTCTGTACCGTAAATGTAACAACTGCAGTTGGATGCCGTTGAATGAGGTCCACACTCATATGGAATGGAATGAGATCGTACACAACTACACTAATTGGATCTATCACGGTGATGAAATATTTTCTGCATCGACATCTTCGATTCCCAGGACCCGTCGGGACGAAAGTGTTTTGGATGGGCGATGTCATAATGATCAAGTCGTTGAGTTGTTAACCGAATATTTTCCTCCCACATCGGATGATATGGACGATGATGCGCCTAGGTTTCAACCCGAAGACTCTGAGCTCTATTTAGAGAGATTGTTGAAAGAAGCTCAGTGCGAATTGTACCCCGGTTGTAAATCCTTTTAAGTTCTAGGGGCAGTTGTGGAGTTGATGCACATGAAAGTTGAGTATAATCAAACGAACAAGCATTTTGATCACATGATGGACATCATCATCCGAATGCTCCCTGAAGACAACCGTCTGCCTAAAGATCATTATAGCTCGAAGAAGCTATTGAAGGGCCTCGGTTTAGGGTATATCAAGATTCATGCATGCAAGAACAACTGTGCATTATTTTACGGTGAATTCGAGCAGCTTGAGAAATGTCCCGTGTGCAATGAGCCTAGGTTTCAATAGAACAAGATTCCAAACAAGGTGTTGCGTTATTTTCCACTGAAGCCAAGGTTACAAAGATTCTACATGTTGTCCTGCACAATCCGTGATATGAGATGGCACAAGGATGAACACATTGATGATGATGTACTGAGGCATCCGGTCGATGGAGAGGCTTGGAAGAAATTTGATAAGATGTATCCCGAGTTTACCGCAGAGCCAAGAACTATCAGATTAGGGCTCACTACTGACGGGTTTAATCCGTTTAGGAGTTTTGCAAAGCCCTATAGCACTTGGCCGGTGGTTATGGTTCCGTATAACTTTCCTCCTTGGAGATGCATGAAGAAAGAATTCATAATCCTCAGTACTTTGATACCGGGGCCCAAATCGCCGAGTAATTCCATCGATGTGTATTTTCGGCTGTTGATTGACGAGCTCGTGGATCTGTGGGAAAATGGTGTCCGAACATATGACAAGTGCAGTGGAGAAATGTTCACTCTACGAGCGGCCGTAATATGGATAATTAATGATTTTCCTGCTTATGGCATGTTGTTGGGATGGAGCACCAAGGGCTATCTTGCTTGCCCGACATGTGAGCCAGACACAACGTCCTTTTGGCACGCATCGAAGGTATGCTACTTGGATGTGAGAAGGTTTTTGCCATGGGATCACCGATGGCGAATGCAATCTGACTCATTTGATGGTAAATCAGAGTTACGAGCTCGGCCAAGGGAAATGTCCGGTGATGAGATATTGTCCAAACTAAACAGTATACATGACTTTGTCACACGAGGACTGAAACCACCTGAACAGGAAAATTGGACGAAAAAGAGTATATTCTTCCGGTTGGCGTATTGGTCGAAATTGAAAATCAGACACATCGCGGATCCTATGCACATCGAGAAAAATGTTATCGAGAGTGTTGTGGGAAAGACTTTACCCATTCAAGGCAAGTCAAAGGACACAAAAAATACTCGTCTGGGAATGCAAGAAATGGGGATTCGGCCTAATTTGTTGCCAAAAGTCGTCAATAGCAGATACATCATGGCTCATCCAAGTTATACATTTACGCCGGAGAATAAGAAAAAAATCATGAAGTGGTTGTAGGGTGTGAAATTTCCTGACGGACACGTCGAAAACATATCCCGAAACGTTAGCAACGACGGTGGGACCATGTCTGGTATGAAGAGCCATGACTATCATGTTTTGCTACAACGACTCATTTCGATTGGTATTCGGTCCTTCTTGGAGCCTGTGTTGTTGAGAAGATCGTTTATTTGTCTCAATTCTTCCAGATACTATGTGCCAGATCGTTGGTAAAGGGGGACCTCGAAGAAATTAACAAGGATATTGTCTACATCATGTGCCGGCTAGAGCAAATATATCCACCTGCATTATTTGATGTAATAGTGAACCTACTAATACATCTGTTGGATGAGGCAAAGCTAGCTGGCTCGGTGCATTATCGTTGGATGTACCCAATCGAGAGGTATAACTTATTCCTGCTGTTTGATAATATTTCTTTACTATCATGTATATATGTGAATCATAATGTATATTTCCTAGCAGAATGTTAGGTACGTACAAGCGGTACGTTCGGAACAAGACACGTCCCGAAGGCTCTACAGCGGAGGCGTACATTGCAAAGGAGTCACTGACATTTTGTGCAGTGTACCTTCGGAATGTTGAAACTTCCTTCAGTAGGGCCTCGTGCAACGACAACGGTGGTCAACGTCTAGAGACCCTATCTGTATTCACCCAACCCACACGACCATTCGGCACTGGTCCAATCTCGGAGCCATTCACCAATAGCTACATGAAGGTGGCTCATTAGTTCATACTGAACAACTATGACGAAGTCTGGCCCTTCCACGAGCAGCACGAGGCGTTGATGAAGGCCCAATTTCCTTCGAATTGGGAAGAAATGGACAAACATTTGTTTCCACGTTGGTTTTCCGGGCATGTAAGTCACAAATTTTAATGTCTGAATTTCTTAAATTGTTTTTAAGTTTACCAATTTCATTTCTTGTGTGTATCTTACCAGATGGCACAGCTGAAAGATAAAAACTCGCCAAATTTCAATAAAGAAGTAATGCAGCTGGCCATTGGCCAATTTCGAGGAGAAACGTACGCTGGTTATCTCGTTAACGGAGTACAGAACGAGACGACAAATTGTCTACGCAAAACAGCAGGGTCTTCGTGCCGGGGGATGGGGAAAATGCTGATACGGAGTTCTACGGAAAGTTGTTAAGTGTGGTTAAAGTATTATACGCAGACCGCAATGAAGTCGTCTTGTTCAAGTGTCATTGGTTTGATACGAACCCAAGTATCCCAGGCAGTGTCATTAAAGATCAGTTATGTACATCTGTCAACACAAACACTAGGTGGTTCGAGAGTGATCCCTACGTCCTCGCTAGTACGGCGAAACAAGAATTCTATGTGGATGATCCAAAAGCGAGTGCTGGTTGGAGAGTAGCTGAGATGGTGAATCATAGAAATATTTGGGACTTGGATGACCGATACCATGAAGAAGATTGGGAAACAGACGATGACCAAATCGTTTACCAGGTGGATTCCTCGGTATCCACCCTAAACGTGGAATGAGTATGGACCAACGACATCATCTCACTAATTGCGATTGTCGACATTTTTATTGATCTCAGGGAATTAGAACAAATTGAAAGTGATTATGCAGAATCAAATACTGTGCACATGTCAGATGACGAGCATGATTGGGAGAGGGAGAGCGAATCCGACACCGAATGAAAGTTTTAAATTAGAAATTTCATTTATATATGTAATATACATCTTCAAATCAATAAATGTGATTTATATGTGTGTTTTATGATTTCATTCACAAAAGTTTCAATTAATCTTTTATGTACTAAAGTTACAAACTTTGATGCCCTCATCCTTGATTCAGCTTCCCAACATTTCATCTTACTTGATAAAATAATGTATACCATTTTGGGGAAAATGGGAAATAACATTTCATCTTCCCAGTTTTCTCCCGATGGACAGCCACCTCTCTGCAATAAAATCTAGCTCTCGTATGTGGAGGTCGCCGTCGTCCAATACCACTCCTTCCCTTTCTCGCTCTCTCTCACTCGAACTCCGCCTCTCACTCCGCCGCCACAGCTCTTTCTCGCGCCGCCTCTCTCTCACCGAGGTTAGGTCTAACCGCTGCACCTAACTCTCGCCGGCGAAAATCTCAAGTTCGAACTCATTATCTCTCTCTCTTTATTGTTAATGTGGATTGTTTATTATTTATTTTGATTGTTTATATTTTAATTTTAGTTTGGATTGAAATTTGGTTTGGATATTATGAAATTGTATTGAAATTGGAATTGAAATTTGGATTGGATTTCGGCAGATTGTCCATTTTTCTCAAATTTGCAGATTGAGAATTTTTACTTGAATATTGTGAATTTGGATTGGATTGGAATATAGGGTTAATGTTGAAGATTTGTTGAAATTTTGATGTTTGGTATAATGTTGAAATTGGTATAATGTTGAAATTGGTGTAGTGTTGAAATTGGTATAATGTTATGAATTTTGCATATGATTTTTGTTAGGATTTTGGATATGAATTTTATGTGAATTTTGGATATGTGAATTTTATGAATTTTGGATATTTGAATTTAAAAAAATTTCTGTGAATTTTTGATATGGTGTAGGATATGTGAATTTTGGATATGTGAGTTTTATAAATTTTGGATATGTGAGTTTTATAAATTTTTGATATGTGAATTTTATGATTTTGGATATTATTATTGTATGTTTGGATTAATTTGTAAGTTTGATTTTATTCCCGAAATTTGGATTTAGAAATTTAGGTATAATGTTGTGAATTTTGAGTTTAGTAATTTAGGTTTAAGTTTGTTTGGATTAATTAGTATTTTAGGTTTAATTTTGGTTTGTGTTGGTTTTATTTAAAAAAAATTAGAATTTGGTGGTTTTAGTTTTTAGATACCAATTTACTAATTTTCAATAAAAAAAAAATTGTTTTTTTTTCATTTATTTATTATTCGAATTAAAAAATGTTGGTTAATTTTATATGTGGTTTTGTTTTTATTTTGTGAATTTAATATTTAATATTTAAAATGTTTGGTTGTTTTTTTTAAATTAAAAATATGTTGGTTAATTTTATATTAATTATTTTAAATTTCTTTTTGTAGATATCGCATCGCACCTTGATCACATCTAGGACCCGCCCCGCCCTGAGCCCGTTGATCATGAGGCGGAGGAGGCACCCCTGCCTCGGTTGACTCAACAGCGGCATCCATTTAGGCACCGATCTCGGATCATTAGCGACCCGGTGCGCGATCAGCTCGTCGATAGCACAAAAAGAAACGGGAGGAACCCCGTACCGACCCCCAGCCCCCCACAGGACGACTCCGGAGCAGACTTACCGGCAACTGTTGTCGGAGCACTCCCTAAGGGTAAGTTGATTATTTTGTTTATTTAAACAACCGTTTTTTTTTGTTACTCATATTATGTACGAATGTTCATCGAATTTGTAGGGAAGTCGGTGAACGTGCGCGGGATCAACCGGGGTTTGACATCCTAGCGGATTTGCAGGATAACGAATGCAAAGATCCCGGTAGTGTACGTGCCTCGCCTTCGGTTAGCTCCCGTAAAAATCCACAGCCTGGTGGTGCATGACATTAGCGCGATTCTTCGTACCAAGTCCCTGATGATGGGGGATACTTTTAGGAACCAACCCCCAGAGGAAATCACACGTTGTTGGGGAGAGTTATCGGTACGTGTTTCTCCCATTTTTTTACAATAATTTCATTTTTTTAATTATTTTACTAACTTTAATAATTTATTGCAAATCAATTTTGAGTTCAACCTGTAGGACACCGACGTCAGTAAATACCTAATAAAGCACTGGTAGTTATGGTACGCCGACTGAAAGTACGAGCTCCACAAATACTACAAGAGCTGGCCTTCCCCGGAGGAAGCTCGGGCAAATCCTCCTGAGGAGTTGGACGAGCCGAAACTGGTAGGGTGGTTGTGGTTGTGCGACCATTTCGTGTCCCCCACCTATGTGGTACATACTATCCACCTAGTTAAATTATTTATTTATTTTTTATGTTATTTTCCATTTGAAAATATAATTTTTGTTTTTATTAATGAACAACGAAAATCGGTTGCCAACACATCAAACCGGGGAGCGAAGAAATTCAACCACGACAGGGGTCGCGATTCTTATCGGCCCGGCATAAGGATCGGCGCATCGCTGGGTCGATCTTCCCGGAGGTGGATACCTGGGGGCAAGTGTACGCTGGCCGGGGCAATCAAGAGGCTGATAATATTCACGTAAGTTTATTTTTTTGCAGATTAAACATTAATTTTTAATTTGATAATTATATTTCTAATTAATATTTATTCAAATTTGTAGGCGGCGATGTTGCAAGACGTCTAGCAGACACAGGCTGAGCTCACGCAACAGCATCCCGACGTGCCGTTGGAGCAGCTGTTATCGGATCCCGAGAGGTCGATCGTCATCCTATAGCGACGACTTGGTAGGCGTCCAGAGATGATTGTCCGAGGGGCGGGCGACGGGATAGTTCGGGATATGCCCAGTCACTCTTCGAGTTCTTCTTGGGGAGCCAATCCCGAGGAGATTTAGGAGCTGAAGAGATACTTCGAGACCCTCCAAGCCGAAAATACTGAGACCAAAGCTCAAAACGCGTAGATCCAGACCCAAAACGATCAACTCAAGATTGCCCTCGCCAAGGTGCTTGACCGCTTGGGTGAGCGTGGGCTGGATGAGCTTCTGTCACAACCTCAGCCCCCGGCCCAACCGCCGGCCCAGGACCCCGACCACCCCGACCTGTCGCCGAGTAGTTAGAATTTAATATGTAAAATATTGCTTTAGTTTTAATTATGTAAAAACATAACATTAATTTTTATAAATATTTTCATTTGATTCGTTTTATTCATTTAATTGTATTTTAAAAAAATATTTTAATTTTAATTATATGTATATATATTTATTTAATTAAATAAATTATTAATTTTTTTTAATTATTAACATTTTGCCTGATGCATAATCATTTCGTCGGACAAAGTAAGAATTTCGCCCAATAAAACGTATTCGTCGGGCAACATTTGTTGACTTTTTGATTGCTCGACAACACATATGCGACGAATATATCCGCCGGGCAAACTTTAAATTGCTCAATGAATTTACTGTTCTCGTCGACTAACCTGAAGCCTGACAAGTGTGACCCGACGAACGTTGCCCAACGATGAATCGCCGAGTTTAAGGTTACCCGACGAACGTTGAACTTTGCTAGACGAATGCTTTTCGTCGGGCAAGAATGCTTTTCTTGTAGTGTAACACATTGTTTTTGATAACTTCATGGTGAAATATTCATGGTAATTGTTGAATGATTAGAAATTTATTTTGCGTGAGTTTTTACCGGCATAATCGTAGAATATGTAAGCTTAAATAATAAATAAATAAATTGTGACACTAATTTGTAGGATGAACGTAAAATAAAAAAAAAAAAATTAGCATATCTATTATTATAAAATCAAGAGGGTTAAAAGACTTCACCAAAAAATTGTGACAAAAATGCCCTTTAAATTATTTAATATTTAAGGATATAACAGTAAATTTAAATATTAAAATTTTAATTTATTAAAAATTAATTTTTAATGGGAGAAGAGAATGGGTAGTAGACTGAGGTAGTTATTCCTCTCATTTTCAAATATATTTTTTAATTAAAAATTTATTTTATTCTATTTCATTTTATTTTAACTTTTTATAATAAAAATAAATAAATGAAATAACACACGTGTAGCGGGTGCCACGAGGGTAGTATTGTATTAAGGCAATAATAGTTAATTTGAGCATATTTGTATAGTTTGATATTTATGCAAATACCTCACACGAAACTGCCAACTTTAACCTATTTTTACAATTTGTATGATGTCTATTGCAAATGAGAATTTTTTAGACGGAATTAAAGTTGGAAGCTACCAGGGCCGTCCCAATAGAGGCTGAGGCCTAAGGCATATATTACATCGATGCCTTCCTAATTTCAGATTTAAATATAACTTTTTTTTATCAAAAAATTAGTCTTTTTGTTTTTTTAGATGCAAAATTATTGATTAATTTTTCATATTTAACTTTTTTTAGCATATTTTCTTAATAGATAGCATCTGCCTAATTCATTTAATATTCCTTGTGACATACTAGAATGTAAATAAGATTCCATTAGTTTCAATTTTAAAAAACTTCTTTTTGTAGTAGAAGCTATATATATTGGAAAATCCAAATAAGATTTTATGAGATAATAAATAAAGAAAAATGAGTTTGAAAAAAAAATTAAAGAATTTTTATTCCGAATGTTAGAGAAGAAGACCAACCAATATGAAACTCCAAAATCCAAATCCAATCAACCACTTTAATATTACAAATTTAGCAAGAGCCAAAGAGGGAGACCAGAGGAATTTGGAGAAAGAGCATAAGTATTTTTTTTTTCTTTTGTAAAGCAAGAGAGTAAGAATTTATAGAGGTGAGACATATAGAAGAATGAATTTGGAGGTAGAAGAAAGGTTGAAACCTTCCTTCCACTTTCTATAGACTTCCTACTGCTTCTGTCAATATGTTGCTCAAATCCTCAAATTGAAACATGTTAATGGGCCTACACGGATGTGCACATTATGCAACTTTAGTGTATTTTGTACTTTTTTTTTCTTAATCTGACTTAAATAATTTGGGTATATTTGGGTTTTGTTATTATATATGTGGATTATATTATAGGGGATATTAAGTGAGGCCTTTTTCTAATGTGAGGTCCAAGGCGTAGACCTTGTTCGCCTTACCTTTGGGTCGGCCTTGAAGTTGTGCTATCAAATTTCAAATATTTTTTTCATGTAATTTTTAAATTTCTACTTCTAAGCTCGAATAAATATATATAACAATTTAAAAATTCTTAAATTTTGTTATTATATCATAAAACACTTTTGTTGTAATTTCAAATTTATTTCCCTTCTAAAAAGACAGTTAAATTGTTAGTCATGTGCTTTTAAATTGTATTGATCATGCGTTTTTTAATAGGAAATTCTTAAAGAGATTTTGTGCTAGTTTGAATGTGTTCTTTGTAAAGTGCTTTTAATTAATAAAGCTTTAATTTGCTTAGTAGCGCTTACTCAGTAACGCTTTTACGAAGAACACATTAGTGTGTGTTTACAAATGTGATCTATAAAATGTGGACTCTCTCACATTTTCCTTACTTGTATTAGTGTGTCATACTTGTATTATTATCTACTTTACACCAATACTGGTAGAGAGACCATAGTTTATAAACCACATTTGTAAACACACTAATACAAGTAATTAAGACCCACTTGTATTGGTAGGATCCACCAGTATTACTGTGTTTACAAATATGATCTATAAATATGGTTTCTCTAGCATTGTCCAGTTTATGACTCCTATCATTTGCATTTTCAATAATTGGCAATATGTCATTCCTACTGTTGAAGAATCTCACAAAAGAAAAATAGAAAAAGAAAATACAATATATAATGAGTGGTTCTACTCCCAACAATATCAAGGCCTTTTGTGAGAAAACTCTACACTTGTCGGACTATAGGGAGTGGGATAATACCAATATTGGAGGAATTGGGCCGCAAGCTCAACTCTGTAATCTTAATATTACTACGTACCCTTAGTATTAGTGAAAGAACTCTTTATTGGTTGTAAATTACTAAACCTGTGAGCCATATCGCATATATTTCCTTCATTGGGGGTGAGAACTTCATTACTAAGAGACCATACCAAGTTTACCATCTTTAATTGTTTTCATAGGACATGTACCATGTTATAGTTCAACTGGTCTCGAGTACGATTAATAATTCAAATTAATTTCGAATTAGTCGATAATCAAACAACACAACATGCATTTATATTTATTTAATTTAATTATGTAGCTAAGCATAAACTTAAGTTATATAGATAATTAAGCGTAAACTTTCACAGCTAAGATCTTACACAGTAGAAATAAAAGTCCACCAAAAAATATTACTAATTAGCCATCAAATACACTGAAAGTACATATGATCGATAGTGCATTATGCCTATAATTATAAATTCAAGCACACCAATCACCAATCCACCAAAACATAACAATATTCACGAATATACAATAAGGCAAAAAACCAAACCCAGCAATGTCCACACAGATATAAACCCTCCTCATCAACAGCATATCATATATATCCCAAACCCAAATCTCCGTATTCATCCATTCACTCTAACAAAAAACAAAAGCAGTGAGAGAGAGCACCACAGAAGAGCAGATCAAAGCAACTGAAACCGGCGAAGAAAACCCAGCTCCAGTCTCCAGCAATGGTGAAGGTGCAATGCTATCGTTACCGGCTGCCATAATTTGGGTCACATAAAGCAATGTAGCAGCCACCATGAGCACAACAACTTGAGCTGGAGATGTACCAAAGCGTGCCATTTTTCAGTAAAATTGGCACAAAAACTGAAAGAAATATAGGCGAAGTAAGATAAAGAATGAGAAGGAGGAATTAATATGTAGGGTTTGTATTAATGTTATTGTTGATCGAACAGCAATGTGGTGCATGATGAATTTATAGGAGTCTCTGCATATATGTTTATTGTTTAGTATGTGAAACGTTGTCGAGGTACATAGAATGTGAAATAATTTTAAAATTTGGTAGAACTTCTTTGGCTGCCTTTTTTGTCACGGCTAGTGGGACCAATAAGAGCAATGACTGCCTGGCTTCTTCACATGGACATAAGAACTACAAATGTTAATTTCGTGATGAATGAAGAGGAAATTAAGTCGGTATGCTCTCACCTTCACCCACTGCTTCAACCAGTTTTCTGTGCCATAGCTCTTATAAACGTCCCTGTACGTCTAGGTGCCGCCTAGGCGCTAGGCAGCCCCTTGCCTCTTTGGGAAGATCCGCCTAGGCGCCTCAGCCATCACTTAGGCGGCCAATTCTATACTATCGACGGGTGGACAGTTAGCAGGAAATATTATTTTTTTTTTTTTTTGATATTTTCTATTTTTGTTTTGGGAAAAATTAGAATTTTCTTTGTTTAAATTTCACTCAAATTCTCGACTTCTTCATTTCATTTTTCTTGTTTATGTTTATCTTTATGATTCTAAAATTTCCATTTTGCACATTTATATAAGTTTTCCTATACATTTATTTTGTCTTTGGAAGTATATACTAATTATTTTAAAATTATTTGAAATTACTCATTTGTCATTATATTATTAACTTTTTTTTATTTTTTAATTTAAAAAAAAAACCGCCTAGGCTTTTAGGCACTAGGCTCCATCCAACTGCCCGATTACCTTCCAACGAGTTTTAGAATATTCATAAGACATAAGTAGGGTTGCACATAAAATTGAAAACGAAACCAAACCGAATTGAAAAAAAAAATGGTATGAACAATATGATTGAGAAACTCAGTATCTTGAGTCGAATGAGCAAGTTGGTATCTGTTTTTAAATCTCTCTACTTTGATCTCACGTACACTCTCTCGTAACTCCAGATCGATGAGATGCATCCATGAATTCAAATTTTGGTGCGACTTCAAAATTAATCCATGTCGAACCCATGTTAAGTTACAAACTGGGGAAATCAATGTCGGTCCGGAAAAATTCCTTTATCGACTAACTTGGTATAGTCGTGTTTGGACCTGTATCTAAAACAGTACAAGTAGCATTGATGGATTTCAGCATCAATCTCAGTCTAGCATTATGATTCATGGGTTTCATATATGGTGAGTCTTGAATTACACTCTATGCTCGATTTGACTCCAATTCCGCCCGTATCCACTTGGATCCACGTGTAACTTAACTCAAATTCGGCCAAAGTTTATTCACAATCCCCAAATCAACTCAAATTCGGTAAAAGTTTATTCACAATCCCCAAATCAACTCAAATTCAGCCAAATTCGACTCAAACTCTAGCCCTCCTCATCTGTTAGAATCTACATATTAATGAACAAATCCCTGATTTGTTCACCTTACTTGTAGAGCAGATCTTTGTAATTAGTTAGGAGTGGCTAACAAGTCTTTCCTATTCTATAAATATGTTTAGACTTCCTGTATAAAGTAGGACTCTTTGTAAACGTTAATTATCAATTCATCCCTGAGATAATTTTCTCAGTACTCACAATTTAGCACGGTATCAGAGCCTCTCTCCTACGGCGTCTCTTTTTCTTCCGCAATAATCTTTTTTTGCCATGTCTGATTTAGAGAGCACCATGGCTACACCCAAAACTTCCAAACTGTCCGGAATCAATGACCAGAATGACAAGAATGTGGTCATGGATTCGTCAGACCCATTTTATTTACACTCTTCCGATCATCCCGGAATTAATTTGGTCTCTAAAGTTCTCGATGGAGACAATTACGGCACATGGAGTCGTTCTATGAGGATCAGTCTTAGCGCCAAAAATAAAATTGGCTTTGTGGATGAGACTATCACCGCACCAGATGAGGACGACGTCAAGTATCCCTTATGGAGGCGCTGCAACGACATGGTTTTGTCCTGGATGTTGAACTCTCAACCAAGAATTGGCCAAACAGCGTCATATATGCTGATATACCAGCATATGTCTGGTCAGATTTGGAACAACTTTTTTCTCAAGGTAATATCTCACGTATTTATCAGATTCAACGTGAAATTGTGGAACATAAGCAAAAGCAGCAATCCATTTCCCTATATTATACCAAACTCAAGTCTTTATGGGACGAATTGGGTTCATATAATGCACTACCAATATGTTCATGTGGTGCCATGAAGAAATTGAAAGAGCGTGAACAAAGGGAGCATGTCATTCAATTTCTTATGGGTCTTAACGACTCGTATTCGGCTGTAAGAAGACAAATTTTGCTGATGCAACCTCTTCCTACAGCGAAGAAGGCCTATTCTTTGCTTATGCAAGAAGAAAAGCAACGGCAAGTTGTCGAGCATCGTGTACCAGAAAACCTCCATGCCATGAACGTGACTACAAATCTTTCTACATCAAGCAAGCCTCAAGGGTCAAAGAAACTATTGTTTTGCACTCACTGTGAAGGCAAGACACACACAATTGATCATTTGTATTTCCTTATTGGGTTCCCACCCGGTCATAAATTGCATGGCAAAGATGTCCAGCCTCCTAACAGAAATAAGAAGCAGGAAATCTCTGTAAATCAGACAAAAACTGATGTTTCATTGCCTAAGGCGTCTACCAGTGATCAATTTAAGTTTACCAAAGAAGAATATCAACAACTTAGGGCATTCCTTCACGATGGTTAAACTCAATCAACTCAAGCTTGTGCAAATTTTCCAGGTAAAACACACATCTTCAGCCTTTCTTCAATTTCCAAATCTTCTCCTTCTTCCAGTTGGATTATTGATAGTGGCGCGATAGATCATATTGCTTCCTCGTCTTGTGTTTCAAATAAAACCGTGACCCCTCTGTCTTCCCATGTTACACTACACACTGGTTCACGTGCTAAATTGATGGGAGTGGATCCATCTCTATCAATTCTGATTTCCATGTCAACAATATACTTTGTGTTTCATCATTTCGTGTGAAATTACTCTCTGTTAGCAAGCTTACTCACGATCTGAATTGTTTTATTACTTTTTTTCCAATCTTCTGTGTCTTGCAGGACTTGGACTCGAAGAGGATGATTGGTCTGGGGAAACAGGGTGATGGCCTATATTATCTCGTAGTGGACAACACCACACTTCCCAAGTCTTCTGCCTCAACCACTGCCCTCCAAGTCACCCATTCCTCTCATGACATATGGCACAAACGTCTTGGCCATCCTTCCGAAGGACGCTCTCAATTTTTGTCAAAAACTGTTTCTTCTATTCCATTTAATTCTAAACATCATTGTGATATTTGCCCTATGGCTAAACAAACTCGGTTGCGTTTTTCTTTGAGTTCCATACCTACATCTTGTCCATTTGAGTTAATTCATTGTGATATTTTAGGGCCACATCGTCTGCCTCACATACTGGAGCACGTTATTTTCTCACCATTGTGGATGATTTTTCACGCTTTACATGGATTCATTTCATGCATTTCAAATCTGAAACTCAGGGCATTCTAAAATCTTTTTTTCTCATGTCCACTCTCAATTTAATTGCCGTGTCAAACAAGTGCGTGCCGATAACGGTGCTGAATTTTTATCTATGCAATCCATTTTCAATGATCTTGGCATTATTTTTCAATATTCATGCCCCTCAACCCCTCAACAAAACGGGGTTGTTGAAAAAAAGCATAGACATCTTCTCAATGTTGGTAGAGCCTTGTGTTTTCAAGCTCATCTTCCTCTCACATTTTGGGGAGAAAGTTTGCTCACTGCCACATATTGGGGAGAAAGTTTGCTCACTGCCACTTAGGACCATCATGCCATTGCCTCCCGGAAAGCGTCCTATTGGCAGTAGGTGCGTTTATCGTATCAAATATAATTATGATGGATCGGTTGAACGATACAAAGCCCGCTTGATTGCCAAGGGCTATACACCGTGAAGGCTTAGACTACACTGAGACTTTTGCCCCCATAGCTAAGCTTGTTATTGTTCGGTGTTTACTTGCCCTTGCTTCTATTCATCATTGGCCACTTCATCAATTGGATGTGCACAATGCCATCCTTCATGGTGACCTTGATGAAGAAGTATGTATGGTTCCTCCACCAGGCATTTGTCTAATCTGGTTTGTCGACTTCATAAATCTTTATATGGTTTAAAACAGGCACCTCGAAATTGGTTTTCTAAATTTTCTACTGCAATTCAACAAGCTGGATTTCGCCAATCAGATTCAGATTATTCTTTGTTTACAAGAGCTTGCGGTACCTCTCTTACTATTATTTTGATATATGTGGATGACATGGTGATCACAGGGAATGATGCTACTGCCATTCAACAATTGAAGGCTTTTCTTCAACAAAAGTTTCACATAAAAGATTTGGGACCCTGAAATATTTTCTTGGATTGGAAGTAGCACGATCAAAGTCAAGCATTGCAATCTCTCAAAGGAAATACACTCTTGGCATTCTTAATGATTCAGGTCTTCTTGGAGGTAGACCAATAGACTTTCCAAGGAACAAAACTTGAATCTAACCAATCATGAAGGTTATGTGTTGAATAATCCCTCAAGATACAGACGATTAGTTGTGAGACTAATTTATCTCACAATTACACGACCTGACATTACCTATGCCGTGAACATTTTGAGTCAGTTTATGCATGAACCACGAAAACCTCATTTAATGGCTGCACATCGGGTACTGCGTTATTTGAAGAATAGTCCTAGTCAAGGTCTCTTGTTCTCATCCAAAAGTGAATTAAAATTGGAGGGATTTTGTGATTCAAATTGGGCAAAATGTCCCATGACTAGAAGGTCAACTACGGGGTACTATATTTTTCTTGGTAATTCCCTTGTTTCATGGAAAATAAGAAGCAGAAAACAGTTTCTCGTTCAACTGCAGAAGCTGAATACCGAGCCTTGGCTGATCTAACATGTGAATTGACCTGGCTGCGATCTCTTCTCAAGGATTTGCATGTTACTGACCTTGGTCTAGAGTATTATGTGATAACAAATCTGCATTACATATTGCAGCCAACCCAGTTCAACATGAGCGTACAAAGCACATAGAGATTGACTGCCATGTAGTACAAGAAAAAATACAAGGCGGCCATATTGTTACAAAGTTTGTTCCATCATCTTCACAAGTCGCAGATATATTTACCAAGCCTATTGCCATTAATACTTTTCATTCACATTTGAGCAAGTTGGGCATTTTAGATATCCATGCTCCAACTTGAGGGGGAGTGTTAGAATCTACGTATTAATGAACAAATCTCACCTTACTTGTAGAGCAGATCTTTGTAATTAATTAGGAGTGGCTAGCAAGTCTTTACTTCTATATGTTTAGACTTCCTGTATAAAGTAGGACTCTTTGTAAACGTTAATTATCAATTCATCACTGAGATAATTTCCTCAATACTCACAATTTAGCATCATCCTATGAGGGTTTTGGCCCGTGAACGATCATGAGACCCATAAATGTCAAAATAAGTCCACGGTGGTAGTAGTCAAATTAGTGTCCCGATTTAGACATGAATGGATGCACGATCTCAAGACCAACCAAGACATTGAATGGTGGTTGAAATAAATTAATATGGGAGAAACACAATATTTGCAACGCCTAAGGATATTAAGTGAAAGGAAGAATCAAGTCTGAGAATTAACCAACTACACTTGAAATAAAAAAATGTCATATGTACGAAAGGAATCAAGGTAGGAGCCAAATCAAGGCTGATGACAATCCACGGTTATGGTGATTAGATGCAGATATTAATATAAATAGTACACTCAAGATCACTTTTTTGCTCAACGCAACTCAACATTTTCTACCATAGGTAGATTTATTCTTATATTTCAATTCATCAATTTAGATCAAATTCCAACATTTTATTTTCCATCACTTTTACTATACCGTGCACTTTTCTTTATGCGTTTTCTATAGGGATCTAAACTCCAATGCAATTTGGAATCAGATCAATCCTATTGGCAATCAGAGATGAGGAGGATGAAATCCGAAGCTCCAGCAAGCTTGAGAACTCAAGGAAGGATGATCGGGTCTGAGAACCAGAGGGATATTGCAATTCTAGGTAAGATTCCAAACCTAGACTCCTAGATGAAACAATTGAATCAGGATTAACCCGTGATGTCTTCAATTTCCTTCTATCTTCTTTTACAAAAAAATCTAGATTGAATTTGTGTTTAGAATCGAGTGATGGTTACTATGATAACTAGTGCACTCTAGGTGTTTGTGTTTATGCTTGAAAGAATTTTTAGGGTTCAATGGAGGTCAGATATGACTGATCCTCTTGCATGTGAAATCTTTATTGATTCAAAATTGATTACAATGAATATGGGCACACACACATGCTGTGATTCTATTAGAGGTGATGACAATGTGATGTCATCACACACACTCCTTGCGGTGCACTCAAAACCAGCTCACACACTCACACATTTGATTAATCATTTCACGCACTTACATCACACACACTCCTTCATTGAATGCCACTTGTCTTCCTTGAGTCAACAACCAGGGGTGCTGCTAAGTCAGCTGCCAGTGGAGCAACTTATCCACCAACAACCCCTCCTAAGCTGTTCACTGGAACCACTCCTAGTAAACCTCTAAGGTAGCTGAACCTCTCCCTAGGCAAAGCTTTGGTGAAGATATCTGCAATCTGCTCCTCTGACTTGCAGTAGTGTAGTGTTATCTCCCCATTTCGGATAGCATCCCTTACGTAGTGAAACCTTCTGTTTATGTGCTTGGTCTTTTGATGAAAAACTGGATTTTTGGCCATAGCAATGGCTGACATGTTGTCATACATTAGAGGAGTTTCCTCTAATTGTTCTTCCCCAATCCTCCAGCACAAACCTTAACCAAACTGCTTGAGTAGTTTCCTCAGAGGCACTTACATACTTAGCCTTTACAGTTGAAAGAGCAACACTGCTCTGTTTGACTGATACCCAGGAGAAGATACCACTGCCAAATGTGAATGCATATCCAGATGTGCACTTCATGTCATCTTATGAGCCTCCCCAATCACTGTCACAATACCCTATCTAAGTAGCTGCCATTCCTTTCTTGTATTCAAGTCCATAGGTCAATGTACCTTGGATATACCTTTGAACCCTCTTAGCTGTCCCAAAGTGTTTCTTGGTAGGATTGTTCATGAACCTAAACAACAAGCTTGAGGCATACATGATGTCTGGTCTAGTGGTTGTTAGGTAGCTAGAGTAAGCTTCCCACCATCTGTCTATAAAGTTGCTCATCTGCAGCTTCACTTCCATAACTTCTTTGTAGTTTATCATTTGTGGCAAGATGAGTGCTCACAAGTTTGCAGTCTTTGAGCCCAAACTTCTCTAGCAATGTAGAGGCATACTTCCTTTGATGAATGAAGATATCATTGCTTGATTGTAGAACAACCGTCCCTAGGAATTGATGTAGTAATCCAAGGTTTGTCATTTCATATCTTCCCATCATTTCTTGTTTGAACTCAGCCATCATAGTAGCACTGTCACCTGTGTAGATAATATCATCTACATAAATAGACACAATAAGAGTTCCTTCATCTTGCTTGACCTTCATATATAAAGTAGCTTCACTTGAACTCCTTACAAAACCACAACTCAGTAGATAGGAGTCTATCTCTCCATACCAGGCCCTAGGTCACTGTTTAAAACCATAGAGGGCTTTGTTCAGTTTATAGACCTTAGCTTCACACCCTTGAACTTCAAATCCTTCAGGATGATCCATATAAACTTCCTCTTCTAGGATTCCATTAAGAAATGTTGACTTCACATCAAGCTGAAACAGCTTCAATTCTTTCTGTGCAGCTAGAGCAATCAAAGTTCTGATTGTGTCTATCCTTGCAACAGGTGCAAAAGTCTCATTGAAATCAATCCCTGTTTTCTGAGCATATCCTTTAGCTACCAATTTGGCCTTGTGTTTTTGAACTGAACCATCTAGATTGAGCTTAGTTTTATAAACCCACTTGACACCAATAACTGGTTTGTCATAAGGCTTTTTAACCAATTCTGAAGTGTCATTCTTCTCAATCATCTGGATTTCAGCTTCCATGACTTTCTTCCAAGCTAAATCGTTAGTAGCTTCACTGAAACTTTCTGGTTCAATTATACTCATGTAACATCTAACATAGATATCACTGAGGCTTCTTAATCTCACTGGTGTGTCACCAGAACTAGAAGAGCTGCTAGAGCTTGAACTTGAACTTGAACTAGGACTAGAACTAGAACCTGAGCTAGAACTAGAACCTGAGCTAGAACTAGAACAAAGTGATTGAGGAATAGCTTGTGCTTCTGGCATCTATGCTGCTGTCTCATTATCAAAACTGACTGGAATAGAACTATAAATCTCAGTGTCCTCCTTCCAATCCCAGCAACCATTTTCATTGAATACTACACTTCTAGACACCACAACCTTCTTGGTCTCCAAACTATAGATTCTATATCTCTTTTCACAACTGCCATAACCAAAAAAATGCCTTTTACACTAGACACATCTAGTTTCTGTCTTTTCTGTGTTGGTATATGCCTGTAGCATATGAAACCAAACACCTTGAGATGAGAACCCCATGGCCTTCTCCCAGAAAACTTCTCAAATGGAGTCTTACCCTCCACTGCTTTGGTAGGATACCTATTTAGGAGGTACATTGTAGTGTTAATTGCTTCACCCCATAATTCATAGGGTAGTTGTTTGCCATGTAGCATAAACTTAGCCATTTCTACAATGGTTATGTTCTTCCTCTCAGCAACACCATTTTGCTAAGGTGAGTAGGCAACAATGAGTTGTCTCTCAATCCCACAATCTTCACAGAATTTCTAGAATTCATTTGAGGTGTACTCTCCACGTCTGTCACTCCTCAATCTTTTCACCTTGAAACCACTTTGTAACTCCACCATAGCCTTAAACTTCTTGAGCACATTGAGTACCCTTGATTTATGTCGTAGGAAACACAGCCAACACATTCTAGAATGATCATCAATGAAGGTAAGAAAATATAGATTACCTCCCATTGTTTCTGTCTGTATAGGGCCACACACATCAGTGTGTATAAGTTCTAGAGGTGAGGATACCTTCCAAGCTTCTTCTGTGTCAAAGGAATTCACATGATGCTTCCCTGCAATGCATCCTTCACAGATTTCCTTTTCACCTTCTAGACTAGGTAAGCCAATCACCATATCCTTTTGTCTAAGCAACTTAAGGCTGGTGTAGCTCAGGTGGCCAAACCTTTTGCGCCACAACTCTGAACTTTCCTTGATTTTAGCTTTCATAGCTACTGGATTGACATAATCCAGAGATAGAGGAAAACATCTGCTCCCAGTCATTGGGACTCTTGCAATTATGTGCTTCATGTGCTTGTCTTCAAACATCCATAGTGTGGTCACCAAACACTAGGTAGTATCCATGCTCTCCCATTTGACCTACACTTAAGCAAGTTTCATCCAAGCCATGTACAAGCATCACATCCTTGATGTACTTGTCACCTTGTTTGGTATGAACCACCAATGAGCCTTTACCAACAGCTTGAACCAAATCACCAGTGCCCATTTTCACCTTCACAGTCAAATTTCTGTCTATATTAACCAACAAGGATTCATGCCCTGTCATATGATTACTGCAACCACTATCTAGGTACCACATACCTACATCTTTCTCAATAGAGGCTGAATGTCAAGCATAGAACATGTTTCCTTCAACTTAATCTACCTTCTGAGCTAGGTTAGTTGCTTTCTTAACAACACAATCCTTGGCAATGTGGCCAAACTTAGAACACTTGTGACACTTCACTTTACACTTGAACCAGCATTCACCATAGTGTAGCTTGTTACAGATCTTACAAGCATCCTTAGAGCCACTGCTTTCCCCTTTCTAATTTCCAGAGAACGTATTCTTTGACTTTGCATTGCCTTTGAATTTGTTGTTGTTCCAGCCCTTATTTCCTCTGTTGAACTGCTTCTTAAACTTGCATTGATTTGAATTTGATTGTGCCTGTGACTTGTTATTCACACTCATACTTGAGAATGACTTCTCAACATCACCCTCAGTGTGCATTTCCAAATGTTGATCAAATGCCCTGATTGATGTAGCGATACTCTCAACACTGATATGCTCAAGATCTCTAGTTTCCTCAAGTATTGGCACAATTGAATCATAGGTTTTAGTTAAACTTATCAGAATTTTCTGTGCTAATCTTTTTTCAGTAATCTCTTCACCATATGTTTTCATCTTATTAACAACACCAAACAGTCTAGACATATATGTAGAGAAGGATTCATCATTTTTCATACGTGTATATTCAAAGTCTCTCCTAAGAGATTGTAATTTAACTGCTCTAACCTTAGGACCCCTTCTGTATTCTTGTTTTAGGATGTCCCAGGCCTTCTTAGAAACCTCCTCATTCGAGATCCTTGCGAAAATGTCCTCAGCCACAGCATTCTAGATCATATTCAGTGCCTTTGGCATTCTTGATGATCAACCCGTGTTTGTGCAGTTTCAATCTCTTCTTCATCAGTATCGTATTCCGACTCAGGTAAGCCTTGATCCATGATCTTCCACAGGTCATTTACCTTCAAAGCTCTCCTCATTTTTTCAGAAGTCATAATTTACTCTTGTGAACACTGGTATTCTTAGATCACTTCCACTAGCACCAGCCATGTGAGACTTGGCCGAGAAGCAAAGTCAGCTCCTACTCAACTTCTACCACAGTCAGACGCCCCAGAGTATGATCTCAGAGCTCTGATACCATGTTGGCAATCAGAGATGAGGAGGATGAAATCTGAAGCTCTAGCAAGCTTGAGAACTCAAGGAAGGATGATCGGGTCTGAGAACCAGAGGGATATTGCAATTCAAGGTAAGATTCCAAACCTAGACTCCTAGCTGAAACAATTGAATCGGGATTAGCTCATGATGTCTTCAATTTGCTTCTATCTTCTTTTACAAAAAAATCTAGATTGAATTTGTGTTTAGAATTGAGTGATGGTTACTGTGATAACCAGTGCACTCTAGGTGTTTGTGTTTATGCTTGAAAGGATTTTTAGGGTTCAATGGAGGTCAGATATGACGGATCCTCTTGAGTGTGAATTCTATATTGATTGAAAATTGATTACAATGAATATGAGAGCACACACACACATGCTGTGATTCTGTTAAAGGTGATGACAATGTGATGTCATCACACACACTCCTTGCGCTGCACTCAAAACCAACTCACACACTCACACATTTCATTAACCGTTTCACACACTAACAACACACACACTCCCTCATTGAATGCCACTTGTCTTCCTCGAGTCAGCAGCCAGGTGTGCTGCCAAATCAGTTCCCAGTGGAGTAGCTTATCCACCAACAAATCCTTGTGACTAGTTCGTTTAATTTGATGTGGTTCATCATCCACACATATCACTCACCGCCATATCAACCAACGACTCCATTGCGCGTTCATCACCTCACCTCCATCACCTGTGAGTATCAGAATCCCGCAGATCACTCAAGTCAATTACCCGCACATACCAATTCACACAAGGTAAGGGGAACTTTTGAACGAGACTTGTTCCTTCCTCATTGTCCAATCAATTTGTAAAGAAGTTAGAAGCGCAAACATACCATCATCATCAATTACTCGATTAGCCCCTCGCCCGTACATGAGTTGGCATTCTCGCACACATCACTAAGGGACCAGAGAGAGTCCGAAATCAATCCACTTCTGAGTTGCCGCTTGTTTAGGACGAATTTTGAGACCAACATGTCGTTAGTATGTGCCTACCAATCAAACTGAATCCATCTCTACACATAAGATTCATAGAGAATAATTATTGATGTTTTATAATCTTTTGGGGCGTATATAATACCCTTATTTCTGTTAAAAATATAAAATAGAAGAGCAACTCTAAATACTTTTATTAATATCAAGATAAAAGGTTTATAAATTTATAATAGTAAGCATAAGAGAACTCTTTATATAGAGATAGAAATTTCGATAATAATCTGACTCTAAAGGTGTATTTAGATGGAGAGCTTGAAGGTGGAATTTGAGTTTTGAGGGAATTTAAATTTCAATGGCCAAACGACTTGTTTGGCAATTAAAACGTCGGAGCTTTAGAAATTCCAAATCATATGTGGAACTTTGGCTCTATGAAGTTACGGGTTGAAGTAACATCTTTGGAGACGGAACTTCGCCTTCTTATTCGCGCGTTCGTGTACCTAGACGAGACGCACCTCTTCGCCGCCGCTGGTGCAAAAGCTCACCGCTGCCTGTGCAAAAGCTTCGCCGCCACTACTCTCAGGTACGTAATCCCATCTTCATTTCTCCATGATTTTTGGCTTCTTGTCATGTTTAATTTCTCTGGGCTCATCTGCTTTTCTCTCTATTGTTCTACAATATGAGCTTTGATTGGATTTTCATCTGGTTGATTTCAACTTTTTACTGTTGTTTTGATTCAATTCTTAATGGGTTCAGAGTCAATATCTCAATGAGCTTATGAGTTTAGGGTTTCTGAGTTTAATTTGTATGAATTAAACTTACATAGTAGATTGAGAATTTTAGTTGAAGAAAGATGAGTCGTTCAATTGTTGAGGGTATTCATAATTATTGTCGTTGGAGGTCAACTAGTTTGTTCTTACTTCTTAGCTAATATTTTCACTAGCAGTGAAAATTCTAAATAAGTAGAAGTCTCATGTTAGTACTACTTCTCTGGTACATGCCAAGAGATATATGCCCCTCCAAGTGCTTATTTTTCTTTATTTGGTCTCACCGTTCAAGCCCTCATTTGTAAGAGGTCAGTTTCCCTGAAATCACTTATTTTTGTTTGCAAGAAACCCCTTTTGAGGAGTAATATATCAACACTGAAACTATCAATATTGTGGTCTTGCTGGTAATAAATCAACCCCTTTTGAAAATGGCTTCTTGGTTTAAAGTTCAGATCTTTTCTTTTTTGCTATCTTGCTTTGTGGCCTGAAACAGCTTACAAGCTTTATTTTTCATTTTATTATGGTCAAATAGCTGAATTGCATCAAAACTTTCAGGACCTGAGGTTCCACCTTGAGAAGTCATTTCTCAAGTAGGGCAGGGCCTAGCTGAAATTTGAAGGTCAGTGGAAAGATTTAAAGAACGAGCAGCGCCAGGTCCAGCTGCAGCAAATGGTATCTTATTGCTCAGAAGTTTAATTAAATTTAACTTTGCTTTTTCTTGAATCCTGAGTTTACACCTTGTTTATGCATATGGTGCATTTTTATTTCAGTTTGAATGTGATCTCTATTCTTGATTTTGAGTTATACATTGCCATTGTTCATTTTGTGATTTCAATCAAGAATGTGTCTGTATTTAGTGGTAATGTTTTGAATTTAGCGTAATTTGGGGAAACTGATTGAATGCTTTAGCTTTTATTGCTTGAAATCAGTGTAATTGCTTGAAATCAGTTAAATGGAGTTTTGAGTTTTGATTATTTGATTAGGTTATGGTTATTTTTTGTTTTCTCTCTGTGTAGTAATTTCTTTTGGGTTGATTCTTATGGGACTAATTTGTATTCATGCTCCACAAAATAAGCCTAAAATGTGCACAGAGATGTTGGTAGATAGTAGATACAGAGTTGCACCTCTAATTATTAATATCGTTTGATAATGAAGATGTATCTATATGGATCGGTCAGTAGATGATCTCCTTAAGTCCTTATCTTTGGTTTTCTGATATGTGTGGTATCTTATGATTTCTTGTTTCACTCTTTGTTTCTTTGGTTCTTATGTAGTGGCAGTTTGGTTTTCTAGTTGTGGTTTAAATATGCTAAGGCTATGATTTCAAATATTTGTTCTAGGAAAAGTATTAGAATGGATAATTCTATAGAAATTTTACGTTGGACGCGTGCCAGAGAAGAAGATGAAGATGAAAGAAAAATTATCTTGAGTACCATCATTGCTGTTACAAGGTGCAGTAGTGGCTTGGTATTGTTGTAAGTTCCGTACAAGAGTCTTTGATTGATTGGGATGAAGCGAGACGGTATTTTTTAAATCGGTTATATGATGGAACAGAAGTTGAGCGTATTGAAAATATTCGCGTTAGTAAGTATGGGTTCTCAAAACTTTGTCAAGTATTAGAAGAAAGGGGTGGAGTATTTCACGAACTCCGTCCTCTTTTGACATAAAAACCCACGTAAGAATCATCAGTGCTTGTTGTGTGCTACATAATTTCATACGGGGTGAGCAGCATAATGATCCGCTGCTACAAGTTCAAGATTTAGAGCTTTGGAATTTAGTTGATTATGACTTATCAAGCATGCCAATATAATATCATAATATGATCAATGTCGAAGATGGAATTACATGTGTTCAATCTAGCACTAAGTGGACATTGTTTCGTGATCAACTAGCCATCAACATGTTTGCCGACTATCAAGCACAACAAGGCCTGGCAAATCTCCCATAGTTGTTATCAATTATGTTTGTAGTTTTTTTTTAAATGTTTTAAGATAAAATTATTACTATGAGATAATTTTACTTTAGTTGTGATAAATGTTGAATTTCAGGTATTATTTGTTTTAGTTTATGTTAAGGATATTTTTTGAGTTGATTCGGATGATACTTGGTTATAATGGATAGTTTTTGAATTTTTAATGATGACTTTTAAGAATAATGGATAATTTTTGAATTGTTAAGGATGAATTTTGTGAATAATGAATTGATAAGGATAATGTTTGGGAATAATAGATAGTTTTTTAATTTATATGGATGATTTGCGTGAACAATTAGTAATTTTTAAATGAAAATGATAAAAAAATTCATATTTGTAAGAATACCCATCATCAAATCCCTCTACTTAATAGATTAGCTAAACAAGTTAATTTGTAAATCCCATCATTTAAAGTCCCATCACTTCAAATTCATTTTACTTAAAGTTCCTTGGCATTTCAAAGTTCTTCATCCAAACACACCCTAAAAATAATTGGAAAACGTATTGATAAAGATAACAAATAACACAATAATAAACCACATCTAGTAAAAAAATTAATCAAATATTTCCTAAAACTATATTTTCAATAGTAATCCTGATATTATAGAGCTTATTTCAACAATTTCTTCTATATCAAGTTGAAATTCTTAGTAAGCTTTTGACGAGGTCACATTGTAAACTCATTGATTCTGTTGTACGACTATTTTATCTCCACGAGTTTCGTTCTTCACTAAAACGCCGCCAAATTAATACTATGAATGAAATTCTATTCTTTGTTTTCAACAATTGCAATAATATAACTTGGTTACAGAGTCCCTTCCATGAGCTCTACTAGGGTTAGGGTTTAGTGTGGTTTGTTGTTGATTTTTTCGAATCTGAGGGGCAGCGGTACGTTTCATGTGTGGTACCAAGTGCCTTTTTTTTTTTTTTTTTTTTTACAGTTTTCTTCGTTTCTTAAGGGTGTTGGAAGCATGGTTTGAGGCTTGGGTAGTCATGGATTCAATCTCAGGTCAACTGGCCGCTCAACTTGCTATTTCTGAGGTTGAGAATGAAGAACTGAATTTGTGTGTGGATGGAGGAACACCGATGGCAACCAGATTTCTACTTGTGGGGCGTTTGCTCACAGGGAAATCCTTTAATAGAGACGCCTTGCTTGACACTTTGAAGAAGATTTGGCACGTTCGATGCCCTTTTTAGGGGATTCCCTTAAGTGATTATGGTGGGTTTTTGTTCTCTTTTGAGACTGATTCAGACCGAAGGAAGGTTTTGAATGGGGTCCCTTGGTCATTTGATTGAGCTCTGTTTGTTTTGGTAGCCACAAATGGATTTTCGGACCCAGGCGATATTAGCCTTGATAGGCAAGCATTTTGGATTAGGGTTAGGAAAATCCCTCATATTTTCTGAACTCCAATCTTGGCAGAGTGTATTGGAAATCATGTGGGGCATTTTCTGGGGGTTGACAAGGGGCTCAATAGTGACTATTAGGGAAGCTTCTTGCGGATTAGGGTGGAGTTGTGTATTCGGGAGCCCCTTAAACGTGTGTGACTTTGAAATTGGTGGATGATGAACCTGCAATGAGGTTTGACATTGAATACGAGTGGCTGCCTTTCTTTTGTCTTCAGTGTAGATGTTTTGATCATGTGGGGACCTCTTGTATTGTGGTGTTATCTGAGGGAGCGGAGGAGCCATTTGGTAGGTGGAAAACTCTAGAAAGGGATGTCTATAGCGTTCAGACTAAAAATGGTTTCAAGGTTTGGATCTTTGGTCTGACTCCAAGGGCGAAGGGTTTGAATGCGGGCCGGGTTGAGGTGCCCTCTGGAAATGGGACTACCAGATTTTACAGTGAAGCTTTTGGAGGTTCAAATGGGGCTGCAAGCTTAGGTGACAGCTTTGGTTTGTTTGCAGTCCAGGGAGGATTGAAAAAACGGAGAATGGAGGGAGTTGAGTGCCCTGGCGCTCAAGCAGGGAATGGTGACATGGTTCTGGGCACACATACCGAGGGAGCAGTGGCGGTCCAATCGGGCTAGGTGCAATCTAGGGTGCCCACGCAGGTCATGGGGGACTGTGATGTCTCATTCGGTGCAACAGGGAGAGCCCCCTAAGTTGGCGCTCCAACCTGTGGACCTACCAAATGGAAAGGTGGATGTGTAGACCACTGTCGATGACGATGTGGCTACAGAGAATAAGCAGCAGGGAAATGGGAGAAGCCGAGGGATAATGTTGGGGGGCTCTCGGTTAAATTTACGTCCCCAAAAGCGAAGGCAGTCAAGCCGGAAGTCTCTTTCTTCAAAATCTAGTGTCTCTTTTGGCAAGCAAGATGAGGGGCAACCCACACCAGTGATGGGGTCCAAGGGGGCGACCCATCACGTAGGATGAGTGTCCTTTGTCTGAATGTACGTGGGCTGGGATGCTGACGAGTCACACGTGCCTTGAAGTATTTTTTCAAGGCCAAACAACCAAGTGTGTTATTTTTAATGGAAACTAAAAAGACATTCAAACAAATGGATTATTTTAAACAATTATTGGGAGTAGCAGGTGGTTTTTGTGTGAGTAGGGTTGGTATGGCAAGGGGACTTGTGCTGCTTTGGGTTCATGGTGTTGATGTGTCTATACGGACCTATTTGGTTGGGCATATTGATGCCATTATTTCTGGGGTATGGGACACTACCTTTCGGTTTACAGGCTTTTATGGGCACCCTGAGGTGTAGATGAGGCACTCATCTTGGAACCTTCTTCGTCGTTTGAATTATGACAGCGATTCACCATGGATGGTGGGTGGTGATTTCAATGAGGTTGAATCAGTTTCTGAGCATTAGGGGAGGTGGCTCCGGCCTATGGATCAAATTTGGGGCTTTTGTGAGGTTTTTGAGGAGTGTGGTCTAATGTCGGTTCCTTTTCGAGGCTTAAAATTCACTTGGAGCAATTGGTGGAGGGGGGATGGCTTAGTTCAAGTCGGATTGGATAGAGCGGTGGTAAATGAGGCCTTTTTGCAGGTACATCATGATGTTCTGACTTATCATTTTAATCCTTGGGCTTCTGATCATCTGCCCATCTGGATTCAACTTTTGCCTAGAAGGGGTTTTATTCAAAGGTAGCGACGATTCTTTTTTGAAGAAGTTTGGGCTAGTACGGATGGATGTAAAAAGGTCATCGTAGAAGGCTGGGAAAAAGGAGAGGGACGGCCAGTGGTTGAGAAGATTGCTAGGGTTGAGGACTCTTTGAAATACATGAGTCGTACTATTATTGGAAATATCCCGAGGAAGATTAAGTGCATGCAGGCTCAACTTGATGAGTTTTCGGCTCCAAACCAATGTACTCGTGACTTGCAGATTCAGCGTCAGTTAGACTTGGAATTGGATAGTTTACGGGCAAAGAAGAAATGTTGTGGCGCCAGCGCTCCCGAGTGTCATGGCTTAAGGAAGGTGATAGAAATACAAAGTTTTTTCATCAGTTTGCAAAGGAAAGGGGTAAACGAAACTCTATCAAATAGGTGTTTGACACGCAGCAGGTGTGGTGCTTATCCGATCCAGAGGTGGAAAGGGCCTTTATTGAGTATTTCTCTGGTTTGTTTTGTTCGTCAGGGGGGGCTCTAACATTTAGAGGAGGTCCTTGAGATTATTCAGCCGATTCTGGGGCTCGAGGATTATGAGGCTCTCTGCAGGCCATTTGGAAGGGACGAGATAGAGGCGGCTCTTTTCAGCATGTTTCCTATGAAGGCACCAAGGGTGGATGGCATACCGGCTTTGTTCTATCAGTGCTATTGGGACACGGTTGGGGATGATGTGACTTCATATTGTCTCTCAGTTATCTCGCTTATCCCAAAGGTGGACCACCCATCCCAGGAGATCAATCACACACTTATCTCGCTAATCCCAAAGGTGGACCACCCGTCCCAGGTAACTGAATTTCGACCTATTGCTCTTTGTAGGGTAATTTATAAGATTATTTCGAAAACAATTGTGAACAGGTTGAAGTTGGTTATGCCAAGGTTAATATCGGAGTTTCAGAGTGCCTTTGTACCCTCCAGACTAATTTCAGATAATGTTATTGCCGCCTTTGAGAGCATTCATGCCATTCGTCGGCGAGGAGATAGTGAGCTGAAAAAGATGGTTCTTAAACTGGATATGTCAAAAGCCTATGACCGGGTTAAGTGGCGGTATTTGGAGGGAATGTTACGGAAGTTGGGGTTTGTTGAGAGGTTGGTGTGTATAATCATGAACTGTGTCACTTCGGTGAGTTATTCGGTGCAGGTTGGAGCCAAAGTAGCAGGATATATAACGCCTACTAGAGGCTTGCAGCAGGGGGATCCTCTCTCTCCCTATTTGTTCTTAATATGTGCTGAAGGATATTCAGCTCTTTTATCAAAAGCCCAGAGTAATAGGAGGATACATGGTGTTAGGGTGGCGCCGGGCCCCCCTGTTATATCCCATCTCTTCTTTGCAAATGAAAGTCTACTTTTTTGCAATGCTCAGTTGGCGAAGTGTTAGAATTTACTAGTGGTATTGAAGACCTATGAAAGGGTGTCAGAGCAGCTTATTAACTTTGATAAATCAGCTGCTTGTTTTAGCCCCCACACGGATCCTATTATGGTCTGGTTGATCTCTAATTTGCTGGGGTTTCGTGTAGTGGATTTCCATGAAAAGTATTTGGGGCTGCCAACAGTTAACTCCAAGAACAAGCATAAAATGTTCAACAAAGTTCGGGATGTACTTCGAAATAAACTCAGTGCGTGGAATGCTAAGCTTCTTTCGGCGGCTGGAAAATAAGTTCTTGTTAGGCTGTGGCCCATGCTTTACCTATTTTTTCTATGAGTGTCTTCCAGCTTCCTCGAGGTCTGTGTCATGATTTGTCTGCTGAGATAGCTCGATATTGGTGGTGTAGGGCAGGCCGGAGAGGTATCCGTTGGTTAAATTGGCAAAAGCTATGTAGTCCGAAGAAGAATGGGGGTTTAGGGTTCAAAAATTTTGTGGCCTTTAATCAAGCAATGGTGGCAAAGCAGGCGTGGAGGTTACTTGAAAATCCTCAATCCATGGTGGCTCGTATGTTGAAGGCCCGTTACTACAATGATAAAGATTTTATGAAGGTTGATTTAGGGTTAGCTCCTTCCTTGGTCTGGTGGTCAATTCTTTGGGGCCGAGAGGTGTTAAGTCAGGGTTTGATTTACAGAGTGGGGACTGGAGATGCTATACATGCTTTCAGTGATTGCTGGATCCCCAAACCGATGAAATTTCACCCAATCATGAACCTGGGCTTGCCGAATGATGCTTTAGTTTCGTCCCTTATCAAACCTAAAAGGGGGATGGAACCTGGAGCTGCTTGACAATGTGTTATGTGCTGAGGATGTGACTGCTATCACCTCTATTGTGCTCCCATCATTGATTAAATATGCGGATGGATGGTATTGGTTCTATTTGAAAAATGGAAAGTATTCAGTGAAATCAGGTTATCATGTAGCTTCAGCTCTGTTGATGGGTGACAATGGGGGGAATGCTGAGTGCTCCAATGGGGTACGGTCTGAATCTTACTAGAAACATATGTGGAAACTTAAGATCCCAAATAAACTGAAAATTTTATGTTGGAAAGCCAATTGTAAATACTCCCAACTTTTGTGAACCTGTGTAGGAGGAAATTGATTGCTTCAGGAGTGTGTTGTCGTTGTGGGAAGAAACAAGAGGATGCATTCGATTCTTTGTGGGGATGCAAGCTGAGCCAGCGAGTCTGGCAGCATTCGCAGTCGCCTTTGGAAGCTTTTCCCATTTTAGGCCGTTTTAATGATGTGTTTGAATTTTCTATGTCCAAACTCTCTAGTTGTAAACTGGAGAGGTTTTTTTTCATTTGCTGGAAGGTTTGGAATTGGAGGAATAAGCTTGTACATAACCTAGGAGTGAAGGAGGCAGGAGAAATTATAGAGATGGCGCTGGCTACCCATGCTGAGTTCTCGGACCAGCAGATCCATGGCTCTGGAGCCCGCATAATGAGACCTGCTCGATGGTTAAAACCTGCTCCGTTGTGTTTCAAAATTAATTGCGATGGGGCTGTGCAGAAAAGGGGGCGATTGCGTGGGATAGGTGGCGTATTGCGGGAGTCTAATGGGGCACTAAAGGCGGCATTTTCTAGTCCGGGTTCCCAGGGTGTCTCGGCCCTTGTGGTTGAGATGGAAGCACTGAAGGCAGCGCTGTTGCTGCTCCAGTTTCTGGAGATTAGCAGGGGAGTGCTAGAGACTGACTCTATGGAGGCTATTGCAACCATTCGGGCATCACAACAGAATTGGAGTGACCTGGGTCTCCTAGCTCGTGATGTGGAGTCACTGATGATAACTTTACAGATGCCTCAAAACTCTTTGGTTTACTCACCCAGAACGGAAAACCGAGTAGCCCATGGTCTAGCTCAAGAAGGTTTTCAATCTCAAATTAAGGCTGTTTGGGTGCCTCTTGCACCACCCTGGCTTCATTCTATCCTTGAGAAGGATTTGGAGGACTAATATGTTTTGTTTGCTTTTTTTGTTTTGGGGGGTACTCTTTTTCCCTCACCGGATTTATCCCGGACTAGCTGGATTTTACGGTGAGGGTTTTAATAAGACCCCAGGCACACGTTTGTGTCACCCTCTCAAGTGTAATCTCTTCCTCCAATAAAATCTTCATTTAGATAAAAAAAAACAATTGCAATAATATACCATGGGTAACGCTAGGGATCGACCACATCTATAGGCCACATCTTTAATACAAGTATGTCCCTTCAATACAAGTAAGGTCCACCTATATTGGAGATGTGATTTATAATGTTGTCTACAAATATGATCTATCCAACTTTTTCCTAATACTATGAGCAATTCACTCCGTACACTTGGAATTATGAGAAATGATTGCCAAAGAACATCCTAGGCCTTCTCAATTTGGTAAAGCAATGTTCTCATAAATAGTGCACAGATAATGCTATTCCTTTAACCTTCCTCTTTGTTTGTTATGGTGAGAGTGTTGCAGAAAAGTAAAGTGTAATGTCTGCACTTTATTTAGTGGTTTAATAATAAGGTAAGCTAGCTGTGTTTGTGGTGCGCAACCCAAAAAGTTAAGCAGTCGTTGTAAAAAAGCAAACCAGCTTGTGCAGGGAGAGAAGAAGCCTAATGATACATTACAACCAAATGTGGGACTTAGGAAAATAGAGCGTTCGAGATTAATCGACGTTCTCTAGATTTAATGATTTTTTTCCAACTTGTTATAACTTATGTCACTTATCTTGTATTTTTTTTTTTATACAATAATATTAGGGAAGGAATATTACATCATCTTGTATTTTTTTTTATACAATAGTATTGGGAAGAGATATTATATTATATATACATTGGATATCGACCTCATTCGATAAAAGTCGAACCCGAGACCTCCCATATAGCATGTGGAGAGAAATAACATTATGACATAACATTATAAGGAATACGAATAGCTAGCTAAAGCTTAAGCTTAGGAGAAGAAGCCACAAGTTTCCGAGTTCATTAACATTCATCTCTAACTCACTCCACTTACTTTCACTTTAAAGTTCATATATACATACATCAATCATCATAATGGCGCCATGAAGAAGATCATCCTTGCCCTCATTTTCGTCGCTGCCTTGATGAGTGTCGTTTTGGCTGCTAAGGATGCCCCGAAGGCGGCTCCACCAAAGGGTGCGGCAGCTGCTGCCCCGAGCAAGGATAAGGAGGCTAAGGCATCGAGCGCCGCCTCCACCACCTTGTCCGTTGTCGGCTCTTTGGCTGCTGTGTTCCTTTCATCATTCTTTGGCTATTACTTTGAGTATTAAGCTTAGAGATTAATTATATATTAGGAGAGATTTAAATGAGATAATTATGAGAGTGAAGTACTACGTACTATATGTACTTGGAAAGAACATGGTGGTCATAGCTAGGTTTATTTTGCATTTTCAAGCACCATTCACCAATCACCTTGTCATTTCAATTACATAAAGCAATACGCTCTCTTTTTTATTCCAGCTTAATTCCTACCATTTTCTATTTACAATTTCAGTTTTATTATTCTAATTCATTATTTGTAATTCTCAAATAGTCATCAAAGCTTGGGAAGGTGCATGTGAAGCTTTATATATGATCTTCACATCAGGGATTAGGTTTTGTTGAAAGCAAGTATAAATATCATAGCAATAAAACATCCTGCACAAACGGGAAAACAATATTAGACAAATAGTTCATAAAAAAAATAAAAAGCGTTGAATGATTGTATAAACATGAATAATTACATGCGATGAAAGAGATGGAACTCCCGTATCAAAAACCTACAATATATAGCAGGCTTTATTAGCAGCACCCAATAATTAGAACAGAAATATTATTGAAAGTTAATTAGAAGTACATATATATGAACGGAAGGAAAAAAAAATTCAGAATTGAAGAAATTAAACTTGCTCACCTGCAATAAAAGATGTTAATTAATCAATGTCACGAACTACACCATACACGAGAGTTAAACTTGAATCTCTCACACACAATATCACTAGATCATAATGCTATTGGCAATCAGACTCACAGAGGATGATGATCTCCTTGAGTGCAAACAGAACCAGTTGAACCGATTTAGAGGAAATGCAAAAAACCACAAGGTACGAATCCCTAACTTCACTCTTAGCGGAAATGAATTGAGGCTAGCTCGTGATGTCTTCAATGCTACTTTCTTTCTTCTCCTAAATCTGGATTGAAGTTGAATTGGAAATCGGGTGGATGATCACAATGATGATCGGTGCACCCCAGGTGTTTGTGTTTTTGCTTAAGTGAATTTTCTGCTTTCAATGGAGGTCAGATATGACTTACTTCTTCGTGTGTATTTTCTTTTTCTATTATTGAATGATTGAATTACAATGCATATAGACACTCACACCCTCCTCCTTGATTCGGTTAGAGATGATAACAATATGATGTCATCATACACACACTTATTGCAGCTCACTCAAAACTGCTCACACACTCACAATTACACTAACCGTTTTACACACTTACAACACACACATTCTCTCATTTAATGCCTTCATCTTGTGACACTTGTCCTCCTTGAATCAGCAGCAGGTGTGCTGCCAAGTCAGCTGCCAGTGATGCAGCTTAGTCACCAACAACCCCTCCTAAGTTAGTCACTAGAACTACTCCCAGTAAACCCCTTAGGTAGCAGAACCTTTACCTAGGTAGAGCTTTGGTGAAGATATCTGCAAGCTGCTCCTCAGACTTGCAATAGTGTAGTGTGATTTCTCCATTTTGGATTGCATCTATGATATAATGGAATCTTCTGTTGATATGCTTGGTCTTTTGATGAAAGACTGGATTTTTGGCCATGGCAATGGCTGACATGTTGTCACACAGTAGAGGAGTAGCCTCTAACTGTTCCTCTCCAAAATCTCCCAATACAAACCTCAACTAGACAGCTTGAGTAGTTGCCTCAGAGGCACTAACATACTCAGCTTCTGTTGTTGAAAGAGCTACACTACTTTGTTTAACATATGCCTAAGAGAAAATCCCGCTGCCAAATGAAAAAGCATAACCTGATGTGCTTTTCATGTCATCTTCAGAGCCTCCCCAATCACTGTCACAAAATACCACCAAAGTAGTAGCTTTCCCTTTCTTGTATTCAATTCCATAGGTTAGTGTACCTTGGACATACCTTAGGACTCTCTTAGCTGTTCCTAAATGCTTCTTCGTAGGGTTGTGCATGAATCTAGACATCAGACTTGAATCATACATTATGTCTGGTCTAGTAGCTGTTAGATAGAGCAAACTTCCAACAATTTGTCTATAAAGTTGCTCATCAGCAGCTTCACTACCATCACTTCTTTGTAGCTTGGCATTAGTTGCTAGGGGAGTACTCACTGGCTTGCAGTCTTTGAGTCCAAACTTCTCTAGTAATGTAGAGGCATACTTCCTTTGATGAATGAAGATACCATTTCTAGACTATAGAACACCCATCCCTATGAAATGATGTAGTAATCCCAGGTCGGTCATTTCATATCTATCCATCATGTCTTGCTTGAACTCAACCATCATAGTAGCACTGTCACCTGTGTAGATAATGTCATCTACATAAATAGACACAATTAGAGTTCCTTCATCTTGCTTAACCTTCAAATACAAGGTTGCCTCACTAGAACTTCTCTCAAAATCACAACTCAGCAAGTAGGAATCAATCTCTCCATACTAGGCCCTTGGTGCTTGCTTAAGACCATAGAGTGCCTTGTTTTATCTGTAAACTTTAGCTTCATTACCATGAACTTCAAACCCTTCAGGCTGATCCACATATACCTCCTATTCTAGAACACCATTAAGGAATGCTGACTTCACATCAACCTGAAACAACTTCCATTGTTTCTGTGCTGCTAGAGCAATTTGGGTTCTGATAGTGTCAAATCTTGCAACTAGTGCAAATGTCTCATTGAAATCAATTCTTGGTTTCTGAGCATATCCCTTAGCTACCAATATGGCCTTATACTTCTGAACAGATCCATCCAGATTGAGTTTAGTTTTGTACACCCACTTGACACCAATCACTGGTTTGTCAGTAGGTCTCTCCATTAGCTCCCATGTATCATTCTTTTCAATCATCTACATCTCAGCTTCCATGGCTTTCTTCCAAGCTGAATCCTTGATTGCTTCACTGAAACTCTCAGGTTCTATTATGCACATGTGACATCTAGCATAAACATCACTTAGGCTTCTTAGCTTCACAGGTGTATCACCTGAACTTGAACTAGATGAATCACTGGAACTAGGGCTTGAGCTTGTACTAGGACCAGAATCAGAACTTGAACTGGTGCTAGTAGTATGAACACCAAGTGTTACTGGTGTAGCTTGATCAATTCCAGTGTGAAAACTCACTGGTATATACTTATGGACTTTTGCATGTTTCTTCCAATCCCAAGATCCTTCTTCATTAAGGATTACACTTCTTGACACCACAATCTTCTTAGTTTCTAGACAATAAACTCTGTAGCCTTTTTCCCAGCTACCATAGCCTACAAATACACCTTTCACACTAGAATCATCTAGTTTCTGTCTCCTCTGGGATGGAACATGCATATAGCATATAGAGCCAAATACCCTTAGGTGTGATACTCCTGGTCTTCTACCGGAGAACTTCTCAAATGGAGTCTTGCCCTGCACAACCTTGGTAGGCCATCAATTGAGAATGTATACTGCAATGTTGATTACTTCACCCCATAACTCATAGGGTAGTTGTTTTCCATGTAACATAGACTTCGCCATCTCCACTATAGTCCTATTGTTCCTCTCAGCAACACCATTCTGCTGAGGAGAGTAAGCCACTGTTAGCTGTCTCTCAATTCCATGTTCTTCACAGAATCTCTGGATTTCATTTTAGGTATACTCTCCACCTCTGTCATTTCTCAACTTCTTCACTTTGAACCCACTTTGTAGTTCAACCATAGCTTTGAACTTTTTGAACACATTTAACACACCTGATTTATGCCTCCGAAAATACAGTCAACACATTCTGGAATGATCATCAATGAAGGTAAGAAAATACAGATTACCTCCCATTGTTTTTTGTTTGCATAGGGCCACACACATCTGAGTGTATTAACTCAAGAGGAGTAGATGCCCTCCAAGCCTGTTCTGTGTCAAAAGGACACATGATGTTTTCCTGAAATGCATCCTTCACAGACTTCATTGTCACCTTCAAGACTAGGCAGTCCAACCAGCATGTCCTTCTGTCTTAGCATCTTTAGGCTTGAGTAGTTCAAATGGCCAAATCTTTTGTGCCATAGTTCTGTGCTTTCCTTAGCTTCTGCTCCTCTAGCTACTGGATTCACATAATCCAGAGAAAGCTTGAAACATATGCTGCCTGTCATAGGAACCTTAGCAACCCTGTGCTACATGCTCTTATCTTCATAAACCTATGCTGAATTATCTCCAAACACTAGGCAGTATCCATGTTCCACCATATGACCTGCACTTAGTAGATTCTCATCCAATCCAGGTACAATCATCACTTCCTTGATGAACTTGTCACCTTGGTCAGTATGAACCAACAAAGAACCTTTCCCAGCAGCTTGAACTAGGTCACCAGTCCCCATCTTCACTTTCACATTCAGACTTCGATCAATATTAATCAATAAAGACTCATGGCCTGTCATACGGTTACTACAACCACTGTCCAAATACCACACACCCACATCCTTCTCAAGGAAGGCTGAATGGCAAGCATAGAACATGTTTCCTTCAACTTCATCTACTTTCTGAGCTAGGTTAGCAGTTTGATTTTCAAGACAGTCTTTGACAATGTGGCCAAATTTAGAACACTTGAAACATTTCACTTTTCCTTTGAACCAACATTCACCCCAGTGAAATCTGTTACAATTCTTGCAAGCATCCTTAGAACCACTGGTTTCTCCTTTCTAATTTCCAGAGAACTTGTTCTCATACTTAGCATTGCCATTGAATTTTCTGTTAGTCCAACCCTTGTTTCCACCTTTGAACTGCTGCTTCTTGAACTTTTCCTGATTAGAACTTGAACGTGGTTGTGCTTGTGACTTGTTATTCACACTCACACTTGAGAATGCTTTCTCAACATCACCCTCAGTGTGCATCTCTAGACGTTGATCAAATGCCCTGATTGATGCTGAGATACTTTCAACACTAGTATGCTCTAGATCTCTAGTTTCTTCAAGTATGTACACAATCGAATCATAGGGTTTAGTCAAGCTTACCAGAATTTTCTGTGCTAATTTCTTTTCAGTCACTTCTTAACCATACGTTTTCATTTGATTAACAACACCAAACAGTCTAGTCATATATGTAGAAAAAGATTCATCATTTTTCATACGTGTATACTCAAAATCTCTTTTAAGACTTTGTAATTTAACTGCTCTCACCTTAGGATCTCCTCTGTATTCATTTTTCAGAATATCCTAGACACTTCTAGCTATCTCCTCATTCGAGATTCTTGGGAAGATTTCTTCAGAGATTGCGTTCTGAATCAGATTCAAGGCCTTGACATTCTTGATCTTATCAGCATGACTTTTTGCCGTTTCAATCTTCTCATCTTCACCTCATACTCAGAATCTGGTAAGCCTTGAGTAACAATCTTCCACATATCACATACTTTCAATGTTGTTCTCATCCTGATATTCCAGAAATCATAGTTAACTCCTGTTAATGAATTTTTGGTTCTCCTCCTCCTGTACCAGCCATGATGACTTGGCCATGAAGAAACTTCAACTCCTGCTTAGGCTTCACCATAGTCAGACGCCCCAGAGATATGATCTCAGAGTGGCTTTGATACCATATTGGCAATCAGACTCGCAGAGGATGATGATCTCCTTGAGTGCAAACAGAACCAGTTGAACCGATTAAGAGGAAATGCAAAAAACCACAAGGTACGAATCCCTAACTTCACTCTTAGCTGAAATGAATCAAGGATAGCTCGTGATGTCTTCAATGCTACTTTCTTTCTTCTCCCAAATCTGGATTGAAATTAAATTGGAAATCGGGTGATGATCACTATGATATGTGCACCCCAAGTGTTAGTGTTTTTGCTTAAGTGAATTTTCTGCTTTCAATGGAGGTCAGATATGACTGACTTCTCCGTGTGTATTTTCTTTTTCTATTATTGAATAATTGAATTACAATGCATATAGACACTCACACCCTCTCCTTGATTCAGTTAGAGATGATAACAATATGATATCATCATATACACACTTCTTGCAGCTCACTCAAAACTGCTCACACACTCACAATTACACTAACCGTTTCACACACTTACAACACACACATTCTCTCATTTAATGCCTTCATCTTGTGACACTTGTCCTCCTTGAGTCAGCATCAAGTGTGCTGCCAAGTCAGCTGCCAATGATGCAGCTTAGTCACCAACAAATGCTAGTTAGTCAAGAAAGATAATTAATTTGTTGTTTTTAATTTTAATTTTTAAAAGACAACGGTTAACCGTTAAAACTTAATATTGACAACGTGAAAACAATTCAAACGTTATTTATCCTCTCATTTTCCTTGTTTTGTGCTTTCTTTTGGTAAAAAAAAAAAAAGAAGAAGGTGAGTAAATGCTACGTACTTACATATTCACGTGAAAATTTTAAAATTATGATGAATGTAATTATAAAAAAATGATTGAATGGAATTTTATCCTTCTGAATTTTATTTTTCTTTTTAATTTTGGCTTTTATTTATTTTTTTTCTTCTTTAATTTATTTTTTGTTTCTATTTCTACAACATTACAATAATATTCTTGTGAAATGTGTTCATACCATGGCTGACCAAGCAACGATCCTAACGGATGACCCGGAAGAGTACTTGGACCAAGACCAGACCCATCATCAAGACTCATCACGAAAGGCCACCATGGTGGTCTATGATCTAAACCTAAGTGTTCACTATATAAAGGGAGCCCTCCTCCCACATAAAACCAAGTCTCCTCTCTCTTTCTAGACATTAGAGCTCTCATCACCTCTCTCTACTTTCTCTTTCTCCCTCTAAGGCTCTTAGCCTATATATCATGTACAAACACTGATATTACTAACGAGAATGGTATAACACCGTGGATGTAGCCCGATTTAGGTGAACCACGTACATGTTCGTGTCTTCACGGATCCGTTGGTCCATTTTAGGATCCAACAAAATGTATAAAGGAATTTGACTTATTCTATAACTTTTAAGGGTATTCAATCTCTTTCAATAAAATCTGTAATCTAACTATTTTTATCTTGACTTTATAATAATAGAGATTTGAATTGATATTGTATGAGATAGTATTCGCAATTGCATACATTATTAATGCAAATGAAAATGAAGGGAAACCAAACTTGACATTACTCACGGTGTTACCAAAATCCACATATGATGTTAAGTTTTTTTAAATTCAATTATACAAACAAGGTCGGTTTGGAGATTTTTGAAATTCTATGCAACAAGACTCAATTATTTCATTCGTTAAAAAACATTCACTGATCACTAGTTTAGAATTTTAGCAACAATTAATGTACTCTAAAACACTACAATAAAATCCATCTTGCCCGGCGAACGAACGTCGTCGAGCAATTTTAGGTGCTCGTCGAGCAACGGTGAAAACGGAGAATCTCCGTCGGGCAACCTTTGTCGGGCTAGTGCAGTCAGGCTTGATATTAGTCGACGACAACAGTGTATTCCTCGAGCAACCAAAAGTGTGCTCGGCGGTAGAGTTTGTCGCTTACAATTTGTCGAGCAACCCAAAAGTCAACAACATATGCCCGACGAACCATCTACGTCAGGCAAACGTGGTGAAAATTTGGTGGGTGTCCACCGAAATGTATTTACTAAGCCCGACGGAGGGAAACGTCGTCGGGCAACTGACGACTGTTTAAAAATATAATTTTATTAAAGTATTTAATTAAATAAATCGTCGGGTAACTCGTTATATATCTGTCAGGTAACTTGTTAAATATCCGTCGGGTAACTTTTTAAATCCTCGTCGAGTAACGTGTTAAATATTCGTCGGGTAACTTTTTACATCTTCGTCGGGTAACTTTTTAAAAATTTCATTACTATGTCCGACGACTTGACTATTCGTCGGGTAAACTCTGAATATTTAAAATATAATTTTAATAAATTATTTAATTAAATAAATATAAATAATTAAAAATAAATTGTTTTTTTTTAAATTCAATTAAAAGAATCAAAATAAAATAAAAATAATATTTATAAAAACTAATGTTATGTTTTTATATCATTAAAACTAAAACAATATTTTACATATATTACACTCTAACTACTTGTCGACGGGTCGAAGTAGTCGGAATCCTGAGCGGGCTGTTGGGGGGGGGGGGGGGGGGGTTGGGCTTTGAGAAAATGACATCCAATGCACGGTCACCCAAGCGATCAAGGACCTTGGCAAGGGCGGTCTTGATTTGGTCGTTTTGGGCTTGGATCTCAGCGTATTGAGACTTGATCTGAGCATTTTCGGCCTGGAGGAACTCGACGTTTCTCCTAAGGTCCGACATCTCCTTGGGATTGCCTGCCCGAGATGAACTCGACGAGTGACTCGAGACATCTTGCAAAAGCCCATCGCCCGCCCCCGAATGATCCTCTCTGGACACCTCCCAAGTCGTCGCTCTAGGATAGCGATCGACATCTCATGATTCGGGAGCTGCTGCTCCAACGGCACGTCCGGATGCTGTTGTGTGAGCTCAGCTTGTGTCTGCTGGACATCTTGCTCCATCACCTCCTACAAATTCGAATAAATATTAATTAGAAATATAATTATCAAATTAAGAAAGAATGTTTAATCTGCAAAAAATAAACTTACGTGAATTCGGTCAGCCTCTTGATCCCCCCCGTTTAGTGTACACTTGCCCCTAGACATCCACCTCTGGGAAGATCGACCCGGCGATGCGCCGATCCTCCTTCCGGGCCGATAAGGATTGCGACCCCCCATGGTGGTTGAATTTCTTCGCTCCCCGGTTCGATGTGTTGACAATCGATTTCCGCTATTCATTCGTAAAACCAAAAATTATATTTTAAAATGGAAAATAACATAAAAATAAATAATTTAATTAACTAGGTGGATAATACGTACCACATATGTGGGGGACACGAAATGGTCGCACAACCACAACCACCCTGGCAATTTCGGCATGTCCAACTCCTCTGGAGGATTTGCCCGAGCTTCCTCCGGGGAAAGCCAAGTCTTGAAGTACTTGTGGAGCTCGTACTTCCAGTCGGCGTACCGTAACTGCCAGTGGTGGCTCAAGTATCTACTGAGCTCGACGTCCTCTAAGTCGAACTCAAAATTGATTTGCAATAAATTATTAAAGTTAGTAAAATAATTAAAAAATATGAAATTAATGTTAAAAATGGGAAAAACACATACCGATAACTCTCCCCAACAACGCGTGATCTCCTCCGGGGGTTGGGTTATGAAAGTCTCCCCCATCATCAAGGACTTGGTGCGAAGAATCGCACCAATGTCATGCACCAGGAAGCTGTGAATTTTTACTGGCGTGAACTGGAGGCGCGGCACGTACACCACTAGTATATTTTCATTTGTTGTCCAGCAAATCCGATGGGTTGTCAAACCCGGTTGATCCCGCGCACGTTCACTGACCTACCTGCAAATTCGATGAACTTTGGTAAATAAAAGGAGTAACAAATAAAAACGGTTGGTTAAATAAACAAAATAATGAACTTACCCTTAGGGAGTGCTCCGACATTAGGCCCTGTTTCGTCTACTCAGACGCCGTCCTGTGGGGGCTGGGGGTCGGTACGGGGTTCCCCCCGTTTCTTGCTATGCTGTCGACGAGCCGATCAAGCACCGGGTCGCTGATGAACTGACATCGTTGGCTGAACCGACGCTGCTGTTGAGGCACCCGAGTCAGGGGCTGCCTCCTCCAGCGCTTGATCATCAACAGGATAAGGGCAAAGGCGGGTCCTAGACGTGATTAAGGTGCGATGCGACATCTACAATAAGAAATATAAAATAAATTATATAAAATTAACCAATGCATTTTTAATTAAATTAAAAAAACCAAACATTTTTAATATTAAATATTAAATTCAAAAAATAAAAACAAATCACATTTAAAATTAACCAACATTTTTTTATTCCAATAAACGAAAATAAATAAAGCAACGATTTTTTTTAGTAATAATTAGTAAATTGGTATCAAAAAACTAAAACCACCAAATTCTAATTTTTTAAAATAAATCCAACACAAGCGAAAATTAAACTTAAAATACTAATTAATTCAAACGTACTAACTCAAAATTCACAACATTATAACTAAATTTCTAATTCCAAATTTCGGGAATAAAATCAAACTTACAAATTAATCCAAACATATAATATTAATATCCAAATAATAAAATTCACAAATTAAAAATTTATAAAACACACATTTCCAAAATTCACTTATACTACATCATATCAAAATTTCACAAAATATTTTTTAAATTCAAATATCCAAAATTCATAAAATTCACATATCCAAAATTCGCATAAATTTCATATCCAAAATCATAACAAAAATCATAAAATTATACCAATTTCAACATTATACCAAACATCAAAATTTCAACAAATCTTCAACTATTATATTCCAATCCAAACAAATCTTAAAAATTTCAACATTATACCAAACAAATATTTATATTCCAATCCAATCCAAAACCACAATATTCAACTAATCCCCCTAAATTCCCAATCTGCAAATTTGACAATAATGCACAATCAGCAATAATCAAATCCAAATTTAAATTCCTTTTTCAATACAATTTCATAATATCCAAACCAAATTTAAATTTAAATTTCAATCCTAAAAAAAATTAAAATTTAACCAATCAAAATTAACAATAAACCAATATACATTAACAATAGAGAGAGAAAAGGACAATGAGTTCGACCTTCAAGGAACTTGGTGAGAGATCGGTCCGGCGAGGCGAGCGGTGGCGACAACAAATCTCGCTGAGAGAGAGGCGGCGCGATGGATTGCTGGGGTGGCGGATTGAGGGAGGGCGAGAAACGGTGGCAGTTGCGGCGATCGGAACGGCGCGAGGCGGGCGGGAAGGTGATTGCAGAGAGCTGGGGTTCCTCGTTCTGATTGATGAAGGAATATGAGGAAAATGAAGAACAAGAAAGAAGAAGAAGAGTCGATCTTATTTACCTGTCTGATTGACATTGCCCGACGAATGGGTTCGTCGGTCAACACTTTAATGATTCGTCGGGTAATAACAAACGGTGGACAATCATCGAGTAAGGAAATATTATCAAATAGCATGGATAAGTTATACCTCTCGATTAGGTATATCCAACGATAATGCACCGGGCTAGCTAGCTTTGCCTCATCCGGCAGATGTATTAGTAGGTGCACCATTATATCAAAGAATCCAGGTGGGTATATTTGCTCTAGCAGGCACATGATGTACACAATATCCTCGTTAATTGCTTGAATGTCCGCCTTAACCAACAATTTGGCACATAGTATCTGGAAGAATTGAGACAAATAAACTATCGTCTCAACAACACCAGCCTCCAAGAAGGGTAGAATACCAATCAGAATGAGTCGTTGTCGTAAAACTTGATAGTCATGGCTCTTCATACCAGAAATGGTCCCACCGTCTGTGCTAACACTCCGAGATATGTTGCCGGCGTACCCGTCGGAAAATTTCACATCCTGCAACCACTTCAGGAATTTTTTCTTATTCTCCGGCGTAAATGTATAACTTGGATGAGCCATGACGTATTTGTCATTGACGACTTTTGGCCACAAATTAGGTCGAATCCCAATTTCTTTCATGCCCAGACGAGTCTTTTTTGTGTCCTTTGACTTGCGTTCAATAGGTAAAGTTGTTCCCACAACACTCTCAGCAACATTCTTCTCGATATGCATAGGGTCGGCGATGTGTCTGATTTTCAATTTCGACCAATATGGCAACCGGAAGAATTTTCTTTTTTCGTCAAATTTACCAATATAACAACCGGAAGAATTTTCTTTTTTTCGTCAAATTTTCCTGTTCAGCTAGTTTCGATTCTTGTGTTACGAAGTCATATATACTGTTAAGTTTGGATAATATCTCATCACCGCACTTCTCCCTTGGTCGACCTCTTAACTCTGGTTTACTATCAAATGAGTCAGATTGCATTCGTCATCGGTGATCCCAGGGCATAAACCTTCTCGCACCCAAGTAGCATACCTTAGATGCGTGCCAAAAAGACGTTGTGTCTGGTCCACATGTCGGGCAAGGAAGATAGCCCTTGGTGCTCCATCCCGACAACAAACCATAAGCAGGAAAATCATTAATTGTCCATATTATGGCCGCTCGTAGGGTGAATATTTCTCCACTACACTTGTCGTATGTTCGGACACCATTTTCCCACAGATCCACGAGCTCGTCAATCAACGGCCGCAAATACACATCGATGAAATTACTCGGCGATTTGGGCCACAATATCAAAGTACTGAGGATTGTGAATTCTTTCTTCATGCATCTCCAAGGAGGAAAGTTATACGGAACCATAACCACCGGCCAAGTGCTATAGGGTTTTGAAAAACTCCCAAACGGATTAAACTCGTCAGTAGCGAGCCCTAATCTGACATTTCTTGGCTCCGCAGCAAACTCGGGATACATTTTATCAAATTCCTTCCAAGCCTCTCCATCGGGTGGATGCCTCAGTACATCATCATCAATGTGTTCATCCTTATGCCACCTCATATCACGGGCTGTGTGGGACAACATGTAGAATCTTTGTAACCATGGCTTCAGTGGAAAATAACGCAACACCTTGTTAGCAATCTTGTTCTTTTGAAACCTAGGCTCATTGCACACGGGACATTTGTCAAGCTGCTCGAGTTCACAGTAAAACAATGCACAGTTGTTCTTGCATGCATGGATCTTGATATACCCTAAACCAAGGCCCTTCAACAACTTCTTCGAGCTATAATGATCTTTTGGCAGACAATTGTCTTCAGGGAGCATTCAGATGATGATGTCCATCATGCGATCAAAATGCTTGTTCGTTTGATTATACTCAACTTTCATGTGCTTCAACTCCACAACTGCCCCTAGAATAAAAAATGATTTACAACCGGGGTACAATTTACGCTGAGCTTCTGTCAACAATCTCTCGTAATGGAGCTCAGAGTCTTCGGGTTGCAACCTTGGCACATCATCTACCATATCATCTGATGCGGGAGGAAAAATATCGGTTAATAACTCAACGACTTGATCATTATCACAATGCCGATCCAAACCACTTTCGTCCCAACGGGTCCTGGGAACCGAAAATGTCGATGCGGAAAATATTTCTTAACCGTGATAGATCCAATTAATGTAGTTGTGTACGATCCCATTCCATTCCAGATGAGTTTGGACCTCATTCAATGGCTTCCAACTGCAGTTGTTACATTTACAGCACGGACACCGGATACGTCTTGTATCACTGCAATGACTACGTGCAAAAGCAATGAAGCTGTCGATCCCATCCAAATACTGATCAGAAGATCTATCAAACATTTGCATCCACCTTCTGTCCATTTTGCCTGCTTTCACAACATAGAGTCAACGGAAGTAATTAAGTTAACATTGTCCCGTAATTAGAACAAGTTAAAATCAAAAGCAGCTCATCTCCTTATGCCTTCGGTGATTTGGCCCTTTCCCATTCGAAAGTGCACGTTCTGTGCTTTGTAGTTTGCGACCTACGAGGCTAAGTTTCAATCGAGGGAAATTTCGGCAGCATCTCCCTACAGTTCCCCAAATGCACGACGTAGATATTATAAACAAATATCTAGTATGCATTCAGAGAACATTGAGGGGATACAAAACCGAATTTCCCACAATCGAAACCTAACCTCGTAGACCGCCAACTACACAACACATAGTTGTGCACTCCCAAACTGTCCGAATAAATGGACAATTCAAGAGTCAGTCAATCAACCCGATTCACTGACTCTCAAACGAGTCTAAGGTTTTTCATTGAATTTCATTATACGAAGTTAATCAACTCGATTAACTTCACATAAACGGTTATGAAATATGAACGTATTTCACTCCGTCGGAACAAAATAAAGCGTTTTACAAAAAGTATCACAATAAATTCACAAATACAAACATATATTAATTATGCATAAAACAAAGTTTACAATTTTATAATTTCCGTATATATTTTTTATTTCCCTATTTTCCTAACATATTTTCTAATTTCCTAACATATTTTCTAATTTCAATAATTTCATTACATATTTTTTATTTTCCTATTTTCCTAAAATATTTTCTAATTTCCTAACATATTTTCTATTTCCCTATTTTCCTAACATTTTTTTCTAATTTCCTAACATATTTTCGAATTTCAATAATTTCATCACAGATTTTTTATTTTCCTATTTTCCTAAAATATTTTCTAATTTCATAATTTCCTAACATATTTTCTATTTCCCTATTTTCCTAACGTATTTTCTAATTTCCAAACATATTTTCTAATTTCAATAATTTCATTACATATTTTTATATTTTCCATTTTTCCAACAAAACTTTCTAATTTTCTAACATATTTTCTATTTCCCTAATTTCCTAACATTTTTTCTAATTTCCAAACATATTTTCTAATTTCAATAATTTCATTTCATATTTTTAATTTTCCTATTTTCAAATAAAATTTCAAAATTTCCTAACATATTTTCTATTTTCCTAATTTCATACCATATTTTCTATTTTCATATTTTCCTAACAAATTTTCTAATTTCCACAAATTCTAAACAATTTTTACATATTTTCCACAATAAATACAAAATTTCCTAAATATCAAGTGATAATATACAAGTGATAATATATATAATAATTATTATTATATAATATTATAAATTGTAAAGATTTTATTTATATATATTGTTTTTTATTTTATATAATTCTAATATAAAGATTATAATTAAATGAAGAATTAAGATTGATAGTTAGTATATTGTTCGATGGACTAAGGTCCAAAATATGGAAGAAACAGGTGTTTCCACGACTCTACCGTCCAGTCAATTCTGTTCCACTAACTTAATTATTTACAAAATTCTTAACAAAATTAAATTGTGAGGTAAACACACATACCTTTTTATAAGTATTCCTTCAAATCAACAACAAAATTCCTACAACACAAAACATAATTCATTTCTAATCAAAAATCAAAATTTCAAAACTAAAAAAAAAAAATTTTCAAACCTTAAAATTTGATATTTGGTGATTGATAGAGAAAAATGATTTGATTGGTAGTGAAAATGGTGATGAGATGATGATGTTAGGTAGCAAAAGAGAGTGAGTGAGTGAGAGATTGAGAGAGAGAGAGCAGAGAAGTGATGAAGGAGAGAGGAGGAAGAAGAAGAAGAAGAAAAGAGAGAGTCTAGAGTATTTAGTGTGTTTGGACTTTTTTCCGACGAATAACATTCGCAGGGAAATCTTTAATGATTCGTCGGGCAACATAGAGTCAACGCTAAGTGTTACCCGGCCACGATTATTCGTCGTTATATATAATGTTGCCCGACGGAAGGTTTAAAACGTTGGGCAACCCCTTCCTATTTTGCGAGCGAACGTCTTGCTCTTCCCGCCAACAAGTTACCTGGCGAGTCTTCTTATCCGTCGGGCAAAAGTTTCTTACCCGGCGATATTGTCTCCGTCAGGCAAACTCTAGTCAGGCAACATCGATTTTCATGTAGTGAAATAAGTTCAACTCTATAGATTTTGACAAGTACAAATATTGTTACTTTAATTAGGAAATTGATATTATTACTAGCTTACGAGTCATTTCTACATCTTTTTTTCAAAATCTTTGTAAGGTTTTGTGATTTTCATCTAATATCAACATTGAGGGAGAAAATAAAAATAATTACTTGAGTACGTATAACGCGGTATAAAATATTAAAAATCCACGTTATTTGAAAGAGAGTGAAAAAATCCAATAAATATTAAAAATGAGTGAAAACTGATTATATGAGAAAGTGCATGTAACCAGAATATATACATGGCACTATGGTAGGAGACTAATACGTTCTTGGTGTGGTATTCCTTCCACGTAGTATTCTCTCTCTCTCTCTCTCTCTCTCTCTCTCTCTGGAGCTAGCAGTATTGGACAACAAAAGGCTTTTAGGGTTTGACTGTAATATATATGCAACATGATTGAATTTTGAAAACTTTTTTTGAACTTGTCCGATGGAAATGGTTCAACATAGAAATATGGATGCCTCCGACTCCGAAGATGGTGATGTCCGTGCATAAAGAAACACCGTTGAATTCCTAATTCTATGCAAAACCAAACACGTCTTTACTAACACAAACTCTCACATTTCTTCTAATAATAAACCCAAACACTCCCTATAAATTAGACTTGCTCAGGCTTTATTTGAATCAGATCATCAGCAACAATCAAATCCTTTTATTTATTTACTTTCATTTCCAAACATCGTACTCATACTCATTAACTATATATCATCACTTCATTAATTAATTGGTTGAGATTCATCGATTATATATATCTTCATCATCGATCGATCAGCATGGACATGAAGAAGATCTCCGTTGGCATCCTTGTGATTGCTGCTTTGATGATTGTTGCCTTGGCTGCAGCTAAGGAGGCCCCCAACGCTTCAGCAGCTGCTCCCTCTAAGGAATCAGCCTCAGCTTCCCCGGCCAAGGGCCCATCAAGCGCCGCGCCCACCTTCACTACTTTCCCAAACCTTGCTTCTTTGGCTGCTGCCTCCTTCTTCTCTTTCTTTGCCTATTACTTGCAATGCTAAGCTCAAAATAAAATATACATATTTATATATATATATATATATAAGGCATTTTCATGATGTGGTGTGGGGGAAAAGGAGATTGTGAGAACCAAATATACAGTATGTATCTGGAAAGCAAATCTTCATCTGTTATACTAGATAAGTATATGTATATATCAATGTTGCTATATAGGCGCATCATGTTAGTCTAGCTACTATATATATCTTTCATTTGTCAAATCATCAGTTTAATTTAAACATATTTCAATATATTACATGGCTTTCGGACCCTTCATTCCAAATATCCAACCAACCACATCCACTTTTACAATAAATTTTGACTAAACCACATAATGTCTCACAAAGAAAATTAATTGATGTCATCCCCACAAATTAATATACAACGTCATCGCGATATATTAAGATCCAACATGAAATACTACTACTAACTGTTGTACTTGCAATGTTCTAAATTCCCGATTTTGATGAAAAAGGTGGAAGAAAGCAGAGACAAATTAGGCGGTCCTAGGTGGCTGGGAAGATTCTCGTGCGCGTCGGCATCTCTGACCGCATCGTCCATGTCCTTTTTAACTAGCTCATGCTCACTCTCTTTCTTTCTTGATCTCCCTCTCTTGTTGATTTCAGTAGCTTCAACACAATCGGAAAGCGATTCTCCTTGCTATCGGGTAAGTTCTCTAAACTCAACCTCAATTGATTATGGTTTTTAATTACGGGTTTGGATTGATTGTTCTTAGATGTAGGAATGAATCCTTCGGGTGATGAACACTAGGTTTAATTTCTGTAGAGATTGGATGGTTTTGTGTGTTGCACACCAACTGTTTGCTGAAATGCTGCTATGCAATTCTGATAGGGTTCGGATGATCTCTCTGCTGTGATAGAGAGAGATTGTTCAATTATGATTGAATTGATTTTGATTACACACTCACACACCTATTACATTCACTCTTACATTTTGTTAGTGTGATGACACTATGATGTCACACACACACACATATCCCACACGGCTCTTCTAGCTTGGGCGCCAAGTTAGGCTCACACAAATACCCTCACTGCTTTATGTTGTAACAAAATCTTCACAGCATTGATTGCATACTTTGCTGACTTGTCTCAGTCACCTAGATGCCTTGTGATAGCTTAAGCACCAACATCTCTCACTCTCTCTTATCTCTCACTCCTTCTCGCTCTCGCTCGTTCTCTCTCGCTCTCACTCTTTCTCTCTGTCTACAGCTCTCGCCTCTCTCTTTCTCACCGTTCCTTAATCTTTCTCTTTATCATTCGATCTCCCTCTCGTTCTCGCCTCTCTCTCTCTCTTTGTATTTCTCTCTCTCTCGTTCTTTCCATTTATCTAAGAGCATCTACATCAGACTCTCTAAATTTTTTATCAAATTTAACTTGAAATGATCCAAAAATTATTTATAGCTAACCAGTTTTTAATGCTACCAAAATCAATGCTCTCTATTCTTCAAAAAGAGAAATTAAAATTTGTCTTAAAGCTCTCAAAGCATATCCAGCAGACTCTTCAAATTTGATTTTGGACAAATTTTGTTCAAAATTTGTCTAAAAAATAAAACAGCCCTGCAATAGACTTTCTATTTTTAATGTTAAATTTAACATAATCAATAGTATTACTGTGCTAGCTACATATGACTTGCTACTGTTTATTTGATCACATTTGAAGTTAAATGTAGAGAGTCTGTTGTATGACAATTTTAATACTTTTGAACAAATTATAGGTTAAATTTTTCCAAAAACTACATTTGAAGAGTCTAAATGTGGATGCTCTAACAAGTTGGGTGGGTTGGAATTGTTATTAGGTTAGGACAATGGTTATGGTTTATTTTTAATATTTTAATTGAGATGGTTATATTGGGCTGCTATTGTTATTGGGATGTGATTGTTATTGGGTTTGGATTGTTATTAATTGGGTTGGGATTTTTACTGGGCTGGGATTATTTTTTTGAGAAGAAAATAAAGAAGACAAAGAAACTACAAGGAGAACACCCTCTAAACCACCCATCACCAAACATATCCAGGGACCAAGCCTACATAGCTTCAGCAGGCAGAGATCTAGACCAAGAGGTTGTATCCAAGCAATTGTGACCCAACCCTGCAACTGCGTCCGCCACAAAGTTAGCTTCTCGGAAAACATGCTTGAAGGAAATGGATTGGAAGTCACGACGATGCCGTTTCACATTTTTTACAATATGTCTGAGCCTCCAAGGAACCTGAATAACCCCATTCACAACATCAATAAGGGTTTTCGAGTCTCCCTCAACCTGAAGATTATCAATATTGTTGTTGGAGGCCCACCGAAGACCTTCAACCAGACCAAACCTTCTGCAACTAGCACATTTATCACACCAGAATTTTTTGTTGCAGCGTGGATAGGGAGCCCATTCAAGTCCCTAATTATGAATCCAGATGCTGCTTTATTTCCTTCCTTAACTGACCCATCAAAATTGAATTTGAAATACGGAGCATCAGGAGGCTTCCAGCTGATGATGTTATTCTCTGAATCCATAGCAGATCTAGTGCTAGCCTTCACAGTTTTATTTCCTCGAAAGTAATCCAACCCAATACATTCAGCCACTTTCACCGCACCAATAGCATTAGGGCGAACATCCTGGAAAATTTATTTGTTATGACTTTCCCAAATTTGCCAGCATAGCAGAATCCCTTTGCTGAGCAAAGAAGGACCCCATTTTTCCTTCCAACATAACTGGTTGAGCCACTCCATCACTGTCTGGTTTTGGGGCCTAATAGTAGTGTCCACCTGATTCCAAATCTAAGTAGCAAAGGGGCAGTGAATGAAAAGATTATCAATCGTCTCCTCCTCCCCATTGCATAACCCACAGTCAGCAGATCCATATGGAGGAAATTCTTTAGGCGGTGTCTAGTATTAAGCCTTTGTCAGATGAGCATCCATGCAAAAAATTTCACTTTTGGGGGAATCATGAGTTTCCACATCCTCTTGAGAAGGGGGGCCTGCGAGTGGTGAGGCTGAGGTGCCACCTGACTTTGAGTAGCAGACTTAATTGTGAATTTTCCTTGGGGATTAGGACCCCAAATGAAGTGGTCTCTTGTGTCAGTACCCGGTAAGGGAAGAGGAATTGCTCGAATGATATTGACTATATTGTCTGGGACCAGAGTGCGCAAGAAATCAACATTCCATTTGCCATTGCTGATACACCTGCTTACTGTACCAATCCAATCTCAGAATTTGTTCCTGATTCATAAGGTTAGCTAAAGACACATGCATTGCCCAATTGTGAGCCCAGAAGTTTATATCTGGGCCATTGTCAACAATCCAAAAAATCCCTTTATACAGTAATTTTCTTGCATCAAGAATGCCTTTCCAAGCCATTGAGTTTGTAGCTTTCTTTTTGTAAAGAAATAAATTTGAATTTCTAAGATATTTAGCATGCATAATCCTTACCCACCAATTCTTATGGTCAGTTAGAAGCTTCCAGCCTAATTTGTCAATGCAGCTTTATTGAAGATTTCTACCTTTCGGACACCAATGCCACTTTTAGTAACTGGAGCACAGATATCATTCCATGCGACAGGGGCAAAGGAATTGTTGCCCTAGAAAAATGTTCGACATTCTAGATTCATGGTTGTAGCTACTGCTTTGGGACAGGGGAAACAAGATAGAAGATGATTAGGCATACTAGTAAGACAAGTCTTAATGAGTGTAAGTTTACCTGCTTTTGATAAGGTATGGCTTTTCCACCCTACCATCTTCTTATGAATTCTAAGAATGGGTCTTTCCAGAAAACTATACTATGAATACCAAGGTATTTACCAATAGTATTTTTGTGCTGGATATCCAATAAATTCGCAATCCTAGTTTTATCCTGTGAAATGACATTAGAGGAGAAATATATAGATGACTTATGGAAATTTATTTGATGGCCTGAAGTCCTAGCAAACACTTGTAGCAAAGACAAAATTTTCCTTGCAGTAGTTGTGTTAGCCTTTGCAAAAATAAGACAATCAACAAAGACTAGGTTAGAGACTCTAAAACCATGGGGGGGATGACAGAATGCCCACCTGATTTTTTGAGTTGATGGCTAAAATATTGAACTATCTAATGAACAGTTCCATACAAAGAATGAAAATATAAGTTGATAAAGGATCCCCCTGTCTAATCCCTCTAGAGGGACAAAAAATCCTTCTGGGGATCCATTGATCAGGACTGAAAAAGAAACTAATTTAATACATTCTAGAGTTAAACTAATCCAATGGTCACTGAAGCCAAATTTTCTAAGACAAACCTCAATATATGACCAACCCAAAAGTTCATAATTTTTTTCTAAGTCAATTTTGATTGCCATACACCCACGTTTACCTTTCTTGCAATTAAAGTCACTAAATAATTCATGAGCGATTAGGATATTATCAAAGATTGATCTACTTGGGGCAAACGCTCCTTGGTTTTGAGATACACTTCTTTAAGAGTGGTCTAAGTCTATTAACCATAATTTTAGCAATAATCTTATAAGAGACATTACATAGACCTATTGGCATGAAATGAGAAGTAAATTCAGGGCAATCATTCTTTGGAATTAAAGCAATAAAAGAGTGATTCATACCTGGGATGGAGGTTGCATTTGAAAAGAAATCATTCACATAACCGTGAACATGAGCTTTGACGACTTCCCAATACTTGTGATAGAAGCACGCATATATACCATCAGGTCCAGGGGCTTTAAGACCTCCAATTCTCTTGACTGCACCTTCAATCTCCTCTAAGGACACTAGTTCAGTTAGGGCTCTATTTTGATTAGCACTAATACAAGGTTCAATGGTCGAGAGGAACTCCATACTCTGGTTATTAAGGCCAGAGAGCTGTCTGGTAAACCTGTGTTTAAAATCATTGACAAATAAATCAGCCATCCCATCCTCTAGAGTTACCCAAGTCCCTGTATTTGTTCTAATTTTCGAGATGAATTTCCTCTTCCTTCTAATTGAAGCCTCGGTATGAAAGTACTTGGAGTTTTTGTTTCCAAGGGTTAACCAATTTTCCTTTGCCCTTTGGGCCCAAAATATTTCCTCAGCTAGGTGCATAGACTCCAACTCTTCTTGGAGTTGGGCTTCTTTCATGCTCAAGTAACTCGAGTTTGGAGACTGCATGAGTTGTTGTTGGGTAGCTTGAAGATCCTCTCTTCATGCAGTTAACTTGTTGAGGAAACTCCCAAAGACATTATTATTCCAGTCCTTAGCAAGGCTCATAAAGCTGTGACAAAGAGTGGAGAACCTTTGACAAGGGGAACCCATTGTGTTATTAGTCCAGGCCCTATGGACAATGCTATCCAACTCAGGATGATCCATCCAAATAGCCTCAAACCTCTTGCATCCCTGCTTGCCAGCACTAGTGCCATTTAACGTGAGGAAAAGCCCCAAATAGAGCTCTGCTAGGGTTTCATCACCTCGTCTTCGCGGTAGCCTGGGTGGTCAGGTGGGAACCACCTGATAAGCATTTTCTGCAATTCAAGGGTTGGCTTTGGGGTTGGTAAGGTGGAAGCGTGGGATAAGCTCGATTTGGGAAATCAATTTGGGATATTCTTGTAGGGTGCTCGATGGGTCTCTGGCTAAGTTCTCAGGTCTTAGGGGTCTGCTCTTCTTGGATTTGGGGAGCTTACTGTGGAGTTGGGGTTTGGAGTATTGGATTAGGCTAGATTGGATTTACTTTAGATCTTACACAGCTGGGTTTGAGACTATTTTTGAGGAACTGTTACCGTTTAGGTGCCATGTGTCGATTCTTTTGACACTCGAGAAGGTAAGTAATCATGCTTTAGGAATACCAGGGGTTGCTAATCCTTATCTTCCTTTCTTGCAAGCACGAATGACGAGCTTCCCTTTCGCCACATTGACAGCGCTCTTTGGTAATCGTAGCTTTTGCCATTTTTGGGTGGGTTTTTTATAGGGTGGGTCAATTATTATCTTTGGGTGTGGTGAGCATCAATGCCTCTCTTTCTCAGTTACCCTTTACACAAACCTCACTGAGTTCATCTTATGGGTTCTAAACCTTTCGATTACCTGTTCAGCTCCTAAGAAAAACCTTTTGCGATGTAATCCTTTGCGTGCACGGGTGGATGGAACCACCAATGGCAGCATGAGACCCCTAATCTCTCGAGCCCAACTCATATTGAAACCTAGGCTAGGGCTAGTGGCCTCTCGTTGCATGGATAATCAAGTGGTGTCTGGTTTTCTTGAGTTCCAAGATTGTTACCTTCCTTTCCAAGGTCACTCCTACCAATGGTGGTTATGGGCGGTGAGCCCTTGCGTTTCTCCATATGAGATCACTATAAATTGGGTACTTTGCATTACCAAATTCTCACCGACTGCTCACTTATTCTTAGCTGATTTCCCTCTTCCGATAACCACTGTAACTTATGCTTGTCAACAATGGCTGCCTCATTGTTTCAATAGGTCCATCGAAAAATCCCTTCGCTTGCCCAAACCCAAATCAACAGCCTTTTGTTATCCAACAAGGGAATGTCACTTTCACCCTTGATAGAAATGAAACCCACATTAAGATGTCCAAATACTCTCTAGGCCTTGTGGACCACTACTTGAGTTTCTGCCTTTTAGGAAAAATCTTCGGTGAGCGTCTAGGCATCAGGGTACTGCATGCTAAGTGCCGCACGAACTAGAGTGAAATTGAAGGGAGGATTGACATTGATCACATTGGGGATCAATGGGTTAAGAATGAGTTTGCTAAGGAAGAAGATGCGGCTTATGTCTGGAATCAAAGACCTTGGTACGTTATGGGGCTTGTTTTCCACTTACGCAAATGGACGACGGCGTTTAACTCTGCCAACTCGCCCATCACCAGATTGCACGCTTAGGTGCGCTTTCCTTTTCTCCCACTCCATTTGTGGATGAAAAGAACTTAGAAGAAATCATCACTGTTATTGGCAAGTTCATTCGAGTTGATTTTGCTATGGTTGCTGGCACTAAATGCCTCTTTGTGCGTGTCTGCGTGGAACTGGACCTAAGGTATCCCCTCAAACGCTGTCTTGTGCTGGTTTGGGAGGATGACAGCATGAAAGTTTTTCTCAACTATGAAAGGTTGTTCGAATGATGCCTCTATTATGGGAATAAGAAGCCTGAATACAAATAGTGTCCGGGCCGTATGAGTGAGAAACACTTCCTGTTGGTCGAGCGAATGCTGGAGGAGCCGCCAGTGCTAGCTGATGGGACACCTCTTAGCCCTGAAATCCAACAATTGGTGTCTAAGGATGTAATGGTGGTCTTCCCCAAGGCCCATGTTGCGAGAGCTGGAGCTAATCCAAGTGGTAAGGAGAATAATGCAGTTAACAACAATGAGGAAGGTTGGACAAGGGTTGGGAGGAAAGGAGCCAAACACAAAGCTGCAAGTACAGAGAGTGGGCATGAATTTAGGAAGCCCAAAGAATTTCGTGATGGTAGAAGCTACCTCTAGGCCATCAAAGGAAAAGATAAGATGAAGGGACCTCTTTACCTTGAGGAGGAGCCTAAAGAGGTGGGGTTCATCGACTCCTATAAGGATATGGACATTGAGCAGTACCTGGATGCAAACTTGTTGCAGATGAATGAGGAAGCTAGAATGCAGGAGGAGGAATTAGGTAATCAAGCAGGTATGAGTGGCCATAATTTTCTGAGAAAGGAGTTTGGGCGGAGCCCTCTGAAGGGAAGTCGTGAGGCTATAGAGACATCTGAGGAAGCAACTACAAGCTCCTAGAATCCAGTCCCATGAAAGTGGCTTCCTGGAATTGCCGAGGCAGTTCTCGGCTAGCTTTTCTGAGTCAAGTCTCCCTACTATCTAAAATAATGTCCCTTGATGTGTTTTGTTTGTTAGATACTAGAGTAAATGTAGCCAGGACCACAAATCTTGTTGGGAAACTAAGCTTTGATTGTAATTTCGGGGTCCCATCTTATGGACAATCTGGAGGCTTACTCCTTTTATGGAATGCTAGTATGGTTAATATTTTGGTTTTGATTTCACATCCACGTTACATTCACTGCAGAATTATTGATAAATAGTCGACTAAGTCTTGGTTATCAACCTTTGTGTATATGGTGCCTCAAAAGGAAAGACAGAATGCTCCCTGGGAAGAAATTGCTCAACTTCAAACTTCATCTGATCCGTGGATCATTTTGGGAGATCTAAACAACATCCTAAGTTGGATGAAAAATGGGGAGCTAACATAAGGGTAGATAATTACATGGTTAGATTTTCGAACTTCATTAACCAAATTAACATGATCTCTATTCCAGCATTGGTAGTTCCCTACACTTGGACAAATGGGCATAAGGACAATACAATCATTTACGAAAGATTGGATAGAGTGCTTGCAAACCCTCAGTGGTTGGCACTCTATCCCCAAAACTCACTTTAGAAATTACCAATACAAAGATCAGCCTGGGTTGGGATTATTATTGTTTATTTTCTATTTCTTTTTCCTTTTAATGTTTAATAGTTTATGATAATTAGTCTTCAATATGAAAAGAAGATATTGATAATAAATATATTGGTTATGTCTATTGTGGAACCCAAAATTACTAGAAAATTGTGGAGCTGCCACGTGGCCCATAATTCATATAATGTCCAAATTGCCCCTAGTAATGACATTCACAGCTCACAGACACCCACACATTAAATAATATATTTATCAACTAAATGTATTATTTAATCGGGGTTAAAGTCTCAATAATAATAATATTCTCTTTGAGAATTAATTGTTATTAATATTCAATTATTAAATAATATCTTTTATTAAAAAAGAATTATTTATTAATTACAAAATTCCATCGGCCAACCAGAATGCTCCGAGGCCTACATGCTTTCCCTATAAATAGGGAAGCTCATTTCACATTCAAGGTAATTTCGTTCCTAGCTTCTAAAGTGTTTTTTAATTTCTCTCTCAAAACTAACTTAAGCATCGGAGCATTCTTGGTTGAACAACCCCACGAGGCTTCAACCTTAACCTCTATTGCTTCATGTTTGCTGTTTGTAGGGATCTAAAAGACTTTTTGAAGCATGTTCGATTTTAGCTTCAACAATTGGTACTCTCATTGATAGCCGAATTGATAAATACTCAAGGAGTGCTCTCAAGTTCGTTCGTCATTCATCAACTTCGTTCGTCATTCATCGACTTTATTCTTCATGCTTGAACTTTGGTCAACGTCCATTGTTAGGTCATATTTCCTATATGCATTTCATGCAATATTTAGTCCCTTTACTTGTCGTTTGTCAGAATTGCACTAGTGTGCCCTATTTTTGGTCCTTGACCAAGTGCCTCATATTAGGCCATCCGGGTCCCAATGTCGTGTCTCATGACCAGGGGAACACACCAAAGAAGTGCCAGGTCAGAGCCAAGACATATCAAGGACATGTCCTAAGAGCCTCCCCAATCAAGTCTTAGAATCCAGTACCAGGGTTGTGCCAAAGGCGTGCCCTAGGAATGCCAACATGCGACAAGGCATGTCCTTCGCAATGCCAAGTTTTAGATGAAGGTTCCAGCCAAGGCGTGCCTTCGCCACTCCACAATGAAGACCAAGCTTCTGTTCCTGACACAATTTCAAGACAAGGCACGGCTGCACCAAAGACAAGTTCCAATGCGCCTTAATTCAGGTCCCCAGGTCAGGTCCCTGACCTGACACGATAAGTTCCAAGAAGGCCATTTTCATCCCTACAACTGTTTGATCGAGACACGAAGTATTTTCATACTCTTTGACATATAATAAAGACATTCAAGTACTGAGACGCGGCGTGGCGTGACAAAGACATCATAAGGGCCAACTTTCCATTTTCAGCATCTGCCCAAGGACCTGCCCAGATTCCAGCCTGGCTGCCCTACGGCCAGCTTCTGTTCTCACCTACTAGCTTGCATTTGCATTCTCAAACATGTTCTGATTGGTTCTCCTAGATTTTAGGACTTTGTAATTACTTAGGAATGCCATAATCATTCAAGAATACTATAGCCTAGGTTTCTAGAATACTATAGCCTAGGTTTCTAGTTCTAGTCCTTGTGCGACAAGGTTTGCCCTTGTCTATAAAAGGAAGCCCTTATTCAGACACCTGACTTTACTCGCATTACACCACTTTAGACAATTTACTTATTGTTTTGAGCTATTAGCGTGAGGCTTGTTCATGAAGACTTGGTTGTGTTCTTAAAGGAGTGCTTGAAGCTATGATTGGAGTCTGCCTTTGCGAGTAAAATTGGGTTTAATCTTTCACATTCAATACAATTCATTGTTTATGCTTTTTAGTATGCGTAGTGAGTAGGTTACTTTAGGTTAGGGTTGATCTTGAAGCCCTAGCCATGACAACTTCTTAGCTTAGTTTTGTCGCTTGGTTTGATTGTTGTGTTTACCTTGGTAGATTGATTCACTATGTTTATTGAAACTATTTTGTGTTAAAACTGGCCATTTTACTTGCACAACTTAATGATGAACTTGCATCAAGGGTTATAACAAACGTAACCTGTGGAGAAATCCATGACATTCCGAGGGTTACCATGTAATCCCTAGGGTTAGTGTAGTGTCATTAAATTCCTTTCGAACTTAATGCTTTCTTGCATGTTTTTGTAGCTTAAGAGAACTATTGCATAATTGATTAGAAGTTTAGTAGCATCAGAGAACTAAACATACAACCAAAGGAGGAATGAATGTGTAAGGATGAGCTTAAGAGACCCCTTGAATGGGCACTAGACCAAGAAGTAAACATGTTCATTGAACCTTGCAAACTAAGCTAGAAAACGTTGTGGTTAGGGTTTAGGGTTTAGGGTTTAGGGTTTAGGGTTTAGGGTTTAGGGTTTAGGGTTTAGGGTTTGCACTGGTTGCTCCTCAAAAGTCAAATCATCTCTCAACTGAATTGGTTGCACCTCCAATACATGAGATTCATCGAATAGATACTTCCCGAGCATGGATACATGGAATACATCGTGAACCTTTGACAGTTCTGGAGGTAAAGCAAGTCTATAACCTACTGGCCTTATCCTCTCAATAATCTCATATGGTCCGATGTAACGAGGACTCAGTTTCCCTCGTCTACCAAAACGTACAACTCCTTTCTAAAGGGATAACTTCAAGAAAACCCAGTCTCTGACCTCAAATTCAAGGTCTTTAATTCGTCGGCCTGCATAGATTTTTTGGCGGTCCTAAGCTGTCTTCAGCCTTTCCTTGATGATTCGAATCTTTTCCTCTATCATTTCCACAACCTCTGGTGTCAACAGTCTTCTCTCACCTACCTCAGTCCAGCATATCGGTGTTCTACATTGTCTCCCATACAAGGCCTCAAAAAGAGCCATCCCAATACTAGATTCATATATGTTGTTGTATGCAAACTCCATCAAAGCTAGGTGTGAATCCCATTTTCCTTTAAACTGTAGTACACAAGCTCTCATCATATCCTCCAAAATCTGAATTGTCCTCTCAGACTGACCGTCAATCTGAGGATGAAAAGTTGTACTGAAATGCAGTGTAGTTGCAAAGGCTTTCTGCAAACTCTGCCAAAACCTCGAGGTAAACCTAGGATCCCTGTTTGATCCAATCGACTCTGAAGTCCCATGTAACCTTATGACCTCATCCACAAACAACTTGGCATACTAGCTCATCCGGTAATCTTCCTGTACTAACAAGAAATGTGCTGACTTCGTGAGTCTATCAACAATTACCCAGATTCCATTATGTCCCTTCTAAGTCCTAGGAAGTTTATGGACAAAATCCATAGTAATGTGATCCCACTTCCATTCTGGAATAGGTAATGGTTGTAGTGCCCCATATGGTTTCTGCCTCTCTGCTTTTACTTGTTGGCATGTCAGGCATCTACTCACAAACTCTGATATTTCCCTTTTTATCCCAGTCCACCAATGGTGTTCTTTAAGAGTACGTTACATCTTCGTACCTCCTGGATGCATAGCATAGGCAGAACTATGAGCTTCCTCAAGAATTTCTCTTTTCAACTCTGGATCATTAGGTACGCACAACCGACCATCCTTAACCATGGCTCCATCATCTCGAATCACGTAATCCTACATGTTCCCAGCCTCCAACTCCATCCTAATAATACACAAAGTAGGATCCTGGAATTGAGCTTCAATAATCCTGTCAATCAAGGCAGGTCTCACATGGAACTTCAAGCCTCAAATGAGGCCCAAACTGACCTGGAAGAATCTGAAGGTTAGGACCATGTTCCTACCGCAAAATCAGTCCCAAAACCTGGCCAATCCGAGATATCCAAGGACTGCAGTGTCCATGACATGGCAGCAGCCCCTAATGAGCGTTCTAAACCCTCTTTGTCTTTAAATTCAAAGTCTAAAGTTACTTTTAGTGATCCTTTAGTAACTAATGATGTTAATGTGCCTTTTCCCCACAGGTTCAAAAAGAAGGACAAGAATGCTCACGCCATTTGTTGTATCCACTGTATTATGTTCTTAATAAAATTATCGAACAATTTGAAATTTTACCTAGAAAATTTTTCATACCAATGGAAACTCCAAAGCCTTCCTTCGAGAAGCAACTAAGCCTTCCTCCGGGAAGCACTCCAAACCTTTATCTCGAAAGCATTCAAGCCTTCCTCCAGGAAGCAACCAAGTCTTACTTCGGGAAGCAACTAAGCATTCCTTCGAGAAGCATCGCCTTAGCCCTGCAAAGTGACAAATCCTTCGCCATGCGAACCATCAAAGCCTTCACCCTGCAAAGCATCTAAGCTTTTTCCTTACGAAGCATCTAAGCCTTCGTCCTACGAAGCATATAAGCCTTCGTCCTGCGAAGCATCCAAGCCTTCGCCTTGCGAAGCATCCAAGCCTTCCCCTAGGAAGCACTCCAAGCCTTTTTCTGAGAAGAAATATCTCTTTCTTGAAGGCAAAGTCAAGCCCTCTTCTAAGAGGCAAGTTGAATCAAAGCCCCAACATCGAACACCCAAGGCTACAATGGGGGCATTGGAAAAGACCAAGAGCCTTTCCTTGAATGCAATGCAAAGCCCTTCTCTAGAAGGCAAAGAGAAGCCCTCCTCCGAGAAGCAACTGGAGTCAAAATGTTATGGGTCGATGCCAAGGGCAGTATGCCTTGGGCATTTGAATAACCAAGAAGTCCCTTTTTTCAATAAAAAATAGGCAAAACCAAAGTTCCTACACTTAGAAGAAATCCCAAGGATTACTAAGTTGGAAGGAACAAGCTAACCACAAGATTTCAACGCAGGAGATGTCGCTTCCTGATTCATTGCAGTTTTCCACAAGAAACTTCCGCCTCAAATCTCGCACGGAGTCTTCAAGTTTCAACACTTGTTGTAGGAGCCTAGTCTTCAATTTGATGCGAAGTTTGGGGGGCACACTACGACAAATATGGCTCGAATTTCAACTTTTCGAGTTCAACTTTGACACAACTTATTTCAACCTCCATGAGCTTGATCCATTTCGGCATCACCAAGATTCGCGAGATAGCTTCGACATCATCCTAAATGGCGACTGCAGCTTTAGCACTTCGTTTCTTCACACACTCGCCTTGAGATCAAGGATCATTTCCCTTGTTTCTCGCAATGGAGATGTCATCGACATTTTAACTAGGTGTGTCAGCTTTGCCTCCACAAATGGAACCTACAAGTTGTCCTTTTTCAACTGGCCAGCCACTCCGGAAATGAAGCGCCTCCATTGAACAACCTGAGGACATGCACTTCTATCCTCCCTCACTCAGGCTAGGATAATGAAGTGCAATGTCACAGGCTTCGCACTGGGTGTGTCCAATATTCCAATATCAAGTCCCACCTAGGTACCACCCCGTCTCAAGGTCAAGTCTCATCCGACGCTGGAGAAAATCTTACCCCATGCTGGAGGAAGTCTAACCCCGCACTATGGCAAGTCTCACGTGTGTTAGGAACTCATAGGCAACACTGACGTCAGCCCTGTAATGGGAGACGTCAGCCGAAAGCCACTCTTCAGACACTAACCGACAACACCTCTGCCATATGGGACCCGACACAGCAGCCACTCGCATGGATGAGCGCGTGCATTGCACGCGCCATATCCCAGCCGTCCATCTTCGAACACGTGTTGGAGGATTCAGGTCACGCTAACGTCAGCCCTGCAATGGGAGACATCAGCCGAAGGCCATTCTTCTGACAAGGATGAGAATGGAACTCGCTAGATAGTCCTTGCCACCATCTCAGTTCTTCTGACAAGGATAGGAACGGGACTCGCCAGACAGTCCTTGCCAACATCTCAGTTCTTCTAACAAGGACATGAACGGGATCCGCCTGACAGTCCTTGCCAACATCTCAGCCATCCGTCTTGATGTTGACTCCACCACCTCTTGAAATCAGCAACTCTATGCACGCCAAAAGATAGAGCAATGCACGCCACAAGATAGAGCAATGCACGCCACAAGATGGAGCAATGCACGCCACAAGATGAAGCAATGCATGCCACAAGATGGACTTTCGAGCTTCTACATACCCACAAAGTGACTTCTTCAAGGCTTCATTGGAAATATGCCCGCATGCATCTTGAAATGATCGTCTCTGAAAATAGAGCACATCGTCACTTGAATCATCGTATTCGGACTCCAACAACTCCCAAAATCATCGAAAAAATGAAACTGAAAAAAAGAAATTAATTATTAGTTTCTTAAATAATATATATATATATATATATAAAAGAAAAAGAAAGGTCTGATTGACGCAAAGAAGGAAATGCATAAGCAATTCTGCTCCAAGGCATTTTCATCCCACAGGAAACGCCTACAACACCTGCTGCCCACTGATGACAGCGTCAATTCAGCCGGCTCCACTGCTGCACCATCTCCTCCTCTCTGTAGCCTTCATGCGTCACAAGCATCAATCTGCAAAATCATAAAAAGAGCATCAATCCGCAAAATCAGAAAAAGCATCAAGCTTTAAATCTTTAATTTTCCGACCTGACACTCCACCTTTCTTTCTCTTGGAGTTGCGACTATGAAACAGCAGAGGAAAGAAGAAATTTGTATCTCTTCTTTTCTACAACCCATCCTCAATGATTGGGATAAGAAGATTAAAATAAAATTTTTCTCTTTCCTCAACTTTCCAGCCGCACCACATGAAGAAACAATGGGATTTTTCGCCACTTGTTGCCACCTCCTGTCTTTCTTTCTTCTTCAACAGCAAAGCATAAGATGAATTCTTTAAATAATTATTTCACCCTATTTCATTAAGGGTGAATTAGTTGTGAGAAAAACCACTTCCACCTCTTTGGTTTCTTCCACATCAATGACCAAGCAAGTGACGGGTTTTGCTTTTTTAAATGGATGTTACAAATTTCCATTAATAAAAAAATGAAAAGCTAAAAGTACATTGGTAAATTATTTTTTGTTGGGCCTTAAGTTAAGCTCAACTGAAGGAGCAAAAAGTTCATAGCTTATTTGTCATAACTCAATGTTATTTTGGATTTAACAGATTTTTTTCGACACAAAAATAATACAAGATAAGACAGAGTCTTATTCCAAAATGGTTTAATGAGACTACCAAAAAAACCTACATCCCTTAGGATTCCCTGAATTCCTAAGCGATGTGGGGGCATTTGTGGAATCCAAAATCACCAGAAAATTATGGAGCTGTCACGTGACTAATAATTCATATAATATCCAAATTGTCCCTAGTAATGATATTAACGGCTCACAGACACCTACACATTAAATAATATACTTATCAGTTAAAAGTATTATTTAATCCGGTTAAAGTCTCAATAATAATAATATTCTCCTTGAGAATTAATTGTTATTAATATTCAATTATTAAATAATATCTTTTATTAAAAAATAATTATTTATTAATTACAAATTTCATCGACTAATCAGAATGCTCTGAGGCCTACAAGTTTTCCCTATAAATAGCGAAGATCATTTCACTTTCAAGGTAATTTCGCTCCTCGCTTCTAAAGTGCTTTCTGATGAAGGTGAGTAAGGTGAAGGAGAGTGCAATGAATAGTAGTTTGTTATCAAAAAACAGGGTGGGGCAGAGACGGGAGTTCTAAGTGGGGGTTGTTGTACAACTTACAGGCTTTTCTCAAAAGCACTGTTCTCCACCAAAATCTGGTTATGTGTTTGGACGACCAGTGACTCGCAAGCAAAGCAGCAAGACCGCTGCACAACTCGTGGTGGGCTCTGTTTCTCGAGCCCATCACGGGTCATGAATTTTTGTGCTGGAACGTTCGCTGGTTGGGTAATTCTTGGATGCTCCGATATCTGAAACACCTAATCAAGACGAAGAAGCTTAGCGTGCTTTTCCTTATGGAGACAAAGAAAACTATTACTCAAATGGAAATTGTTAAGCGCACTCTGGGTTTTAAAGGAGGTTTATGTGTGGACCGTGTTGGTCTTGGCGGGGGACTGGCACTACTTTGGTTTGCTAAGGTTGATGTCAGCCTGAGGTCCTGCTCTGTAGGTCATATCAATGTTTGGATCACCGGATTGGGCAGCACCGGGTTTCATTTCACCGGGTTTTATGCAACCTTGAGACCACCTTAAGACCACAATCTTGGCAGCTTCTTCGTAGGCTGGCTAGCAATTCTCATGGCCCGTGGTGTGTTGGTAGGGCTTCAATGAAATCCTCTATGATTGAGAGTATAGGGGTCGCCAGTTGAGGCCTATGGCACAAATGGATGATTTTCGCGATGCTTTGAGTGATTGTGGACTGAGCTCAGTCAGGTATATAGGCTATAAGTTTACTTGGACTAATGGTTGGCAGGGGGAGGCCAATGTCAAACTGCAGCTCGATAGGGTGGTCGCAAATGGTGTTATGAGGAATGATTTTCTAGGTTTGATTACTCACCATGTATCCTCTTCAACCTCGGATCATCTTCTAGTTCTTCTAAATCTAAGTAATATGAGCGGTTGGAGGTAAAGAGTTAAACGATTTCATTTTGAAGAGATTTGGGCCAAAGAAGAAGGTAGTGATGTGATAGTTCAGGAGGCTTGGGGGAAGCAAGGCACGGTTCAGCAGAAACTTGAGAGTTGTCAAGCCTCCCTACTTTGAGTGATTGTGGACTGAGCTCAGTCAAGTATATAGGCTATAAGTTTACTTGGACTAATGGTTGGCAGGGGGAGGCCAATGTCAAACTGCAGCTCGATAGGGTGGTTGCAAATGGTGCTATGAGGAATGATTTTCTAGGTTTGATTACTCACCATGTATCCTCTTCAACCTCGGATCATCTTCCAATTCTTCTAAATCTAAGTAATATGAGTGGTTGGAGGCAAAGAGTTAAACGATTTCATTTTGAAGAGATTTGGGCCAAAGAATAAGGTAGTGATGTGATAGTTCAGGATGCTTGGGGGAAGCAAGGCTCGGTTCAACAGAAACTTGAGAGTTGTCAACCTCCCTGCGTAATTGGCATGCCAGCACTATTGGAAATCTAGACTCGAAGGTCCGAGAGACACAAGCCAAACTGGATACCTTGCCAACAAGGAATAGTACGGTGTGGGATGATCAGAAAGCTTGTCTAATCCGTGAGCTGGACAGACTATTAAATTTACAAGAGGCTTATTGGTGGCAATGGTCACAAATGGCTTGGATTAAACTTGGAGATTGTAACACCAAATTCTTTCATGGAGCTGCAAAGCAACGTGGTAGACATAATTTAGTGAAAGGGGTTTGGGATCAGCATGGTAATTGGTGCGAGTCATATGAGGCGTAAGGGCTGGTTTTTCGAGACTACTTCAATGAGTTATTTGCTACGTCCTGGCCGGTTGATCCTAGTTGGCAGGGGGAGAGCAATGTCAAACTGCAGCTCAATAGGGTGGTCGCAAATGGTGCTATGAGGAGTGCTTTTCCAGGTTTGATTACTCACCATGTATCCTCTTCAACCTCGGATCATCTTCCAATTCTTCTAAATCTGAGCAATATGAACGTTTGGAGGCAAAGAGCTAAATGATTTCATTTTGAAGAGATTTAGCCCAAAGAAGAAGGTAGTGATGTGATAATTCTGGAGGCTTGACGGGAGCAAGGCACGGTTCAGCAGAAAATTGAGAGTTGTCAAGCTTCCCTGCATAATTGGCATGCCAGCACTATTGGAAATCTATACTTGAAGGTTCGGGAGACACAAGCCAAACTAGATAGCTTGCCAACAGGGGATAGTACAGTGTGGGATGATCAAAAAGCTTGTCTAAGCCGTGAGCTGGACAGACTATTAGAATTACAGGAGGCTTATTGGCGGCAACGGGCACGAGTGGCATGGATTAAATTTGGAGACCATAACACCAAGTTCTTCCCTGGAGCTGCAAAGCAACGCGGTAGACAGAATTCAGTGAAAGGGGTTTAGGATCAGCATAGTAATTGGTGTGAGTCAGATGAGGCGTTGGGGTTGGTTTTTCGAGACTACTTCAATGAGTTATTTGCTACGTACTGGCCCGTTGATCCTGGTTGGTAGGGGGAGGGCAATGTCAAACTGCAGCTCGATAGGGTGGTCTCAAATGGTGCTATGAGGAGTGCTTTTCTAGGTTTGGTTGCTCACCATGTATCCTCTTCAACCTCGGATCATCTTCCAGTTCTTCTAAATCTATGTAATATGAACGGTTGGAGGTAAAGAGTTAAACGATTTCATTTTGAAGTGATTTGGGCCAAAGAAGAAGGTCGTGATGTGATAGTTCAGGAGGCTTGGGGGGAGCAAGGCACGGTTCAGCAGAAAATTGAGAGTTGTCAAGCCTCCCTGCGTAATTAGCATGCCAGCACTATTGGAAATCTAGACTCGAAGGTCCGAGAGACACAAGCCAAACTGGATAGCTTGCCAACAGGGGATAGTACGATGTGGGATGATCAAAAAGCTTGTCTAAGCCGTGAGCTAGACAAACTATTAGAATTACAAGAAGCTTATTGGCGGCAACGGGCACAAGTGGCTTGGAGTAAAGTTGGAGACCGTAACACCAAGTTCTTCCATGGAGCTGCAAAGCAACGTGGTAGACAGAATTCAGTGAAAGGGGTTTGGGATCATCATGGTAATTGGTGCGAGTTAGATGAGGCGTTGTGGTTGGTTTTTCGAGACCACTTCAATGAGTTATTTGCTACGTCCTGGCCAGTTGATCCTAGCATTTTCTTGGAGCCAATCCATCCGAAGGTTACTGCAACATAGAATGCAATGCTCTCGCGTCCTTTCACTGTAGAGGAAATTAAGGCTTCTCTCTTCACCATGGCTCCTACCAAGGCCCTAGGGATCGATGGCATGCCGACACTTTTCTATCAATCTTAATGGGCAACAGTGGGTCCCGATGTTACTAGGTTCTATTTACGAATTCTTAACGAGGGGGCAAGTGTACAGGAGATTAATCAGACGTTGATTGCCCTTATTCCCAAGGTCAGTCATTCGACTATGGTCATTGAATTCCGCCCGATCAGTTTGTGCTCTATGTTATACAAAATTATCTCTAAAACTATTGTGCTCCGCTTAAAGTTAATTATGGCGGATGTGATATCTGAATTTTGTAGTGCTTTTGTGCCGGCTCGATTAATTACTGACAATATCATAACAGCTTTTGAATGTGTTCATGCCATAAAGAGACGAACCAGTAATAGGTTGAAAAAGATGGTTTTGAAGCTTGACATGTCTAAAGCCTACAATAAAGTTGAGTGGTCGTTTGTGGAATTTATGATGAAGATAATTGGTTTTAATGATCAATGGATACCGTTGATAATGAGGTGTGTCTCTACAGTTTCTTACTCAATCAAGATCAATGGGACTATTTCGGACCAGCTCACCCCACAAAGGGACCTTAGACAAGGTAACCCACTGTCTCCTTATCTCTTTATGTTTTGTTCTAAGGGATTGTCAACTCTATTGTGCCAAGCTCACAGACAGCGCACTTTGCATGGTATTCGGGTGGCTCCAGGTGCTCCTACTCTGACTAATTTATTTTTTGCTGATGACAGTATTTTATTTTGCAATGCTCACTTACAGGAGTGCCATGCTTTAAAGGAAGCGTTGCAGGTCTATGAACTTATCTCTGGTCAACATATAAATTTTGACAAATCGGCGGCCAACTTTTGTCCCAACACGGACCCTATTCTTAAACATTTATTGTCTTCGCTTTTGGGAGTGAGAATTGTTGCCTTCCATGAGAAATACCTCGGGCTCCCAACATTGTCTCAAAGAAGTAAACGCAGGATGTTTAGTAATGTCAAAGAATCGCTTGAATCGAAGCTGGTCGGGTGGAATACTAAATTGTTGTCGTCAGCCAGGAAAGAAGTTCTGGTGAAAGTGGTGGCTCAAGCTCTGCCAACCTATACCATGAGTGTCTTTCAACTTCCTAAATCTCTTTTTGATGACCTATCCACGACAATTGGGCGCTATTGGTGGGGTAAAGAAGGTAGGAGGGGGATTCAATGGATTTACTAGCATCGGCTTTGCCAACCTAAATGTCTAGGAGGAATGGGCTTTAAAATTTTTGAGGCTTTCAATCGAGCGACGGTGGCTAAGAAGGCATGGCGGTTATTCGAGCGACCACAATCTTTGGTGGCAAAAGTGGTGAAGGCTCGCTATTTTCCTAGTGGTGACTTGCTCAAGGCTGGATTGGGGCCCTCCCCATCACTCATCTGGAGGGCGGTGTTGTGGGGTCATGATATAATCTTAGAGGCTCTACGGTGTAGGGTGGGAGATGGGAGACTGATTCGAATTTTTGAGGACAAATGGACCCCTAGAGCTTCTACTTTTATACGTTCAGACCTAGGTAGGCTACCTCGGAATGCCAAGTTTTCTATTTTGGTTGATGAGCATAGTGGGTGGAAGGAGGCGTTGATTAGACAAGCTTTTAGCCCTGAGGATGCTGACTCTATCTTAAGCATACCTTTGGGCCTGGTTAGACGACATGTGGATGGGTTGTTCTAGGGCTACACGCGGAATTGTCAGTACAATGTAAAATCAGGGTTTTGAGTGGAACTGAGTATGCTTGAGGAGCAGCAAGGAGACGGAGCAAGTGGTTCTAATCAAGACAATATGACTCAATTTTGGAAGCAGGTTTGGAGAGTGAAAATTCCAGAGAAGATAAAAATCTTTGTATGGAGGGCCTGTCACAACATCCTCCCCACTAACCTGAATCTGTTTCAACTAAAAATTTGTCCATCTCCTTGGTGTCCTCACTGTGGTTGTGAAGTTGAAGAAACTTTGCATGCTGTATGGCGGTGTAAGTGAAGTAAAAGGTTGTGGGAGTTTTTACCAGCTTATTTTCAATTTGATCAATTAGGTGCTGTTTTTGCTGATTTTTTCCAAGTGGCTGCCTCTACTTTGGCTTCTGACCAGGTCTCTCTACTCATGTGGGGCTGCTAGGAGGCTTGGTACCAACGGAACAAGAAGGTCCACGGTGGTGGGAAGGTCAATCTGGTGTTAATTGCGGAGAATTTACTAGGTCGAATTGAAGACCACAACAAACACTCTGCGCCGGCACAACCCACCTAGGTGTGGGGTGGGTGGGCTGCTGCGTGACCACGAGGGGCAGGTTTGTTCATGCTTATATGGCGGCTGCTCCAGCTGGTTTGTCATATGAGGCGGTCGAGCTTTTTAGCATGTGTCAACGATTGATTATGGTGAAGCATTTAAGGCTACGAAATATTAGAGTGGAAGTCGATGCTCATAACGTTGGTCAAATGCTGCAGGCTCCTAAACAGCAATGGCATCGAGATGGAGTCTTGGTTAGTGAAGCTGCTTGGTTAGCAGATCAGACTGGTGTCATGGAGGTTCAGTGTCAACGCAGGGAAAGAAATCGAGCTGCCCATTTATTTGCGCAGTTTGGTCTGCGCTTTCAGGCTGCGAGAATCTGGTTTGATTCTGCCCCGCCTTGGGCGGAAGAGCAGATATTGGCTGATGCTGCTTGACACATGGGCTGACCAAGAATCGTGGGAGATGTGGTCGCTGGGCTGTGAGGGGCGACGGGTGCACTGCAGGTTTCTGCAGTTTCTATAGCACATATAAGCAGTTAGATGGTTCCAAGCTGGGCTGCTGGTCTATTTTTTGTTGCTTGGTTGTAAACTTGTTTAAGCTGGTTTTCTTCTTTGTCTATTATAGCTTTGGGTGGGACACTCTTTTTCTTTGATCAGATTGCATATGTCTCTACTTCTTATCAATCAATAAATTCATAGTTTCTCAAAAAAAGTATTTTCTGATTTCTCTCTCAAAACTAACTTAAGCATCAAAATGTTCTTGGTTGAACAACCTCTGGGGCTTCAACCTTAAGCTTCTTGTTTGATATTTGTAAGAATCAAGAAGACTTTTTCAAGCGTGTTCGATTTCTGGTTTAAAATCAATAATTTGAGGGGTATCAACTTAAAAGTCGTTGACAAAGTTTGATTGTATTGAAAAACCCTCATGCACTTCATTTGTAATTTCTAATCCTCCAATTACTTTTCAACTTAAACTCTTACTAAATGCACAAGATAAATACTTTATTTACTCACTATGCCCTTATCCTGTAACCCTGTTTCCTTGTCCTCCATTGATATCCTATTTTCTCACTATTTTTTTTTACTACCCTCCTCAGAACTCCTCCGCACCAAATCGCAAATAATGATGGCACCATATGATTTCTTCTTTATTTTCATTTTTTAAACATTTTGATTCTTACAAAATTATTTAATTAATTATTTGTTTCAAATATTAATTTCAACTTTAAAAAAATATTAATTTTAAATAACACATTTACCACAAATTTTGTAAGAATTTTTTTTTACACATCAATATCAAAGAAAGGGACATGTATTAAGTGGATGAGAATAACGAAGAAAATATTTTAGATGTTTACATTTTTCTTTTCCCTTTTAAATGTTAATGATATATTTTAGGTACATATATAAAGTAGATACAGTTGATTTTGGATATATAGTCTAACACACCCCGACCCAGAAAGTCCATAAGGACGCCAAAACTGGGGTATGGTGACCAACATCCGAACGGTGACGTCTAGATGACGAAAGCCAAAAGTTTAAAAAGATGAGTTTTAGGAGGTCGTGTGAAACGTAATTAGTAAAAACTAATTAGCAATTCACCGCAACCGCGGAAGTTCAGAGCATAGTACACTACTTAGATGATCATAAAGTTTAAACAACTACCCGAGTTATCCCGATTTTCGAACGGACACACCCCAAGGCGCCAGTGTGAAAGTCAGAGCAGCAACTAAGAACTCCTCCTTGATAAGCGTAAAGTACCACTAAGACTTGAGGGGTACAAAAACAGAAGGGTGAGTGGACCTTATAAATTATTTCAGTGTAAAACAGTAAGTTAAAAAAACATGCTTTAATCCCTCAGTTTTGAAAAGAAACATAAATTTACCATCGATGTATAAATGACAAATATGCACGCCTTACGAGAAATATAATCAAATAATGATAAGTCAGTAAGTAGTCAAAAGACCATCCTGAAGCAACAACTATGGAACGAATAACCCACTAACTATGTTCATGAGTCGCTCGAGTTATGCGCACATGACAGGCTTGGTATCTAGGGTTTGCTCGTGTACCTCGACCACGTGAAGGCTGGGCCACCTCGAATGGCGTGAGCCGCATGCGGGGAGACCCGCACGTACGGTTTTTAGGGGGATATCTGGTCGAAAGACCGGCCGGCGCCCACCCGACTAGAGGGACTGAGAAATTAATAGAGTACAAAACTTATCTTCAAGCTTTACCTTATCAATCATGTCAAAGCTAAGCACCGTCACCTCATGTCCCCTAAAGTTCACCAACCATAATCAATCATGTCATGCTCGGAATAAAAAAAACTAACGACGATATGACCTATCAATCTCTTAGGTTGCTCAAAATGGCACTAAAATAACCTTAAGCGAACTAAAAACATGTTAAGACCATCCGAAATGTCTCGAAACTAGGCCCACTGATAGTTAAAATAACGATCACAATAAATATGAACTCTATTTTCACAGTTATATCTTTGCAAGTGCACAAAATCGATTATGTCGATATAGTAGCAAGCAAAGGTCGATCCCTCGAGGACTTGTTCAACGATTAAGTTCCAGTTAAGTTTATATTTTATCAACTTAAACAAATGACACAAGACAACAAAGAAAATAATAGACACGCGAGTTAACAAGTAAAGGACACGGGGTTTATGCTTTTGGAATTCTGGAAAGTAAAGCAAGTAAATAAAACGCAGAAATTAACAATGCAAGAATGATTGATTGATTAAAGTTATTAACAAAGGGCGAATTAAGGTTTACTATCTACTCTAACCAATTATAGTTATTAATCAGATTTCCTGGATTCAATTACTATGCAACTTCTGAATTAGGTTCCCATGCCTAGGTCCTGGCGTTGGTTCACTAGACATATATTATTCTCTCTTACTTAGGATGTTCTAAACATGGCATATTCCTAGAACGTCTATCACCTACCGTTTAAGATGACGCATGAAGTACAAAGAGAATTTAATGACACCACACTAGCCTAGAAAAGTGGCATGCATTCCTTGGTTGTCATGATTTTAGATTACGAATAGGTGTCCCTCCACCTACCCTTGAAGCTCCAAATCACAGGATGATATGACGGTCACTCAAGCAATTACATCAATAATTATATGGAAACAAGGTAACTAATCTTATAGGCATAAATTAAGGTCATTAAGCAAAGTAATCCAACTTATTCAGCATGCATAACAATTAAAATCAAGAGCCAGAAATCTAATTAAATCACTAACATGGATGGGGCTTCAAGCAGCCCTAATCCTAAAAAAGACTACTCACGCATGGCTGGAATTGAAACAAACATAATGTAAAAGCAATAAAAGTAAAGATACAAAGAAGATTATTGAGGATGAAACACAGCAAAAGACCACGCCAAGGCAAGTGGCAAGTCCCTCCACTGCTCACGCACAACTCTCTCACAAGCAGAAAACTACAAACTATTTTAATTGAAAAACTGAATTACAATAATAAAGTGCGGCTAGGGTGTCTAGAGGTCCTCACCCGCAAGCATTAGGGTCCTTTATATAGGGCCTCTAAACCTCTATGAAGTAGAAGACATTCTAGGGCATAATCCTATTCAAAAACTGACTTAAACTTCCTATTATAATTAGATATCAAAAAGGACTTAAAAGAGAAATCCTTCTTGGACTTGGACTAGGACTAAGACTTGCGGAAAATTCTTGTGATAACAGCTCTAATCTTTCTTGCCCGCCAAGGTAGCTTCTGGAGTCTTCTGGAGGTTGCTTGGATGTCAAGGACTGGGCATGTCCAACCCTAAGTGCTTGAGACACGGCTAGGCCAAATTCTTGGCTTAAAACCTTCAAAATTGGACTTTTAAGAACTTCACATGTCATTGACCAATCCAATTGAGAGAAACCACCTCCAGGCACTTCATGATATATCTATGATGGTTCTGGGTTTTTCCCCGCTCAAAAGCTTGTAGACAAGTCGATGGCCCTATTTGGCTCAAATCAGGGCTCCCGAGGAAGTCTTTTAGGGCAAAACAGGACATGAACGTGTCATTGGTATTTCTGGTCGAGACATAGGCTTCCATTAGCTTAGATAGGTCATTTGATGTCCAACTTGTGAGTGATGTCTCGCTTTGTTCCATCGAAACCTAGGTTAGGGCCTCTTTTGAACCTCCCGTGCCTGAAATAGGGCGCAAAAGACTTCTTCGACTGAGAAACTAGGGTCACATCCATGACCTAATCTAAGCCTGCACTTCTGAGGCGCACCAAGGACATGGTAGAAGCACCGTGTGGCTTGGTTAGGCGCATGACTTCCAGGATTGGCGTAGGTCCTTCTCAAGGTACATGATTTGGCGGGTCGCTGGCGGAACAAGGACATGTCACGGGACACGTCTGGGTGTGGCATGACTTGAGACAGGAACTTGGCGCAGGGACTTGGTACCTGACCTTGGTTCTCGGCTGAGCTGTCTTAGGACATGGCATTGGCGCATAATAGGACTCAGCTAGGACTTCTTCTGGACTTAGATTAGGGCTCGGTAGGATGTCCTTGGGACATGTCATGGGACACGTCCCGGAGCTTGGTTTTGGCACGTACTAACAGGTACCAGGACTCGATTTAGGACCTAATGAGGGCCCGAACTTCAACTTGAGACATCTTCTTCATTATAACTCCGATTTGAGTCATTCACTTTGCATTTGTCTCAGAATTTACCTATATTTCCAAATCTACACAAGTCTCACAAGATTGATCATTTCCTACTATTGATGGCATGAACTCTTTCAAAAGACATGTAAGAGAGGTATTAAGTGACATCAAAATGATGCATAAATAATGATTGAACAAACCTATATTTTTCTAGTCCCTGAGCAAAACAAAATTAAACAAAATAAAAAGACTCGATCTTAGTTAAGATAGAACATTTAAACCCCTAGGTTCACCTAGTAGGAAGATTTTTTTCTCCTGAGGGTTATAGCAGCACGATACCCACAAATGTTTTACTTAGACAACTAAAATGCTAGCAATAGTACCTTTAACAAGCTAATCGGAATCAAAGTAAGTAGACATGCTTTGTAGAACTAAAAGAGATGTCATAGCTATGAGTGTCATGTGCATGTGTAGTGTTCAAGTGCCATGGTTCCGAGTGATCATGTTTGAAAACAACTTCATCTAAGTGCCCTAGAAAGATTTCGCCTCGACTCTAATCCTCAATAGGCAACTTTCAATTCGCACAATAATCCTAGGCTTTCACTCTTTTAAGCATATGTGATGAGTTTATGTTATGGAATTCAAGTTTAATCACATATGAGTATCAAAAAAGAATAGCACTTTATGGAAATAAAGATCTCATGAACGGAATTGAACTTTAAGAACATAGATATGTACCTTAATCCTCAGCATGATTGTCCATAAGATCAGTTAGGTCTTCCATTTTGGGTTGTAATGGGGCTAAGCTTAGGGGTTTAGAAAGGAATGATAGGATTCAAAGAACCTGAGCTATGCCAAGGCATGAGAAGTCATGACTTAAATTTAGAATTTCCTGAACTAAATCCTTGCTTAAGGCCCACGGCATTGTGCTCTCTTGATGGCTTATTTCGAGGTTCTTGGCTCACTTGGCTCAATTCACTTTGTTTTTCACTTTTTTTTTTCTTTTCTTTTTCAAGGTTTTTTTTTCTTTCTTTTTTCTTTGTTCTTTTGAATTGAATTGAACCAAGATCATGCAATGATTTCCTCAAACTTCTTATGCAGCTTGTCTCTTGTAGAGGTAGAACTTTTCAAAACTTTGAACTTTGATAAAAACTCCAATGTCTTTGAATTGGGCAGCATCTTCTTACACTTCTCATTCTCACCATGAATCTCATTTAGAGCAACCTTAGCACAAACTGAGGTTATAGGGCATGGTTGTGATGAATGGCTAAGTATTTTGGTTAGGTTATACTTTGGGTGATGAAAGAAAAGGCTGAGTGTTTGGCTTCAAAGTTGGCTTAGGAAGCATGCAATAGGGTAGGATAAGGCCTTTAAAGGTTAAGCACACATAGCCTACATCACTTCTTATGGAAAACCACACCTCAAATCAAGAGCATCTATATGATGTTAGTTCTTTAAAATCCAATGCAAATATGATATAATGAGATTAGCAATTAAGAACAAAAGCGATGAGTGTTTAAGAGTAGAAACAAGTATATCCCTCAGAAAGAATGCCAATTAGGCTCAAAGATCTCACAGGGTAGTCTACACAAAGTTTCTAAGGTTCACTCAAATTCAATTGTTTTTTTCACTTAATCACTTAAAACATGGCATTGTGATGTGGAGATTATGAACTACTAACTATGGCATGACTCTTAGTAATGCAAATATAGTAACTAAGCATGTACATCACTATTAACAAGTTATAATACTATCATTAGCAACACTTAACTAATTAACACTTCAAAATTTTTAATTTTTCTGGCCGTGTACCACCCCCAAACCTAGATGTTTCTGTACGCAAAATTTGAACTCCACACCCCCAAACCTAAACTAAACATTGTCCTCAATGTGATATGCAATAAGCATGACAACAGAGTAAAGGTTCGAGATATATAAAGGACAGAAACATGAAAGTAAGAGAGAACACACACTAGGGCTAGGCTGCCTCCTAGGAGCGTTTTATTTAACGTCTGGGTAAGACGAGGCCGACAAGCTATGTAGTTGGCGCAGGCTAAGTTGCAAGAACATCAAGAGTGGGAATGGTGAGGGCCTCGTAGTAATGCTTGAGGCGATGTCCATTTACCTTGAATGGATCTTGTCTAACCAGGTGCTGGATTTCAACTGCACCATGAGGAAAAACGTTAGTAACAATAATTGGTCCAGTCCATCGTGACCGCAACTTACCTGGTAAAATTTTGAGTCGAGAGTCAAAGAGGAAGACTTTCTGTCCAATTTGAAAGTCCTTGGGTTAAATGTGCTTGTGGTGAAAATCTTTATTCTTTTCCTTATAAATCCGAGCACTTTCATAAGCCTCATTTCTAAGTTCTTCCAATTCACTTAGCTGAAGCTTTCTCTGAAGCCCGACTTCATCTAATTCCATATTCAACTTCTTAATAGCCCAAAATGCCTTATGCTCCAATTCTACCGGTAAGTGACATCCTTTCCCGAAGACAAGTCTGAATGGATACATGCCAATAGGGGTCTTGTATGCAGTTCTAAAGGCCCACAAAGCGCCGTTCAATCTAGTGGACCACTGTTTGCAGTTTGGGCTTACAGTCTTCTCCAATATGTCATTCACCTCTCGATTGGAAACTTCAGCTTGGCCACTCGTTTGAGGGTGATAGGGTGAGGAGATCCTATGGGTGATGCCATACTTCTTCATTAAAGCTTCGAATGAGCAATTACAGAAGTGTGTGCCCCCATCACTGATGATGGCTCTTAGCGCTCCAAACCTGGCTAAGATGTGACTCTGCAAAAAGCTCACAACTACTTTGGCATCGTTAGTTTTGGTAGGAATTGCTTCCACCCATTTGGACACATAATCAACTGCCAGTAAAATGTAAAGATTACGAAAAGAGTTCGGAAAAGATCCCATGAAATCAATGCCCCATACGTCTAACATCTCTACCACGAGGATAGGGTTTAATGGCATTTGATTTCGGGGGCCTATGTTACCTTGTCGTTGGCATCTGTAACAGGTGAGTACGAACTCATATGCATCCTTGAAAAGTGTGGGCTAGTAGAATCTGCATTGAAGTACTTTGAGTGCCGTTTTCTTAGCTCCAAAATGGCCCCCACACACCAAGCTATGACAGAAAGTTAGAATGGACTTCATTTCATTTTTCGGGATGCATCTTCGAATGATTTGATCAGGATAATGCTTCCATTAGTTTGGCTCATTCCAGATGTAGTACTTAGCTTGTTTATCTAGCTTGTCTCTCTGGAACCGTGGATTAAGCGGCTCATATGATCAGCAACCACGTTTTCGCTCCCCTTTTTATCTCTGATTTCGAGGTCAAATTCTTGAAGTAGCATCCAACATAGTAACCTTGGCTTGGCATCCTTCTTAGTGAGTAGATACTTCAACGCCGCATGATCTGTGTAGACTATGACCTTAGTTTGAATCAAGTACAATTTGAACTTTTCTAGGGCAAAGATACGGCAAGAAGTTCTTTTTCCGTGGTGGAGTAGTTGAGTTGGGCGTCATTTAGAGTTCTACTTGCGTAGTAGATGACGTGAGGGAGCTTGTTCACACGCTGCCCTAAAACAGCTCCTACAGCGAAGTCTGAAGCATCACACATGAGTTCGAATGGTAAGTCCCAATTTGGTGGCATAATGATGGGGGATGCCGTGAACTTTGCCTTGAGTATGTTGAATGCCTCATGGCATTCCTTGGTGAATTCAAATGTGGCATCTTTAGCTAGAAGATCACACAAAGGTCTCGTGATCTTCGAGAAGACTTTGATGAATCTTCTGTAGAAACCGGCATGCCCTAAGAAAGATCAAACTTCTTTGACTGTTGTAGGATACGGAAGCCTCTCTACTATGTCCAACTTAGCTGTGTCCACTTCTATTCCACGGCTAGAGATCACATGGCCCAAGACGATTCCTTGTTGTACCATGAAGTGGCTCTTCTCCCAATTTAGCACTAAATTGCTTTCTCTACATCGTTCTAGTACTCGAGACAAGTTAGCTAAACAGAGCTCGAATGAATGCCCAAACATCGAGAAGTCATCCATGAACACTTCGATTATATCCTCCACCATGTCGGAGAAGATGCTCAACATGCAGCGTTGGAACGTGGTCGGGGCGTTGCACAAACCAAACGGCATCCTTCTACAGGCAAACGTGCCATATGGACATGTGAATGTCATATTTTCTTGATCTTCGGGAGCTATAGCAATTTGATTATAGTAGGAGTATCCATCTAAGAACCAATATTGTGAATGGCCCACCAATCTCTCAAGCATTTGATCGATGAAGGGCAAGGGGAAGTGATCCTTGCGTGTGGTTGTGTTGAGTTTCTGGTAATCAACGCACACTCTCCATCCCGTCTGCACTCATTGAGGCACGAGCTCATTATGTTCAATTTTTACTACCGTGATTCCATTTTTCTTTAGTATGACTTGGACTGGGCTCACCCTCTTGGAGGCACTTATGGGATATATAATGCCCACGTCTGGAAGTTTGAGAATTTCTTTCTTCACGGCTTCCTTCATTGGTGGATTTAATCGCCGTTGTGCTTCTCTTGATGGTTTAGCATCATCTTCAAGAAGTATTCGATGCATGCACTTGGCGGGACTAATGCCTTTGATATCTGCGATTGTCCAACCAATTGCCGTTTGATTACTATAAGAACTTGGACAAATGCCTTCTCTTCCTCCGTACTTAGGTTAGAATCAATTATGACCGAAAGGATTTGATTGTTGCCTAAGTACGCATACTTTAAGTGTTCAGGCAACGGCTTCAGTTTGAGTTTAGGTGCTTTAACGATGGATGGCAAGGTCTTCTGGTCCATGGGAGGTAAAGCTTCAAAGGGATTTTTGTAGACTGGAAGGGAAGGCACGGCTTTGAGGAGCCTTAGCTCCTCAATCACGTTCTCATCAAGGGACTCCTCGGTTTGTGAAGTGTTGGTGATGACTTTCTCCAAATCATCCCTCATGCATGAATTGGTGATTGTTTTTTGCAGTAGCATGTCCATCGTATTCAACGGGAAGTCCACGATAGGCTCCGCAGGATATTGGATGGCGTCATGGATAGAGAATGCCTGAAGCTTGTCCAAGACTTTGATGGATACTTAGCCATTTTTTACATCAATGAGGCACTCTGCTGTGGCTAGTAGAGGCCTTCCAAAGATGAGGGGAGGTTCCTCGTTTCGATCTATGCGATCCATCCTTAGAATGTAGAAATCCGCCGGAATGCATGTATCGCCTATTTGCAGCAACAAGTCCACTAGTATACCCATGAGATTAGTAACATAGGCGTTAGCTAATCTCACACATAAGTGTGTTGGTTTGAGCTCTCCCAAGTTGAACGACTTGTAGATGTGATATGGCATTATGTTGACTGAAGCTCATGTGTCGCAAAGACAATGCTCGAAGCGTTTAGATTGGATAACACACGGGAGTGATGGAGGCCCGAGATCATTCGCTCTGAGTGGCATGCGCAGAAGTGCAGCAGAGCATGCCTTAGGAATTTCGATGATGTCAGTGGAGCTAAAACCACGCTTTCCAGCGACTAAGTCCTTGATGAGCTTTGCGAAGATAGGCATGTGCTTGACTATTTTATGAAACGGCAGCGTGATTTGAAGCTTTTGCAACATGCTTATGATTTCCTCCTCGAACTCCTCCTTGTGCTTATTCTTGTTTTGGAACCTACGAGGAAACGGAAGTTCAACGTCATTATCTAACTCAAATGTTACTTTTATAGTTGTTTTAGGAATAGAATTTTGAGTTTTAGAGTTGGAATTGTTTGGATGCTGGGAATTAGCCTTGGGACTCAAAACCTTGGCCTTAGAATTGGATACTGAATTGGAGGCGTTGGTGGCTCCTTGTGATCCTTCTGTGGACATGCAATGACCAGTGAGTCCAATTGGACGCAGAATTGGGTCCTCGGGTGCGCTGGAATGTGCCTGCGGCAGGGCATCATCTAGCATGTCTTGCAATAAGACATGGGACATGGTTCTCGGTGGCTCGCTGGGCAAGGCTCTCAGTGCAGGCCCTATTTCTGTCTCTACAACAAGGTTAGGTCCTTGCTTGCTATTTTGCGGCAAGGTACTTGGCATGGGCAACGGCACATTCTGCGACGTGGCTTTGTCCAAATTTTAAGGCATGGCTTGTTGACGTGCTTGCGGCACAGGCTTGGTCACGGCAGAGGGATGTCCTGAGAGTGTCATGATGAAGTCATCATGCTCATTTAGTTTGCCACTGTTTTCTTCGTAGGCAGCGTAAGTAGGGCCTTGGAGTTGCGTTCCACTTCGAAGTGTGAAGGCGTTTGCAGTTGGGTTGTGAAATCCCTTAGGATTTACCATCACTTGACTTGGTAGCTTTCCATGCTCCCTTTGATTTAACTGATTTGCAATCTGCCCCATTTGACGATCTAAGTTGGTGATTGCATTGTCCGTCTTTTGCTGATAAGACACTTGATTTTGAAGCACTGTCTGCGTCATAGTTTGATTGGCGTGCATCAGTTCCCTTAGCTCCTCCACCGATTTTCCTTCAACACTTTGACTTGATGAAGGGCCTCATGGATTCATTGGTGGAGTCGTGGCTTGTTGTTGGAATCCAGGGGGCGGCATAGGGTTGGCAGCACTTTGATTGTTGTTCCAACGGAAGTTTGGATGATTTTTCCACCCCGGATTATAAGTGTTGGAGTAGGGATCATTCCGGGGTTGTGCTCCATTGTTGAAGCCTCCCGAAAAGTTAGCTTCTTCCATCGTTGGACAATCTTGTGAAGTGTGTCCTTGGATTTAGCATACTTCGCAAATTTGGACGCCTTTCGCTTTTTCATCACAAAGCTTCTTCACCATTGTCGTAAGTTGAGCAATGGCGTCATCTTTTTCATTGGTGTACGCATCACTTGTAGCCCTAGCGGAATGACCTCTGTAGCTAAATTGCTTCTCCCTTTGAGCGATGTTCTCAAAGGCCGTCCTTGCCTCCGCAGCCGTGCCATCAAGAATCCCTTGGGATTGAGAGTTCATCATGGTTCGATCGCTATTCTTCAAGCCTCCGTACAAGTACAACATCAAGTGATCTTCGTCGATGTTGTGGTGGGGACACACCCTTAGCATTTGAATGAAGCGCTCCCAAAATTCGTAGAATGGCTCATCAATTCCTTGTCGTGGGTCCATGATTTTTGCCTTCAATTCATTCGTCTTCGCCACAGGGTAATATTGTGTTAGAAATTTCAAAGACAAGTCCCTCCACGAGTGTATTGAAACTAGCGCCAAGAAGTGGAACCATGGCTTAGCACGATCCTTGAGGCTAAAGTGAAAAAGCCTTAGTCGAATTTTAGCTTTCGTCATGTCGTTGATGTGCAAAGTTGAGCAGACTTCAACAAATTCCTTGATGTGAAGGTGTGGGTTTTCTCCTGAAAGTCCATGAAACGTCGGCAACATCTGAATTGTTCCAGACTTCAACTCAAAATTCGCCACCGTGGATGGTGGAAAGATGATGGGAAATTGGCCCTCCGAGACATGGGGAGTGGCAAATTCCTTCAAGAACCGTGGGGCAGGGTTGGCAAGGACACGTTCCTCAGCCATTGAAGTTGATGATGGCGGGGATGGTTGTGGAGATAGGAATTGTGGTAAAGTTGGCAGGGAATGGAAGGCGATCCTCTGAGCTTTGTGGGAAGGGGAAGGTTGGTGAGAGTGTAGCTCCAATTGCAGTTTTATGTAAAGAAGATGTTCAGCATAGAACGAATTGGACATCTACCTAAAAGCAATAGAAACTTAGTTTATAAAGTCTAAAAAAATGGACACCGTTGGCAACGGCGCCAAAAACTTGATAGTTAAAATAACGATCACAATAAATATGAACTCTATTTTCACAGTTATATCTTTGCAACTACACAAAATCGATTATGTCGATATAGTAGCAAGCAAAGGTCGATCCCTCGAGGACTTGTTTATGCGCTATTCTGGAAAGTAAAGCAAGTAAATAAAATGCAGAAATTAACAATGTAAGAATGACTGATTGACTAAAGTTATTAACTAAGGGCGAATTAAGGCTTACTATCCACTCTCACCACTTATAGTTATTAATCATATTTTCTTGATTCAATTACTATGCAACTTCTGAATTAGGTGCCCATGCCTAGGTCCTGACATTGGTTCATTAGACATATATTATTGTCTCTTACTTAGCATGTTCTAAACAGGGCATATGCCTAGAACGTCTATCACGAACCGTTTAAGAGGATGCATGAAGTACGAAGAGAATTTAATGACACCACACTAGCCTAGAAAGGTGGCATGCATTCCTAGGTTGTCATGAGTTTAGATTACGAATAGGTGTCCCTCCACCTACCCTTGATGCTCCAAATCACAGGTTGATATGACGGTCACTCAAGCAATTACATCAATAATTATATGGAAACAAGGTAGCTAATCTTATAGGCATAAATTAAGGTCATTAAGAAAAGTAATCCAACTTATTCAGCATGCATAACAATTAAAATCAAGAGCCAAAAATCTAATTAAATCACTAACATGGATGGGGCTTCAAGCAGCCCTAATCCTAAAAAGACTACTCTCACATGGCGTTTTTGAAACAAACATAATGTAAATCATAATGTAAAAGCAATAAAAATAAAGACACAAAGGAGATTATTGAGGATGAAACACAGCAGAAGACCACGCCAAGGCTTGTCCCTCCACTACTCACACACAACTCTCCCACAAGCAGAAAACTACAAATTGTTTTAATTGAAAAACTGAATTACAATAATAAAGTGTGGCTAGGGTGTCTAGAGGTCCTCACCCGCGAGCATTAGGGTCCTTTATATAGGGCCTCTAAACCTCTGTAAAGTAGGAGACATTCTAGGGCATAATCCTATTCAAAAACTGACTTAAACTTCCTATTCTAATTAGATATCAAAAAGGACTTAAAAGATAAATCCTTCTTGAACTTCGAATATGACTAGGACTTGCGGAAAATTCTTGTGATAACAGCTTTGATATTTCTTGCACGCCAAGGCAGCTTCTGGAGTCTTCTGGAGGTTGCTTGGACATCAAGGACTGGGCCTGTCGAACCCTAAGTGCTTGAGACACAGTTGGGCCAAATTCTTGGCTTAAAACCTTCAAAATTGGACTTTTAAGAACTTCACATGTCATTGACCATTCCAATTGAGAGAAACCACCTCAGACACTTCCAAATTATATATCTATTATGGTTCTGGGCTTTGTCTCGCTCAAAAGCTTGTAGAAAAGTTTATGGCCCTATTTGGCTCAAATCAGGGCTAATGGGAAGTCTTTTGAGGCAAAACAGGACATGAACGTGTCATTGGCGTTTCTGGTCGAGACGCAGGCTTCCATTAGCTTAGATAGGTCATTTGAAGTCCAACTTGTGAGTGATGTCTCGCTTTGTTCCATCGAAATCTAGGTTAGGGCTTCTTTTGAACCTCCCGGACCTGAAATATGGCGCAAAGGACTTCTTCCGCTGAGGAACTAGGGACACATCCATGACCTGATCTGAGACTGCGCTTCTGAAGCACACCAAGGACATGGTAGAAGTGCGGTGTGGCTTGGTTAGGCGCATGACTTCCAAGATTGGCGCTGGTCTTTCTCAAAGGACATGATTTGGCGGGTCGCTGGCGGAACTGGGACATGTCACGAGACAAGTCTTAGCGTGGCGTGACTTGAGACAGGAACTTGGCACAGGGACTTGGTACCTAACCTTAGTTCTCGGCTGAGATGTCTTAGGACATGGCATTGGCGCATAGTAGGACTCGGCTAAAACTTCTTCTGGACTTAGAGTAGGGCTCGGTAGAATTTCCTTGGGACATGTCACGGGACACGTCCCGGGGCTTGGTTTTGGCACGTCCTGAGAGGTACCCGGACTCGGTTTAGGACTTAATGAGAACCTGAACTTCAATTTAGGCATCTCCTTCGTTATAACTCCGATTTGAGTCATTGTTTTTGCTTTTTTCTCAGAATTTATCTATCTTTCCAAATCTGCACAAGTCTCACAAGATTGATCATTTTCTACTATTGATGGTACAAAATCATTCAAAATACATGTAAGATAGGTATTAAGTGACATCAAAATGATGCATAAATAATGACTGAACACCCACTCACCGCCGTAGGTCAAAAAACGGCCCCATGCACCCCCAAGCGCTTGGCAGGAAGTCGAAAAGTGGCCTCATGCGCCGACCAGAGTCGCCACGCACCGACCAAAGACCTCACACTCTCCCACGCATTAGCTAATTGTGCTGTCACATGCCGCCCATGTGGTTCCACGTGGTGCCAACGTGGCTGACATGTGGCGTCCACGTGGCTACCACATGGTTGACAGGTGGTGTCCACGTGGTTGATAGGTGCCATCCACGTGGCTACCAAGTGGCATCCACGTGGTTCCACATGTCCGTCACGCACCCATCACGTGTTCAACGGTCGGTGACCAACACAGCCGGGACCGGCGGTCGGATCACCGTGAGTGCCGCAATGAGCGGTGGTCGGATTCTAGAATTTCTTGCGGGAAAATCAGAGTTTCCGGTGAGCTCTAAATTGTTCCAATCTCAACCAAACTAGGCATGCAAATAACCAATCCTAATATACTCGAACCAAGGATTATGAATATCAAATTTCCAGGCCAAGAGATTACCTAACGAGGCTAAAAAACTACCGTGAAGTCTCGGTGGTTCGAACAGAAACCCAAAATCCGGCAAGCTTCGTTCACCTTCGATCTTCCTTCGACACCTTCACACAATGGGTCGAGAGTGAAGCCCGCAATGGTTGAAGCTTCAAATCGCAAGCTTACCTTGTGAGTTCAGAAACCTCCCCGAAAGTCCAGACTATCGCCAGAAATTCCAAGCTCCTCCCGTCGCGACATTGAGCCAAAAACACATGCAAGCACTGGATTTTCAAGCATACCTTGTCTCAGATTTTGCCCTGAAATCCAAGAGTTCCGACGGTGCTACATTTTTTGGCGACTTCCTCCGCCGTCGAACCTTGCCGAAAAAACCATGCAATTAGTTCGAGAGGAAGCTCTTGACTCGCTTAGGATGATGGTTTAACTCCCAAGGTTCTATTTTACCTGGTTCATTCACAATCTCACCGGGAAGTCTCAAATTCTAGCACCGACTTCTGCTTCAAACTTGAGCTCTGTCGAGCTCCACGCTTTAGGGTTCAGTTCGACACGAACACAGGGACGAGACGAAGAGGGTGAGTGTGTGATGGAGTCCTAGTTCGAAGTCTCGAGATTATAGGTTTTTGGGTTCTTCGGTGGCGGTGAACAGATGTAACGACCCGTTTATTTAGTTAGTAAATTTTCTTAAATTAATTTGGGAAATGATGATTTTACCCTTAGTTTTATAAGAGGCGTGAAAGTCAATTTTTGTTTGGAGACACCTTTGGAAGTTTTTCGTGGATCATTACATAGGTCTCGAACTCACGAGTTCGTTGACATGCGGCACGCGGAAAACGGAGTTCGTATGAGAAAGTTTTGGGTCTAGAATGTTCAAGGGCATTTTGGTAATTTTTACTGGGCATATATTTTTAACTCATACCCTCTCCAGATTCTTCTCATTTTCCTCTCTTGCTTCACGATCCTCATCCAAACCGTACAATCAAACCCAAAACCCCGTACCCTTGAACTTTGATTCGAAGTAACCTCATTCCTTTTAGTTCAACCCATCTTCTTCTCCTCCTCCCCGCAATCAAGGACGTACTGGCCGTCGGGGGAACCAGCCACGGGAAACACTGAGCCAAGGAAGGGGAAAATCAAACCTTCCGATCGATTTTTCAGGCCAAATCAGGTATGGCTTTCGTGTTTAGACCTCAATTTCGAGTTTCTGGGATCGAGTATATAGTTTTAGACTATTAATTCATGAAAAATGGTTGAGATTTAAAAAATATAGGAATTTTCAAGGTCGACCGGCAATGGCGATTTCTAGCGACGGCAGACGGCGGCGCACAGCGGAGTTGTCGTCTTCTCCGGCGACTAGTTAGGTCAGAGTGCTGACGTGGCATGCCACCTGGCAGCCACGTTGAGCCACCTGACAGCCACGTGGAGCCACCTGGCGGTCCAATCAGCGTCTAGTCAGCGCTCGTGCATGCGCGTGGACATTGCAGCCGACGCGTGGACCAGCCGTCGACCTTCTGTCTGCGAGTTAGGCCGGTTATTGGGCCACGACGGCGCGTATCGACATGTTTTCAACCTTTCGGACCTTTTGGCGCAGGTTTCGGGTTAATCGGACATCGTTTAGGAGTAGTTTTGGACGTCCGAAGTGGCTGCATTTTTAATGGGACGCGGGTGGACCTCCCGGGGTTTAGGGAGTCTGAATGCAGGGTTTTTAATTGTCATTGGTAACCCCGATTGTTACTTTTGACAGGAGATACTACTCCGGGAAATTCAGAGAAGGGTACAGCTCGGGATTGAGCTTAATTGGAGGTTCGGTGAGTGGACTTTGGTTTGTAAATTGTCATACATGCATAAATGTATATTTTAAATAAAAGTATTGTTTTTGTCAAATTGTCAATTACTATTCTAATAAATTATTACTGGACACGGGTTCTCAATGATAAATTGGAAATGTTGTTTTGGGCTATGGCCCGGCTTTATGGATTCTGCTTTGATGTGGTTTTGACTTGATAGATTTTGGGTTTCGGTCGAGTCCATGATTTTGGGTTTAGACCCGGATTTGTGACTTCATTGGATTTGGCCATAGACCCGATTTTTCTATGACTTTGGCTTAGGCCAAGAAACAAGGATTTCAAAAATGGATTTTGGATTTTACTTTGCGGGTTTGTTTCCACTATGTCTACTGTCCCCGAGGGTTATGGTTTTTTTCTGGCACATGATGTGGGGTATTTCCCATCACGTGTTCGTCGAGATTTCTCCGATGCTAGCGTCGAAGGGTATTTCTCCACCAGATCGTTGAGGGTTCTCCGATACTGGCATCGAAGGGTATTTCTCCGCTATGTCGTTGAGGCTGTCTATGTGTAGTATAGGGTTACATCTGAACAACTCGAGGTATATCGGGTGTGTGGAGGGTTGGACCCGGGTCAGTCAGCTCGGATATCAAGCTACAGCTCAGGATTTCATTCGGGGAGCGGTGAGATATGTTATGATATTTTTGTGTCCAGGTCTGGTTACATAATTTTTAAACTCCTTTGAGGAGGGTTTTCAAAGCAAGGTTTTGGACCACGGGATGTTTCCATTGTTCGGGTTTTCGTGGGTCCCACCTAGTGTTTTAACTAAAAATGGATTTTCTGGTAAGTTTTCGGATTATCTTTATAGATTACTTGTTTTAAAAGGAATTTTATATTATGCATGCATTGTTTTACTCATGGAGGGGGAAAGGTATATTTTCCTCAGAAAATATTTTAAACGATTATTTTGTCCACTCACACTTTTCCTTGTTTTAAAATCCCCTCTTGTCCGTTGAGTTGACGAGGGCACATCTAGAGGCGGAGGCACTAAATTTCAGCTGCGACTTTACCTAAGACCATCGGGTAGGACTTATAAATTTTTTGTATTTACCTTTCCTACCTAGTTGCTCTAATAAGCCTTTTGGGCATATTGTAAATTATGACTACGTCGATGGTTATTTGGTGATGTTGGGATTAGAGAGTGGTATTTGATCCTTCGTCTAACAAGTGGAAGACGGTTAACCATTTTACAGAGGCGGTCTGCAGGATTTTTAGCATAATTCTCATAACTAATTGCAAGGGCTTAAGGGTATTCTAGGCAATTTATTAAGTTGTCAGGCAGGAGCAGGGCTTTTCCAGGGTTTCGAGAGGAAATTCGAGAAGGGTCCTGTCAACAGAGGAAGGAAATGAGTATTTGTGAAGGAGGAGAAGATGTGGGTTGGTTGTTTTAGTTTCTTCAATGGAGGTTCTGAGGATGTTCGCTGCTGGAAGTCGAAGGTGGTGCATCCTTGGTGGTGGTGGTGGTGACCAATTTCTTTGTTTTCGGTGTTTTCCCACCGTTTTGAGTCGAGAGGGGAGAGTTATCGAGTGAAGGATGGGTAGAGTGAGAGAAAGTGTTATGAGTTGAAATGTCAAAATGGATTTTAGTTGTACTTGGGCCTCACAGAAATGTGGGCTCAGGATAAATTATGGGCTAAAGTTCAAAACTATAAAACAGCCCATACAAAACTCACAAGCCATTTTGGTGAATTGCAAACCCAATTTTCCGTTTACGGGACGGGATGTAATATAGTCCATCTTCGATCTATTTTGAGCATACATAGTATTACAACATATCTTGCACATATTGAGTAGTTACAGTCACCTTGGATATATAGTGCAGTTTTAGTTTATCTTGGACATAGTATAGATACTTATGATCTATCTGACACGCATAGAGCAATTACACTCACGAAGGATATATAGTAACATTTCAATTTATTTTGAACATTTACATGGCAGTTACAATTTATCTTGCGCATAAAGCAGTTACGGTCTATCTTGAACATATTGTGTTGTTTCAATCTATTTTGAGCATAAATATGACAATTATAATCTATCTTGAACATAACAATTACGATCTATCTTGCACATTCATAAAAATAAAAAAGAAGATAGTGTAGTCTCAATCTATTTTGAGCATATATATATACTTCAAATTATTTTCCACATAGGGCAATTACGGCCTATTTTAAATATATAGTGCAGTTTCAACCAATCTTACATACATAATGTCATTATATATCAAATACGTATATTATAGCTATATATATATATTATTTCAAATCACATTTAATTTAGTGAAAATCTCGTACTAAATAGTATTGTCTAATTATTTTTTTAATTTAGAAAAATATATTATGCATTTTTTAATTTTAATTAACAAGTATATTAATTAAGGAAGGAAAATATCCCAATACTGCAAACAAAAGGCCGAAGGTTGGTTGTCAGCATTCAATCAACTCCTAGTTAATTGGTGGAAGAAGAAAAAAAAAAGAGAAATAACAGTGCTTCCTGGCTCCTGCTATTCCATGTAGTAAAGTGGGAAAAAGATAAATCTTGCAAGCACTAATTACCCATCCACACTCTGCACTCCACTCTTCTACAGCCATCATAGCAGACTCATAATTTTTCTTGACAGGGTCAACATGTAAAACATTGCAAATTTTTGTACACAAGAAATATATCTTAAAACTTAAGAATACCATTAAAGTAGAGGTTGCATTATAGTTTCATTGTCAATACAAGAAAGTAGCAGATCGATTAGGCAACAATGCAATGCTGTTTGAGAACAGCTGGATTTTTATTTGAATTTGGAGTTGGGCCTTTAAATCCAAATTTAATTATTTGGATAAATATTAATGATGAGGAATTGAATTTGGCCTAAATATTGTGAATTCAAAATAAATTTTAAATCTAGTCATTTCACAAATCTATACCCATCTCATCTCAAAAACTCCAACCGGGGACTTGTTGCATGTACTCCTTTTTCTCTATACCCAAGGTTCTGAAAGAAATATTAAGCTATATGATTCTTAAGAAACATCCGAACTTCCAATCTCAAGAGAGGGGGCAGCTGCATATCTTCAAACTGATCGAACCTCGCGTGACTCTCCTTTCTCACCCTCTCTTTCTCTATAACAGTCGTTGCATCTCTCTCTTTCTCTTCTCTGCGCACCTCCTTCTCACTCCTCTTTCCATCTCTCTGCTCTCTCTTCTCTCTACTCACCTCCTTCTCACTCCTCTCTATCGTGTCTCCTCCCCTCTGTCTTGCCTCTTTTCTCATCTCATATTTCAAAATTGGCTGCTTATCTTTCTCTCCTCCATGTCTCACCCTTCATTGCATCATCTTTATCTCTTTTATCTTTCCTTTCTCCCTTGCATACCAGATGGTTATTACCACCACCACCACCAAGAGGCCACTATAATGACCAAAACCACGGTTATTACCACCGCCACCAAGAGGCAACTACAACGACCAAAACCAAAGGTTATTACCACACGTACCACCACCATTGCAACTAAACTACCACCATCACCGCCATCGCAACTAAACTACCACCATCACCGCCATTGCAACCACCCCAACCACCGACGCTATTACCATCACAACCACGCCACTGTTATCATCACCATCGTTACCACCACCACCACCACCACTACCACACCACCACCAACAAGAGGCCACTACAAGGACCAAAACCACAATTATAACCAACATCACCGCCTTTGATTCTACATAATTACTACACCACCACTACGTACCTTTACAATCACGCCACCATCACCCACCACCACCACCACCAAGAGGCCACTACAAGGACCAAAACCACAATTATAACCAACATCACCGCCTTTGATTCTACATAATTACCACCCCACTGTTAGGAGATAGGGTTAGTTATTACTGTTAGGGTTGTTATAATTGTTAAAGATTCCTTCTTCCAGCTGTAAGTTAGTTAACGTAGTTGTGCAAGTTAGAATATGTTAGATGTCGTGTATGCAAGGCGTGAGAAGTGTGATGAGTGGTTAGATTGAAACTAAGTATATAAGAATGAAGCATAAGGTACTGGGTATGTATTGAAAAACTGAGAATAATATTCAGATTCTTCTCTTATTCTCTCTGTAACTTTGTCTTAGTCCTCTTTCATTTTCTTCTCTTGAATTGCTTCTCAAATGGCACCATCGATTCGAAGATGGTATCAGAGCTACAAAGCTCGTTTCTGATTGATTCTGGTGCCTTCGATGCTCTTCTACGCAACCTATACTGATCGGTGATTGATGTTTGTCTACCTCAACTCTCTCTTGTGATCTTCAGTCTTCAACTCAATCTTCTACCTCAAATTCTCCTCGTGACCTTCAGTCTTCAATCTGCTCTTTCCTCAATTCTCTGATTCGATTTCTCATATTCTAATTTGATGTCGATCTCAGATTTTCGTTTTGCTGCTGGTCTACTACTCTGCAGTCTCTTGCTTCTTCTTAAGATAAGTGCTTCTTGATTTTCTTGCTACTCAAGTATGTCGTATCATTATTTTGTGCTTTGTATTCTATGTCTTCTGCTATGGATCTTCTCAAGCATGCCACGGATTTCATGTCTATGAAATTAGATGACACAAATTACATTTCTTGGAGTATCAAGATCCAGCGTTTTCTTAAAGGTTTTCACTTGTTTGGTCATCTGGATGGCTCTTGTCCTTGTCCTTTGTCTACTGATGCATCATATAAGGATTGGTTAGACATGGATGATGCCTTACTTAACATGATCATTGCAACAATATCTGAGGATGCTTTTACTGAAATTATGAACTGTGAGTATTCCCGAGAGGCTTGGCTTACGTTACAAGAACGATTCTCATCTTTATCAGAGGCTAACCTCATGTAACTGAAAACAAATCTCCAAACCATTCAACCACAATTATAACCAACATCAGCTCGACAAAGATCAGAACTCAGTTTCCATTGAGGCTTTCTTGAGAAAAATTAGATCAGCTCGACAAAGATTGGCTAGTGCTGGTGTTCTTGTGTTAGATAAAGATGTGATCTTGATCACTCTCAATGGTTTGCCAGCTGAATATCATCCTTTCAAGTCACACATTCGTGCAAGACCTATTGTTATCACACTCAGTTAACTCAGGACTCTTCTTCTGGCTGAGGAAGCAGACCTTACCAAAGTAGCTACACAACTTCCAGCTCATTCATCTTTGCTCACGGCTATGGCTGCCACTAAAGACACCTTAGCTGCTCAGGTGCAGTCCTCAGGTGTCACCTCTCCACCTCAGTCGGGATGGAATGACTCAACTCAGTCAGGCTGGCATAACTCCAATTGGAATGGCAGAAACAATAACAACTACAATTCCAACAATTATAGAGGTCGAGGAAGGTATAATGGATGTGGTCGATGGTACAACAATCGTGGAAATTGTGGAGGCTACAATCATGGTTACAATCAGTAGTATGGAAGCTATAATCAAGGTTTTTCTCAGAATTACAGCTATCCTCAACACAATGGAGGCTTTAACCAATATCAACCACAGCAGAAATATCCTGGTTCTTACTTCCCACATCAATCCCAAGGCTATTCCACTCCAATTTTCCCTGGTCCAGTTTCTCATGGAACTATTTTGCCAAATGTTGGATCTGGTGTTCTTGGCTCTTCACCTCCAATCTGTCAATTGTGCAAGGTGTCAGACCATGAAGCCCTTGAGTGTTCACTAAGGGGAAACTTTACTGTGTCTGGTCAACCAGGTTCTATTTCTCAGCATTTCTCAACTCCAGCTCAACCACAAGCCTATTCAGCTACAACTGCCTATGAGTTCAGTGATCCTAACTTCTGGCTAGCTGATTCTGGTGCCACCAATCACATGGTTTCAGATTCTTCCCAATTGCAACAAGCTCAAACCTGCTCAGCTAAATCAGGTATCTCAGTTGGCAATGGAGCTATTCTTCCCATTACTAGTGTTGGTTCACTTTCTTTGCCTCTTAAAGATCATTTTTTTCATTTAAAGGATGTGTGTCATGTTCCTCACTTTGTTCATAATTTTTTATCTGTGCAAAAATTTTGTCTGCATAATAATTGTCAAATGTTGTTTGATGCCTCATCCCTTCGTATTCAGGATCACTTGGGGAGGAATCTATACATCATTCCTAGTGTTGTTGGTTTATATCCTCTCCCTATGACATTGACTCTTTCTCAATCTCTTCCTCCCTCAACTGTCACTGCTTGTGTGGGCCAAAAAGTACAGTCCTCCCTATGGCATCAAAGGCTAGGCCATCCTGCTAATACAATTCTGTCTACCATACTCACATAAGCTCAGGTCACCTATACACCAGACCTGCCTTCCTTTGTATGTCAACCTTGTCTTCAAGGTAAAGTGTCTAGGTTGTCATTTCCTTCTTCTGGAAATAGGGCATCTGTGCCTTTTTACAAAATTCACTCAGATGTATGGGGTCCTAGTCCATGCCCTTCTTTCCTTGGTTATCGTTTCTATGTCATCTTTGTTGATGATTGTACTAGATATACATGGATCTATCCTTTAATAAACAAATATGATGTTTGCTACACCTTTCTGAAGTTCTATGCCTATGTTCATTCCTTTTTTGAAAAATCTATTAAAGTTTTCCAAAGTGATGGAGGGGTGAACTTGTAAACAAGGCAATGACTGAATTTTTTGATTCAAACGGCATCCTGCATTTTAAATCTTGTCCCTATACACCACAGTAGAATGGCTTAGCTGAAAGAAAACACAGGCATCTCATTTAAACCACCATAACCTTGCTTCAAAATGCCTCTATGCCTCCCTCTTTCTGGTTTCATGCTTGTTCCATTGCCAACTATCTCATTAATCGAAGGCCTACACATGTCCTTCATATGAACCCACCCTATTTTCTGCTATTTCATCACCATCCATCATTATTATCCTTAAAGGTATTTGGGTGTGCATGTTATCCCAATCTCAAACCCTACACCAGTCATAAACTGGAACCTAGAACTAAACAATGTGTCTTTGCAGGATACACTCTTTATTAAAAGGGATATATGTGTTATCATATTCCCACTAGAAAGATTTTTGTGTCAAGGCATGTCATTTTTTATGAGACTCAATTTCCTTTTCATTCTGTCTCTAATTCTGTAACCACATCCTTTGCATCTTATCTTGGCACATTGAACCAACCTAGTTTCACTCCATTGTATAGTTCATGTTCCTCACTTGACAGATCAAGAATTCCAAGTCCATCTGCTCCACACTTTGAGCATTCTGAGGATTCCACTCCTCCTCCTTGTCATAGCTCATCACCAATACCAGCAACGGTTGTAGAACCATGTTTCAATGCTACACCTGCAGACTCATCCTCCATTGACTTAGTAGTGGATATCACCAATCCTTCCTCTCAATCCACAAATGCTCTGTCTCTTCATCCTATGGTGACCATATCCAAGAATGGTATTTCGAAACATAAGAGAAAAGGATTTCTTGCACTGCACTTTCCTCCTCCATCTGCCAGTTCTCTTATTGAACCTGTGACCTATAAGCAGGCCCTGCAGGTTCCAGAATGGCATCAAGCTATGCAAGATGAATTTGCAGCTCTCAAACAACAACACACCTGGAAGCTAGTTCCCTTACCTCCCCACAGAAGTGTCATTGGATGCAAATGGGTTTTTAAGTTGAAACGGCATGCCGATGGCTCAGTGGCCAGACACAAGGCACGCCTTGTTGCTAAGGGGTATTTACAGGAAGTTGGGATTGACTATGAGGAGATATTTAGTCCAGTTGTTAAACATACCACAGTACGTCTCGTTCTTGCTCTCGCATCTCAATTTAACTGGAATTTGAGACAGTTGGATGTCAAAAATGTCTTTCTTCATGGTTATCTTCATGAAGAAGTATACATGGATCAACCACCAGGATTTGTTGATCCTCACTCTCCCTCTCATGTGTGCAAATTGGAAAAATCGTTGTATGGCCTAAAGCAAGCCCCTCGTGCTTGGAATGCACAATTTACAGGTCACATGCTCAAGTTAGGTTTTGTTCAGTCTGTGTCTAATTCTGCTCTATTTGTCCTTCATCGAGGATCAGTTCTTCTCATTGATGACATCATTTTGACTGGTAATGACTCTACTGCGATGACCTAGTTGATCACAGCTTTGAGTACTGAATCGATATGACAGATCTTGGCACACTCTCTTATTTCCTTGGTCTCCAAGTGTGTTATCGTGACAATGGTCTGTTTATCACTCAAAGCAAGTATGCCACAGATCTTCTCGCCAAGGTTGGCATGTCGTCGTGTAGTCCAGTCTCAACACCTCTGGTCCCTGACACCAAGTTGCTCATTTCTGATGGAACCTTGCTCTCTGATCTCTCTCTCTATCGTAACATTGTGGGAGCTCTCCAATACTTGACTTTCAATTGTCCCGACATTATCTTTGCTGTGAATACTATATGTCATTTCATGTATGCTCCCACTGATGTACACATGGTTGCAGTCAAACTTATACTACGTTATGTTCAAGGCACTGCTGAGTTTGGAATCCACTAGACCTCAGGACCATTTAAGATTCAAGTTTTTTCTGCTGCTGATTGGGGTGGAGATCCTAACACCAGACTATCTACATCGGGTCACATTGCCTTCCTTGGTCGCATCCCATTTCTTGGGGTGCCAAGAAGCAATCCACTATCTCCCGGTCCTCAGCTGAAGCTGAATATCGAGCACTTGCTACTACTGCCTGCGAGTTGCACTGTATCACGTGTCTCTTGGCTGATCTTCATCTTGTTCTTCCTCGTACACCACTCATTTGGTGTGATAGCATTTCAGCTATCCAAATGGCTCACAATCCAGTGTTTCATGGCTAGACCAAACATGTCGAGATCGATATTCATTTTATTCGGGAGCATGTTCAAAGTAAGACCCTGCGGTTGGCTCATGTGTCCTCATGTGATCGACCGGCTGATGTGATGACTCATGGCTTGCACACACCCAAGTTCGAGTTCTTTCTAGAAAATCTAATGCTTCGACCCTCCAGCATTTGATTGAGGCGGATGTTAGGAGATAGGGTTAGTTATTACTCTTAGGGTTGTTATAACTATTAAAGATTCCTTCTTCTAACTGTAAGTTAGTTAACGTAGTTGTGCAAGTTAGAATATGTTAGCTGACGTGTATGCAAGGCGTGAGAAGTGTGATGAGTGGTTAGATTGAAACTATGTATAAAAGAATGAAGCATAAGGTACTGGGTATGTATTGAAAAACTGAGAATAATATTCAGATTCTTCACTTATTCTCTTTGTAACTTTGTCTTAGTCCTCTTTCATTTTCTTCTCTTGAATTGCTTCTCAAATGGCACCATCGATTCTAAGAACCACCACTACGTACCTTTACAATCACGCCACCATCACCCCGACTACTAGTACATACCATGCCCACACGGCCGCCATGCCACTACCTCTAGAGGTACGTAGTGGTATATTGTGATCGGGAAGGTGGTAGTGGTGGTGATAATGGTGGTCTGGAGGCGGCCCCGTGGTGCCTATGGGTTGTATTGTTGAGATGGTGATGAGGATGGAGATTAAGGTGGTTGTGGCGGTGATTGTGGTAGTGGTTGTTGCCAATCAAAGATGAGGTAGATAGGGTTCACAGCATCAGAAAGCTCGAATACTTGAAGAGGATTGTTCGGATTTGACGAACCAGAGGAGTTCGCAAGAGAGGTATGTTTTCAATCCTAAACTCCTAACTGAATCGATTGAATCAGGATTAGCATGTGATGTTCTAAATTCCCTTCTCACTTTCTTTACAAATATTTGGAATGAATTGGTGATCGAATTTGAGTGATCATCACTGTGATGATCAATGCACCCTTTGTGTTAGTGTTTATGCTTGAATGAATTTCTGGATTGAATGTGAGGTCAAATGTGACTGATCCTCAAGTGTGTATAGATATGTATTGATTTATTGATATTACAAATTAAAATAGCACACAAACACCCTCTTTGTGACACGGTTAGGGGTGATGACAATATAATGTCATCACTCAAAAATCCGTGCTATGCACTCAAAGTACCTCACACACTCCACACACTTCCTTAACCTTTTTTCACACTTTACAACTCACAGACTCCCTCTAGTTGCCACCTAGTCTTAATGAAGAACCCATGTCAGCAGTCAAGTGAGTTGCCAAGTCAGCTGCCAGTGAATAGCTTATCCACCAACAATGATGGTGTGGTGTGGTGTGCCTGGAGCGCTGTGGTGTTGTGATGGACAACTTAAATACTTAATTTTTTTTTTGGGAAATGAGCCAATATACACAATATAGGTCATCCATATGCCAAAATACACTCTTTCATAAAATTCATTCTACTATAAGCTTAACTTTACTCTTCCAATTCCTTTAGTGCCTTCATATTTCACTAATTTTATTTTTGTGTATGTCGGCTTCTCTCTTCTCAGCTCCCTTTTTCTCCTCCCCTGTGGAGATCTGCCATTATTGCATCCTTGACCTCATCTCGTCCTTAATCTAGGTTCGATTTGCTAGTACTTCTTCTTTTAAGTGAAAGAGAAAGAGAGTGATTGAGAGGAAAATACTATACTCTATCGAAAACATAGCATTCCTATAATTTCATAATTCGTGACTATATTGAATACTTTAGGTTGCAATAATTAAACTATCATATGGTACCTGATGAGTCAAAAATATACTTGTATTTCCCATATATTTAATTAGTTATTATTATTATTTTGGGAGGAATTGATACTCGAATTTATTATATTGACAGATTTATTCTAGAAGGAGTTTTTGGAGCAAAAGAAGGAAGTATATCAATGAAATCCCAATTCAAGTAGGAGAAGGCATATGCTTTCATATTTATGTTTAAACTAGGAATTAGATTTTCTTATTTTTATTCTACTCCTTTTCAAAGTAGGATTAGGAATCTTTCCTTATAAATACCCAAGCTTGGCTTAGATTTAGGGAGACCAGAATTCAGATTACAATTCTCCATCTAAGAGCACGGCGAAGCTGGGATTTCGGCTAACCTTGTTCTACAAACTGTTTGTTCTCTTAACTTCAATTTTAATGGAATTGTTTCTATTCATTATGAGCATGAGTAGCTAATTTTCTCACTAGGGTTAGACCTAAGCCTTAACATGATTATGTGATTTATCTTTTTCCTATGTTTTCGTATATGCATGCTTTGAATCTTTAATCACTGTTTAAAACTATCTTTATGTCTTAATGCTTGATCACCCTTAGGATATTTAGACAAGTAATTTGATGTAATTTTATAGGAATGCCCACCTAAAAATTGGGATTAGCTTCTTGTGATTAAGGATTGTAATACATCTAGGTTAAATACCATAACTAAGAGATTGCATGGTTATAAAAGATTTTCATGAACTTAATGAATCTTGCATGTAGAATTAGATCTAAATGCCATAGACTAATCGCATGTTAGGTATACGTTTTCACTTGAATGCCCACGAGGAAAATATGCTTTCGAAAAATCTAACCTTCAAAGTTGCATGTATTGATTCATAGATTCTTTTCTAAGTCACATATGATTGTTAATGGTGAAGGTTGAACCCTAAGTACTTGTTTACATTGTTTACTTAATTTTTATTCCGTTACCAAACTTCAAGCAATTTACTTTATTATTAATTAAGAGTAAATACTAAAATAAGAAATATCAATATCAGTCCCTGAGGAAATCGACCCTGCTTCCAGTGTTATACTACAACAGCCATGTACTCTTGCAGGTATTATTTGTGTGATTTTAACCCTTGTTTTGCAGGTGGGAAAAATCCTATCAAGAAATTGGCGCTGTTGCCGGGGACTGTGCTGATAATTCTTATTTTAATTTACTTTTAGTTAATTATTTGTTTTCATTTTTTTTCTATACTTCACCAAATCAACATTTAACATTCTATACTTCACCCTAAACCCTAAACCCTAAACCCTAAACCCTAACTATCATATGGTACCAAACTATTAAATTGAGTCTTTTAAATCACTAAAAAAGGGCTAAAAAAATAAGAAAACTATACACAAAACAAAATTGAGACATTTTTTGAAAACTTCCAGATTCCAAATTCTTGCACAATGCACCCTAATACCAATTCTGCATTTGTAAGGTTTGTAAATAAAGTTAACTGACTGACCATGGCTGACTGCACTATATATAATTACAGTGCATGTGAATTTGCAACTTGTAATTTTGATCCAAAATTTATATTTGTTTTGTAAGTGTACGTTCAATTAAATGGATCGAAGATTTCAATAACTAGAACAACCCAACGTTTGGCCAGATTAAAAGGAGGAGGAAAATATATATTAAGGATAATATTTGCATCTCACCCGTTAGGGTACCTCTTCATCATCTTAGTAAACGAGAAGTATGTATCAATGAAATTTATGGTTCATCATAAGTATCTTAATTGTTAGCAATATTGTTGATTTATTTAGTACATATAAATTACTAAATAACGATATTTAATCTTATTAATTTTTTTAGGAGACGATCTTAAAATGATAATTTATAAAATAAATAATTGTGATTATCATGACATACTTTAATGTTAATAATTTTATCAATTGTGATCTCCACCACGTGTCCCCACATGGTGGTATGAAAAAAAACAAGTAGTGTCAAAATGTCCTTTCTTTCCTCATGACTCATGCCATGCAAAACCAGACACGTACGACCTATTCTTAACTAACCCTAACTGTCAACAAGTTGCTTGCTTCATTTCTTTCTAATAATAACCAAAAACTCTCCCTATAAAATGCGCCAATATTTCCTCACTATCTCCCACACTTGCTAGCTCCAATTACACAAGAGATCCACCAAACAGGCTAATTTTTTTGGATTTCGATTTTGAGTTCGACTTATTATCACTTCAAAGGTGACCTTCATCAATCATGGACATGAAGAAGATTTCCTTTGCCATAATTTTCATTGCTGCATTTATGATGAGTGTGGCCTTGGCTGCTAAGGAACATGCCCCCAAGGCATCCGCCGCGGCCCCAAAAGACTCAGCTTCCTCCGCAGCCCCAACCACTGCCACCAAGGCTGCCGCCCCTACCCCATCAGCCGCCGCCGCCTCCTCTACTCCGCTGTTGATTTTTGGATCTTTGGCTGGTGCCTTCCTTAGCTACTACCTTCAGTAATAATTTTGTTTTTTTTTTTTTAAATAATTTTCAGCTCGGAGCTATAGAATAAGTAATACTCTTATGATTAAGGAAATTAGAAAAAGGAGACCATGTATGCATGAGATCGTGATATGATGGGATCGATCATGTTGATTTCATGTATTTTAATTAATTAACTAGATTATTTCTACATTCTTGAATGAATTGAATTCCCTCTATTCTCTCTCTAGTGTTTTGAAAAATTCTTGTTGGTAAATTAATATTCCGACCAAGATAAAAACGATCTTCACATGTGTGGCGTAATCAAAAGAGAAAGACAATGATGCCCTTGGTACAATGAAGCTAATTTGGCAAAACTGATCTGGAGCCTACAATTGACATCAGAGAGCCTACATTTTTTTTAAAGGATGGGCGATGACTCCCCTGAATACTATGTTCTAGTGATATTCCTCTTCACATGTTACGTGGAAGGTCTCGGGTATTCGATTCTCGTAAAGGACGAGATCGTGCGATACCCAATTTGTATATTGTACTCCCCTCCTCCAATATCATGTATATTGTATATTCTACGTATAAAACAAGTTGAATTTATGATATTGGGCCGACACAACACATGATTATTTCTTTTTGTGACGAACAAGTTTAAATATACTTTTTTCAACTTCCAATAACATCAAGTAAATTGCTTATGGCTTAATAAGGTCTAACTTAAGTTTTGCGTCCTCCAAAATTCGAGACCTAATCCCTAAGCTATAATTAAGCTCCACTCGCACCCTCTAAAGAGACGTTCTAAGCCCTAGAATTGGTACATATCAATCTTATCATCTACTCATATCATAACACGTGAAATGATAAAATTATGTGCGTTTTTTTAAAAGGACAAAATGTCATTTTATCTCTCTACAAATATAATATAAGTACTATGATTGTAAAAACAAATATTTTATATGCATGGTTGGCTATTTGTCCCCATGGATGTACAATTTGATAATAAGAAGTGATTTTCAAACTCCATTTTCTCCTTATGCAATCCTTCAATTTTTCTAACGGTCAGAAAATAAATGAAAACATAATTAATTGAAAAAAAAATTAAACTAAAAATAGTGATAAAGGAAAAAGATGAGTGTGATAATCACTTCCCCTTTTAACCACGAGCAAGTAGTCTAGTAGAAATTTGGGTTTCAAGTCAGATTTGTTCCCTAGTTTTGGGTTCGAGACACGAAACTAGCATTTGACTTGTGGCTAGAGGGAGGCTGAAATGCGTTTGTGAGTCTTCCCGGCCCCCGGCGCAGATTAGTCCTTAATTGGTTGAAAGCTTTGGGATATTGCGTGTCACTGATAAAAAAAAAAATAATCACTTGCCTTTTTACTTCCTTTTACTCTTATATATCACGAGCTAGGTTGGAATTCCACGACTTGAAAATTTAATAGCCCAAATTGAATTTTATTATAGAGAAATAAATGGTTATAAAGTATGTTAGACTTTTGATTAAAACTTCATTAAGTCGAGTTTATATTATTTGAATAATAAACCATGATTACATTTTATTAATTTGAGAATTGAGGTCATGAAGTGATGAATAATTGTTCTAAAAAAAATTTCGAGCACCATATTATGTATATAAATTAGTTAATAGAGTGAAGGCACCACTTAGTACTACGATCTATTAATATTCCTTTTTATATCTTGTGTGTAAGGTCTTATGTTCAATTCTCTCATTTCTTCATATCATTGTATCAAAAAAATAAATAAAGTGAAGGCAAATGCGTGAAGGGATTCCTGCACAAATAATCATGAACTAAAAGAAAAGTGCGGAAATGCCATTTGGCATTATTTTTTTTGGGAGATGATTCTCGCACTTCATTTTTTATTTTCTACACTCCACTTCTTCTTTAAGAAGACAAAAGAAAGAATTAGAAGTGGAGTGCAACAAGTAAAAAGTGGAGTGTGAAAATCAGCTTTTTTTTTTGTTCTTCCAATTTTCACCTAAACTTTGCATTCATTGGCCATGTGCCATCTTTTTAACTGAATTCATCCATTTTTCCGTGTTAAACATGTGACTTGTACACAGAAGGGTATTTTCGTTAATCCACTTTATATCTAAGATTTCTAAAATTGGTTAGAAGACTGTAGAACGAGAGTAAATTTAGAAGAATTTCACGTTCAAGTATTTTCGTCAATCGGTTTTATGGGATTACAGTTGAAACATTTCAAATTAGGTGGTTAATTACATTTATTTTTATTTGATGTCATTTATGGTATGTAATTTGGATGAGGAACTTAAAAGTTCTAAGAATTTAGGCCAAATTAGTCAAAAATGAGGAACTTCTAAGTTCCAAAGAATTTGCACATGATTAGATGCAAGCATTTAGATGAGATTTATAGGTAACACCTATCAATGTGGTACTTTGGAAATCCCTTGTTTAGTGGTTTTGCTATGCTCATCATGTGGTGCATGTGCCCCATTGTTTGTAATGCATTTATTACTTCAAAGTTCCAAGAAATTTGCACATGATTAGATGCAAGCATTTAGATGGGATTTATAGGTAACATCTATCAAGGTGGTACTTTGGAAATCCCTTGTTTAGTGGTTTTGCTATGCTCATCATGTGGTGCATGTGCCCCATTGTTTGTAATGCATTTATTACTAATATAGCCTAAATTTCTTGGAACTTTAAAGTTACTCATCCAAACATACTCTTAAACCACCGAGTGTGATGGCCTAGTGGCAAGGGCTTACTCCCATGTGATTTGGTGGGTGGAGGTCCTGTGATCGAATCCCACCGGCTCTTGCTTGCTAGTCCTTCAGTGGGACTGAGGTGACGCGCCCGTCCTATTGTGGCGAGTAGCTGTAGCTCAATGCGGACATTCCTCAAGCGTGTGGGAGCCCCTATGATCACGTCCATGAGGATATTCATCTAAGGTTGCCCCCTTCCACACTTTTAAGTGGTAAAAAAAAAAATTCAAGGTAAAACTGGACATTTATATTTTATTAAGGGCATTTTACTAAAAATGACCCATGAACCAACAAAAAATATCTATTTTGCCCATGAACTGTGAATTTGTCATTGAAAGGCTTTTAGTTGGAAGCGAATGGATGTCTCATGGTGGCTCAAGAAACAAATATATACGTGGTTCACTCAAATCGGGTTACGTCCACGAATTAGATCATTTTCATAAATATAATAGTGTTTGGTACATAATCCATAGGCTAAGAGCTTAGCGAGAGAAGGAGAATGGTAGAGAGATTTAGAAGAGAGTAGATGTCTCATGGTGGCTCTTCCTCAAAATGAAGGAATGATTCCCTTGTATGGGTCAAGGCCTAGGTTTAGGCTTTGGTGATGGACCTTGATGGTGAGCTCGGATTTGGCCCAAGTCATCTTCTGAGTCTTCTGCTAGCTAAGTCGATCTCTGTTGTTTGGTCAATCACAGGACAAACAACTCCCTACCTCATTCACTATGTCACACTTATTCCCGGCACCCTTGGATCAAACTTGAAACCCGTCCTCCCAAGAAATCGGCTGATGACATCATTAATAAACCCAGTCTACTCTCAAGACAAACCTGTGCTAAGTTAGATGAAGGCAGCTTTCTCTCCCACTGTCAAGACTATTCTCATTCCATGCTTGATTTGATGATTTCTTATGAGGCTTGGAATCTTTTTGAGAAACGGCTATCTCCTTTCTTCAAAACTCATTACCATCACTAGTATATTTTGCAAGTCCAAGACAATATCAATCTTAAAAAGAGTGAGCGCCAATAGTCGGTTCCCTTGAAATCTTGTCACTAACTACTATAATTTAAATTCAAATCAAAATTATATTTCATGTGTAGCCCTGTGGAATTTATGTTAGAATGACTTGGATTAAGTTGCAATACAAAAGTGAAAGGTTGTCTTGAAAATTAGTATCCTAAAGGGAAACAACCAATTTTTTTTATCTAAATGAAAATTTCATTGATAATAGAAACTTAAACCTCCAAGTCCCTCTCGAGAAGAGGGTGGAGCCACGGCGGAACAAGGGGGCCCCAAACAGCTTTCTCCTGATCAGTTCTGAGCCCCTCCTGGGCTAAACTGTGAGCCACACGATTAGCAATCCTAGGGACGTAAACCAGCTGTTCCAAAGGCAGCTGTATTGTTGCCATTAACGCCTCCACCTCACGGGCTAGGAGCCCCAAAGAACTCCAATCTTGTTGCGGTGATTTGATAGCTGAAATGGCCTTCAAAGAATCTGATTCCACATCAACCCCTCTCAAACCCAGAAATTGCAGCAGCAACAGACTAGCCTTCACCGCTTCTAGCCCTGCAGCAATCACCGAGACACCAGGGGGACCCGATCCGGAAACAATCAATTATATGTGCTAAATATATATTTTAGCCTCAAAGATTAATTAGTGTGATTCTTTTTAAAATATATATATATAAAACATCAAATTTTGGTTTTCTCATTTTAAGATTTTAAAAAATGAATCAATTTAAATCTTCCATCAATTTGATAACTCTCTTTAGTTAAATTGGCAACGTGAAAAATGCAATATCACCTTTTATATGCTGGCAAAGTGAAAATGACAAAATAGTAGTGAGCATTACTGAAGTAAACTTTTTAAGAGTAATTAACTCGAAAAAAACACATGTATAAAAATTACCGCTTAAGATCATGTTCTATATATACAAATGAAAAAGACTTGTGCAGATTAATTCAAGGCTTTCGTTGTCAACATTGAAGATTTCCTTACGCAAATTTTATTTTCTTCTTCTTCTTCTTAAAAAGTTTATTCATACATGTTGGTACATCTTCATGTCACTCTTTCAATTTATCGAATTGTTGTTATACATATATGATAATCAAAACCTTTTAGCTTCTAAATCATCATTTTAAGATCATTTACACACACAAAATCAACGTAATTTGAGATTATTGATTATTCACATGCATCAACTAAATGAACGGTTCGTCATGAGGATCTTAATTGTCACCAAAACTGTTGATTTATTTTATACATATGAATAACTAAACAACCTTCAATCTTATTAATTTTTTTACGGAGATGATGTTGAAATTATGATTTAGAGAATGCACGGTTCCGATTATGATATATATACAATAATTTGATAAATTGAAAGGGTGGTATGATGAAATATCACCAAGGTGGAATACAAGTATTATCCAAGTGAAAAAGATTTCTTTTTCTAATAAATGAGATGATATCCCGATTTCGACTCCAATAGAGGTTTGGACGTTATATATTTGCATAGAGTTTTTTTTCAGCGAAAATACGAGATTATCGCCCAAGTTTCCATGAAGTTTGATACTTAATGGTTGACTCATCATTTATATGACTTAGTCAAAATTTATTCCCTTTATCGGTGTATTAAAAAAAAATTAAAAAGAACAAGGAATCTAAAAGTCGACTTACTAATTCTTTTGAATGAGGTACCACAAGTCGACTTAAACCTATTAATTTTCGTTATTAATGACATTTCGAATTTTTTTTCTTTTCAAAAGTACTGCATATATTCTAGTGGCGGGTATTCTTCTTTCATTAGTTAGTGAGAATAGTGCTTAGATTCTACTATTATTAATTAATGGAGAGGACATTGTCTATTTATATGGAATTTGAAATCTATAATGATTATCCTTTGTGTGGTTTACTACAATCCCCTACTTTTGAAGAAGAATTCGATTAGACTACCGGTGTATGCGTAATAAGATGAACTTAGCTAGTTGGTGGACCACAAAGCAATTATTACGCATACACGGATAGATTACCGATCGATGTTGGTTCCACTTTTCTTGTTTGTTTGAGTTCAATGACCACAAACTCAGAGAGTTATAGGGAAAAGAAGACTAAGAATCAAAGTGTGAAAAGAAAGAAAGATGTGTGGATTATTTGTTTGTGGCCACTCGTATGGGAAAACAACGTTGAATAATTCCTAACACCATGCAAAACCAAACACGTAGAGACCTATTCTTAACAAATAAAAACTTTACAATCTATAAATTTTCCATTTCATGTGTATTCCTCAGCACTGCAGTGAGCAAAGAAGAAATAAGAAGTTACCTTCGTACATATTCATCGTATTATCTCTAAGGAAGCTTTTGTTGATTGATCAACTTAATTATTCTAATCATCATGGAAATGAAGAAGATCTCCCTTGCCCTCATCGTCGTTGCTGCCTTACTGAGCGTCGTCTTAGCTGCTGACGTCCTTCCCAAGGAGCCAGCAGCTGGTGCTGATGCTGGTGCTGGAGCTGGAGCTACTGCTGCCACCCCCAAGGGCTCAGCAGCCACCGCCCCCGTGGGCTCAGGTGCCACCACCACAAGCTCAGCATCCTCCCCGACTCCCTCCGGTGCCACAGCAACCTCAGCTCATGCCCCTAGCCCATCGGCTGCCACCTCAACCTTGCCCCTCGTTGGCTCTATGGCTGGTGCCTTCCTGATGGCCTTCTTTGGCTATTACCTGCAGTAAGCTCAGAGAATAAAACTTCTCCATCAGAGTTCAAAAATGTACTTGGAAAATGGATTCCAAGAGCAAATTGAAAATTTTTGTTTATGTATTATGTGTTCAAGGACCTTCTTGTTGAATGTTAATAATATATTATAAATATATTCAGTTACCTGTAAAGGATAAATTAAAACTTGAGGAATAAACTGTAACTGTTACAGCTCTCGGGGAAAACTTTCATCATTCACAATTTATAGATATTTAGACAACAGAAAAAAATTTCAATGTCAATTTACAATCTGCAATATGTTATTTTTAACTCTAAACTTCAACCTTCAAACAACACTCTGGTTATTGACAAACAAATTTATGTCATTGATGATACAACTTTTTTTTTCTTGTTTTCGTTTTTTGAACACAACACAATTGCATAACTTACAGTCAAATTGTATTGTCCATAGAAAATTAGGATCCTCCATTAGATTTTTGTGCAGACATGAGACTCTTTGTCAACCAGATTGCTGTTTCTCTAGACGAGACAGCGTCTTCCCCAAATGGTCTAAGCACACCGGCAAGCTCATCAAGTTTTTCCTGCTTTAGTAGCCTTGCACATAGCTCCAAAAGAGACTCCAGTGCATCAGCTCTTTGCTGACTTGGATTTTCCCAGTCACTCTTTGAATCATTAACGCCTATTGCAGTTAGTGTACTCAAGGTGATGTCCCTTGGTGTTGGCGCCTGATTAATCACACGAGCCTCAACCTTTTCTATCTGTGTGGAGCCATTATCGTTGTCTGCCTTTCCCACCACTTCAACTTTTTCTTTCTGTATGGAGCAATCATTGTTACTTTCAGATAACAAGTAGTCCAAGTGAGCAACTTCAGCACATCCATTGGACCTTTGCTTCTCTAAACAGCAACTGACTTCCACCTCACATTTAGCTGATGATGAGCACTTATCATCAGAGGACCCAACTTTTTCAGTGAAGCTTACATTGGACACTGCCAATTCCGTGCAATTCTCTTCTTTAGCACCCTCTCCTTCTGCCCTAGCTTCTTCAACAACTTGTTGATCTTCATATTCCTTTCTGTTCTCGTTGTTCGGAGTCTTGACATCAACCTCTTGCATACATTTGAAATTTGTGGTAGCAGACTCTTCTAGTTCTTCATTCTGAGAATTTGGCGTGCTTTCTGATGTAATCTCAATGTCAGATTCAGTATTTTCCTTTTGGTGTATGCTGACAGTGTCAGCTTGCTTATCTCCATTGCAAACAGATGCTTCTGAATCAGTTGGTCCATCTTTTGAACCATCAGTGGCGTTGGATAATTCCATAGAACAGCTAGTAGGATGAACCCTCTTGGTTTCAAGTTCTTCTGCACTAGCCGTGTACACAGGGTTATCAATGTTTGTTATATATGTATGTGCCACATCAGCACTGCTCTCAAACAGTTGGACCTTTTCCAGGTGGTTTGGTTTTCCAGCCTCTTTGTCTCTGTTGTCTTTTCCGGGGCTGAGCTTGCTAGGCGGTGATTTTCTTGTAGTTTTATCTTTCAAATTGTTTACTGGCTTTACCGGAAGAAAGACATATGATGCATTCCGGCAATGAACGAGGTATGATTGTAAGTGTGGATGCCTTAATAACTCTGCAGCCTAAAGTAATAGATTGTGCCGTTATTAGGAATAAAAAAAGTCTTTAAATTCTCTATATCATGCATGTCAAGGGTTAACTAACTCACTGTTGGTCTGTGTTCTGGACTCTTCCTGAGCATGCTCTTGATGATTTGTTTCCTACGAACCGGAAGGCATACCATATACGTTGAATAAAATGATAGAATAAGAAATCACAGGAAAAGTGGAATTAGAATATTCATCAAAATAGCAACATGATTTCTGATGATTTTGAAGATAGTACTCACAGTGTGGAAGAATACACAATTGGAAGAGGAGAAATGGTGGATCTGTTTATTTTGTTGATAAGCCCAGCCATGTCCTGTTTAATCAAGTCCCCCATTTATACGATTATTACTCAAATCTATGCCAAAGGCTGATTCAGATGCATCAATGGCAGCCAATAATATCAATGCAACATCAACAGAGGAAACTTATACTTACAGGAGCTCTAAATGCAGGTTGATGTGCAGCAATCTCAAACATACAGCAACCTAAAAAGCAATACAAACTAAAAGTTACATCTATACAAGATCATGGCATGAGCCTGTAAAAAGTATAACTATAAGATTGTGAGTTCTTACCAAGCGACCATATATCAGATTTATAGCCATAAGGTATATCTGCCAGGAGCTCAGGGCACATGTAGTTTGGAGTTCCAACAACCTATGTTGAATATATAGGGATTGAAAATGAACTGACATAAATTAGTGGATTCAGTGAAGCTCGACCAAAAATAGTGAGGAATATCCTCTCTAAAAATTGTGTGGCCTTGCGAAATTCAAAATGCTTGAAGCTTGTACTTCATGGGGAAGAAAGAGAGGTTTGTATACTAATCTATGGAATTTTTCATGAAAGAAGCGACGTACAAAGCATTGTTTACAGTCAATGTTAGGAGACATAAAGCTACCAAAAATAAATAAAAGAAAAATAAAAAACATGAGTTCATACCGAAGAAGTAAGATCTTCTGCGTTGAGAAGTTTTGCAAGTCCAAAGTCACCTATAAGGTCCATGCAAGATACACATTTCTTTAATACATCAACAAATAGAAACCAAACTTAAAGCAGCAAAGCATCACTTCTCTTTGTAGCCATCATGTCTACATACCAAGTCGAATGTCGTTGTCCTTTGTAAGGAATATATTGGAGCACTGCAGTTATGATATTTATATTAGAAAAAACATCATATGTTTCTTCACTCAACCAAGGGTATACTAAATTACCTTAAGATCCCTATGAAGTACACGATTGGAGTGCAAGTAGTCCACAGCTAGCAACAATTGAGTCAGCCATTTGCAGAGTTTCTGTGGTGAAAAACAGATTAACAACGCATAAGTTACGTCCTACCCTTTATATATGTACATATACAGAATGTCGGGTTTATTGAATTTCACTGATTACCTCCTCTGGAAAAAATTGCCCTCTGGCCTTCTTTACCATCTCAGCCCTGTCAATAAATGAGTTGCTTCTCATTCAGCAATCATGGGAAGTATTCTGATTGATTTCCTAATCCGTAAGCAATTTTTAAAAAGCTTTTATAAACATTAGATAACAAATACTTTCTTAAAATCCTGATGAGGTCCATCAGTCAGGTTTTAGCTCTCATCCATTAGATTAGATATAGACAGGTGAGATGCATCCCAGCAGTCCAATATCTGATCTAGGGGCTGAGAAACAATACTTCATTTAAGGACCCTATTATGGAACTCAGAAGAAGAGGACTGAACATTAGATATGTGTAGTTTAACATGTTGAGTATGTAAACAAGCTATTAGAATTTCCTCCCGTAAATTGTCTATATATCATGTAGGTTGCCGATCAGTATCCCATTAAGGACGGAAAATAAGTATTCAAACTCATTATAGAAGCAAAAAATTTTGGGGAGTGATTGTCGCACTCCCAATTTCTCCACATGCACTCATCTCTTTTTTTTTATCCAAAGGATTGAGCAAATCAAAACAGATTCAACAGACAGAAACAAGCTGAGGAGTGCAGACAGAGGAAAATAGAATGTGAAAATCACTTCCTAAGATTATTTTTAATGTGACTGTTTAAATTTCTCATTTTAGGCAAAGAAACGCATTCTGTGATAGGAGCCAAAACATAGAATATTGATAATAGAAATTGTTGTTACTTACATGTCACCTCCTTCACAATAGCCAGTTACAATGCATATACAGTCTCCCTGCAGAAAATCTGAACTTTTAAACATGCATCTATGAAGTCAAGTATTGTTGCAACTGCTATAGACTTCTCCAAATTTAGACTCTCTGATTGAATTCAAATATATGTAACTTAAGAATCGTGAATTTACCTTGTCCACCCAAGCATCTTTGTAATCCACAATATATGGATTATTCAACTTTGCAATTAAATTCATCTGCGGCAGAATTAGAGGGATTGGTTTTAATTGAGTAGGAAATAGATCGCTGAGTCTCACTTCAAGAAATTAACAATTAAAGCGGAAAACTTGATACAATATCAGGAGCATATTCAAATGAAATCACTTATTGAGTACACATCGAGGACGATTCAAGTTTTATTGTCATTTCTAAGTTATCAAGAATAAAACTGGAGATTCCGTAACTAGAAGCTTATAATGGAGGATCCACTAGAATCCTATGTCCATAATACTATCAAGAAAGCATCATTTATGAGATGACATACTTTGGATGTCTATACAAAGGCATGCACTTCCCACTAGATTGTAACATAAACAGATCTGGGGTTTTGGACAGCATGAAGAGTAGGCAAGACAAGGAATTTTCATTAAACTAAGATAACAGAACTGACGGTACTGATATGGGCAAACAAGGACTGAATTGAAGCTTATATAATCCTATGTTTGATTAACAAGAAAACGTGAAATAAGGGTATTCGATGTTACATTTGGTTCCTAGGAGAACAGCTGATATGAAATACGGAATATAGCATGTTGAAAAGTGGACAATCTGAAATGAAAATAAATCACAGCTGGCAGTCAGTCCTACTTCTACATTTAACAATATATGCCTAGTTTTCGAAAATGCAACCTCTTGGTGAGCTGTGCGTTTGAACTTCTCCGTTTGCTTAGCCAAACGAATCTTTTTCAATACATACCTATTGAAAGAAAATTCAATCATTAAACATGGTTAAAGGAAATTTGAGCTAGACACCAGTTGTACTATCAAGTATAAAATATTCAATTCTCGACTAGCCCTTGTCAAAATTCATATTCAGTTTTCTTCAAATCTATCTTTAATAACAAAATTGTCTTACAGATTAAAATATTACATTATGAAAAATTCCCTTTTAAAATAGAAAGAAAATGGAAAACAAGGTTGGTAGAAAATACTCTTACTTTTTTCTCTGAGTCTTATGAAGAACAAGAAAAGCAGCTCCGAAAGCCCCTCTCCCAATCTGCTCTATCACTTCATAATCCTCCATCTTCGACTTCATTTCACCATCGTCAGCCTCCATAGCCACCTAAAAAGACCTTCAAAACCCAGAAAATACACAGCTCAGTAACCCCACCTATTAACCCAATTTGGATCAAGTTCAGAAACTCACTTCCATACAATAAAAACAAAATTTAATGCTGCAACAGAAAAGGAGGTCCCAAAATTCAAAAACCCAGAAAAGAAAAGTTTCAGAATTACCAAAAAAACAGCTCTAATCAGCTAACTTCCAAGTAATGTTCCTGAAAGGATGAGTCTTTGAGCCTTTGAGGTTCCGGATTTGCCCAGAAAAGACTCGAGAGATCTTATTATAGGTAAGCGACAGAGAGAGACTGAGACAGAAGGAAAGAGAGGGTGAAAGAGCAAACTCAAGCAAAAGCAACAAAACAACACTAAAAATGATGATGAAGATTGAAGAGTGTGATGACTTACCAAAAAGAAAACAAAGGTTGAGACTTGAGAGAGTTAGAGGTGAGAGAGGGTGGAGCTGAGGGGGGTCTCTCTCCTGAAAGTAAAAGCAAATGTAGTAATTATGTTCAAAATTAAAAAAATTTGTTTAATGGGAAGTTGATTATCTACCAAATAGAAAGTAGCTAAAGTGACAGGTATTCAAGAATGAAGACTAAAAAGAAAGAAAAAGAAAGCTTTGCTTGCATTTTCAGACTCATGGGAGAGAGGGAGACTCTCTCTCTCTCACCAGGGAATGTTTTTCCAGCTCTTGGTTGTGATGTCACCGTCCTTGCAACTTAAAAATCTAATATTATTTCTTTGGGTTTTTTTGTGTTTTTATTTTTATTTTTTGTGGTTTTCTTTGTAAGGGGGTAGCAAGTACTTGGCTGTTAATCTCTTAATCTTTTTTATGAGTATAATTATTCTTTTTAATATCTCATGAGTTGTCAGTTGTCTCCATATTTTTTTTTTTTATGAAGAAATTAAAACTCACCAAGGCGTTGAAGTTGACCATGATTGCTTGGCCACCAACCACCATGGGCAATGGCCCAATGTCCATTGTTGGAAGTTGCAACCCAAGTTGTATGCTACCTCGCGGTTGGTGATGGATGAAAATGGAATTTAAACTTAACCAAAATGTGGGTTGTATGTGCAAATTCCTTTTTGGTAATGTGAGGGACCAACGAAACAGCTTCAACTACAAACAATTGCTCACACTCATACATACTCTTAACCCTTTTATGCAGCGAAATCAGCAGATTATGGAACAATGAAGATGTTTTCATATTCTAAAATCTCAAGTAATTGCCTCGATTTTTAAGAGTCTCGAGGGAAATTGCACTATGTTAGCACAAATCTTCACCTATCGATTTTTGTTTTCAAAAAGGGCGCATCGAATGATAAAACAGCAAAATCTTCTTTTTACATGCCAAAGTAGCATTGGGCAAATCCACCTAGAAACCATGGACAGAGAAAAAACTCACAAGTTTTCAGGCACACTCATAGTTCTAACAGAAGTCATTACAGCGTTGGAAAAAAAGAAATTCAGTGCACATTTATCAGTCTAATAGAGAACCTCTCACTTTAGGAGGTTGAGTTACTTGTGCTTTGAATTTCTGGAACGTTTCCTTTCAAGTCTTCTCTGTGCAGCCTCAAATTCTTCGTCTGTGGGTTCAGTAGTGGGTTCAGTAGCACCCCCACCGTATCTGGAAACTAGAGAAGAGAACATAGAATCAAACTGGCTTTTCCTCTCACTTCTGCGTCCAGATATGATTGCATACATATCTTCTGACTCTTTCTTTGGACTGTACAAGATTTAAGCAGAGGTTTTTCATTATTTGGTCGAGTGAAGAATCAATTTAAGCAATAAAATAAACTTGCTGTGAAGCACTTACTTCTCCTTCCTCCTCAAAGGGCTAGTAGGAGGTTCTGTTTGAGATATTTTCTTCGCCCACTTCACGTAGGCTTTCGTTGATTTAAGTTCTCCTGAGAGAGAGAGAGAGAGAGAGAGAGAAAGTAAGCAACATTAAAAGATACTAATGCACACCATTAAATGCAGGAAAATTCAGTACGCTCAAGAATACAACAACGGAGTCAATATTACTTGCATATAAAGGTTCATTTGTTTTGACTCTAGATGCGCCAATAACAATCATTAGAAATCAAATGAAAGATCCGACTATGATGGTTTAGAAACATTCAACAGTGACTGATAGACACACCAATCAGAAAGAGTAACTTAAATCAAGTTGAAGGATAGTGCTAGGGCAAGAGGCAAATGAGAAACGAATAAGAGTAATTAGGAAGGGTTTAGAATGAAGGACAGCATGGAGGACCAACATTCTTGTAGCAAACTCAGTAATTAGAAGAAGACTCTTCTGATGTTTTGTAAAACCGGAACTGGAAGCAGTCTCAAGAGGAAAGAATCTAAATGGCAAGCCCGACTATGGACCAACTAAAGGGGCCATCTCATTCAACATTGAAGTTAATAAGATTGCCTACTATTGTAATGTTGATATCTTTCAGTTGAAGTAACCGACCATGGCTCGCAAGCCAGGTCTAAGCTCAAATTAAATTATTCCAGTAAGAATATGACACATAGGGCTTGTTTGGTGGATCGTATCATATTCAATTACATAACTCTTTAAATGGTATTTTGAAAGTAGAAGTGGATGCTTATTCATTGTGAGGGGATTAGACATGGAAGGATACCTACCTCTCTTAATCCTACAATTGTGAGGGGATTGTAATGGATATGTTTCCTTCTATGTTAAATCCCTTTACAATGAAAGAAAAATTCACTTCTACCTTCAAAATACCTTGAATTTGATGAGTTATACAATCCAATCCAATACAATCCACCAAACAAGCCCATAAGCTTGGTAGGATTACTGAACTTTCCTTTCTTTCTTTTTTTCTTTTTTTTTTCTTTTTTTTTCTCTTAAGACATCATTAAAAGGAAAGAATACATTCTGATTTTGGCAATAAACTTAAATTTGCTAGAAATGGATTTGAATCATTTGAAAACCATGTATTCACTCAATCACTTGAAGATAAATTTGCACTCATAAAAATATATCAAGCAATAAAACCAGAAACACAAACAAATATCCAAAAAAAAATGATGAACGCACCTGCATCTATTGCCTCATCAAGAATATCCTTGAAACGGTGTGAATCAAGTTTAGGATCTGAACAAAGCATTGAACAGAAGACTCTGCAATGGAATAACTGTCAAACACCAAACAGGAAACCAAAAGAAAAAGACGATAGACACAATGAATTGTGGTACTTATAATACCTTTTCATGTTACCCTTGTACTTGCTATATAGATCAATCAAATCTTTCTTCTCGGAATCAGATCCTCTATAGTTTTCTTTAAACTCTTCAATGTCAGCTTCAGTGATCTGCAATATGATGTGTATGATGTCATAAATCTAAAGAAAGTGTGGAAAGTATAAACGACACTATTGCATCAAAACACAGCATGAAGAGGTGAGAACATCGTGACCTTTCTATGCATCGTTCGGAGAAAGCGATTCAGATCCTCAACAATATCACCAGTAAGGCCCTGCTCATTAAAAATGACAACCCAAATAAGCACTAATTAATGAATAAGGCAATAATGGATTTCCCAGAATATCAAAAACCCTTGAATTTGATCTGCCAAATTAGTTGAGCGATTAGGAGGATTGTGATTATTCTAACCTAATATCATCAGCACTGACATATTTACTAGTCATTTCTAGTAATGAATCACACTACACAGCATATTTCTATAAATTAATGTCTCATGATTACGAGTTTTTCTTTGAATTGCAAAGAAAAATAAAAATAATGAAACTATAAAAATAAAACCATTACACTCACATCATCATCAGCGCAACCAGTCTGGTCATAAAGTGACCGTTTCTCCTCATCCCCGAGAATTGAGATCACTTTTTGCAATTGCTGAAACTTCTCTTTAGCTTCCTATACAAACCAAAATGACAAATTACGATTTACAGCCAAACCACGAGAAAATCAGAACAAAAATAAAATAAAAGCATAATTTTTTATCAATTTCACCTCATTGCCAAGATTTTTATCAGGATGGAGTCGCAATGCTAACTTATGATACGCTTTCTTTATTTCATGTTGGGGCGCGCTTCTGTCCACACCAAGAATCTACACAACAAACAAACCCAAATGATTAAAACCCCCAATTTTCCAAATTAGGGCAAGAAAACTCTCACACAAATCCAATTAATAGCTGAAAGGAGGAAACCAAGACATTAATCGAATCACAAAAAAGATTCTTTAGGGCAATGCTTGAACACCTCGTAGAGGTTCTTCTCTTCGGTGGGAGTGGAGTCGCGATCTTCGTCGCTTTGTTGTTGCTCTTCTTCTTCGACTTCTGGTGCTTCCTTTTTCTCAGAAGCCCTAGCCCTCTTTCTCTTGCCCATTTTCGAATCAGACAGTTTGAAATTTGGAGAAGGCGATCAAGTATTTTATATGTGGATTTAGATCTTCGATTTGTTCCCGCCAATTTGCCCTCCAATTTGCCTTTTCCCGCCGCGAGAATATGGTTGAGTAATTGCTTCACTGATCTGCAGCAAGTGGGCTGGACTGGACCCACTACTTGGGAGAGGGTGAAAACCCAATTTAACTGATCAGACCGACCTAACCAACCAAGGTGGGTCGGGTCGGGTCAGTTTTCAAAGGAAAACTAGAAAGTAGATTTTACTGTTTCTTCAATAAAACAAGATATTTTACCTCACCAAAATAAAAACAAGGTATTTTACTTCTAGTACTACGTTTTATTGGTATTTCAACTTTCGTATTCGGCAAGATCCATGTGTCCATATTACCAATAACCCAATGCATTTGAGGTTGTCCAGTGAGACGATTTGACAGAATTGCATATAACCATCTGTCTGATTGTCGAGTACTTTTTGCTAGGTACTTTACATTCAGTAAAGCGAACGTTCGTGTACAATAACATTGAGACGTTTGCCAACCACGACGGAGGACCCTAAGAGTTGGGTCGGTCGACTATTTTTGAAGACCTTGCTTGCAAGGAGGTGGACCCTAGGCCTAGAATCGTTTCTTGCTCGGCCGTGATCGTTTGAAGAAAAAGTCAAGAGCGTGAAACCCAAGACACACACCAAATATATCAATTGCATTCAGCCGAACACGGTCGTAGCTAGCACACCTGCACACAGTTCCAGATAGAATGACACCAAATTTCAGTAGTGTAGGTTTATTGCTTTGTAAATTGAAAATACTGCAACAAAACTATACAAACTTGGTATGAAAATAACCTCCAAAATAATGATAATAAAAACAAACATGATTAGAAAAAACTAGGATAAACTACTAATTAATCCTTGACAAGATTGTATTTTACTTAAAAGTTGGAATATGATAATTTTTTAGTCTTAGGTCCCTCCATTATTTTTCAGTCATGCATGTTTATTGTGTCATCTTCTTGTACAATGCATGATTAGGATTCTTTTAACCCCTATTTTATAATTAAACTTAAAACACTTTTATAATTAAACTTATATATTACAATTGATTTTTTTTTCTTTGAAACCAAAAATGAAATCTGTATTGTTTGGGGTTTAACGATAGGGTATAGAAAATTTTAGGGAGGGGGTGGGGGGTGTTTAGGTAGGGGTGGTGGTGGAAGAGCTTATGACTTAGGGTTTAGGGTTTAATTCTTGCATTTTGGGCACAAAATCCAAGAACTAAACTAACCTAATTTTTTAATATCGGATAATAAAGATTTTTCAAATTTGAAGTTTAAAAATATTTTTGAAGAATTCTTGCTCTTAATTGTCATGTTTTAAGTTGGATTGTCCTTACATTACTCCTTAAAATGAACAAGTGAAAAAGAAAAAAGATTATAAGTGGGAGTAATGTTTTTATAAAATAGAAAGGAAAGAAAACTACTAAATAGGGATTAAAAGCTTTAAAGGGTCAATTTCATTGTTTGAGATACCAGACGTCACCTCTTGTGGGACTTAAAATTTGCGTTAATTCATGGTTTCCCTCATCTAAGCCTACCCACTTCTTCAATATGTTATAAGAAGTTTTGGGTTTGATTCGTGTAAAGCATGATGTCGATATTTAACGTGTATAATTTTTCTTTTTTCATATTGTTGCTTAAAAAAACATAGAGGTCTAGCCAACCTTGTATGTGTTGTGCGGAAGCGTCTCAAGCCAATATAACAAATATGAAGGCAAAATATGAAAACTAACAATCCACGAAGAACACAAAGGATTTAAGTGGTTCGGCTATAAAGTTGTTCAGTCATTATTTAAGCATAATTTTGATGTCTTTAAGTACCTCTCTTGCATGTATTTTGAATGATTGTGTGCCATCAATAGTAGAAAATGATCAATCTTATGAGACTTGCGCAGATTTGGAAAGATAGGTGAATTCTGAGAAGAACGCAAAAAGAATGGATCAAATCAAAGTTATAACGAAGAAGTGATCTCAAGTTGAAAACCGGGTCCTTCTCAAGTCACCGAGACATGTCCTGCGACATGTCCCAAGCCTGCCAACCGAGTCCATGTAATGCGCCCTAATCGTGTCTCGGAGATGTATACCGAGTCCCTGGCGTATCTCAGACTGCACCATGATGATGTCCCTACCGAGTCCCAGTCTGCGCACAAATTGAGTCCCAGGACATGTCCCTGGTCCGCCAGCGGTGCACCAATTTGTACCCTATGCGCCTGCGATGTACCAAGTGTACCAACCTAGAATCTTATGCACTTGTAACAAATGCTTGGAGAGCTTCATAAGCGCAGTCTCAGATCAGGTCATGAACGCGTCCCTGGTCCTTCAAAGATAGTCCATCCGAGAGCCCAAGTCCTTGACCAATTCCGCCAAGTTCCAGGTCCTTCATAACCAAACCTATGCACTTAGCCATTTCATGCCAGGGTTTTAATAAGTGTTTGGCGTGCCTCAGAAGCGCAGTACTAGAGTGAGTATTGGGGCGTGCCCTGATAGTGTCCAGAATTGAGTTCCAAGACGTGTATGCGCCCTAATTAGGGCGCAGTTTTGTGATAAGGTGTCTCGGCCAGCTTTTGAGTGAGCCCTGGGCCATATACCATCAAGTTACATTGCAAACCAGCCCAAGATATGGTTTGGGCCAGCTGCTTAGGTTCAATACATGCCAAGTTTCAAGAAGTCTTGAAAAAGGCCTGAAAGTACCTAATTGAGGTCCATACGTGCTCTAAATGTCCAAGGCTTGGCCTAGCCCATTGTTTGACGTCCAAGAAACCCTAGAGGGGTCCCAAACGTAGCTTTTCCAAACAAGAAAGCTCAGAAGACAAATCCTAAGGGGTTGCCGCACTAGTCCAATTCCTAAGGGGTTGCCGCACTAGTCCAATTCCTAAGGGGTTGCCGCACTAGTCCAATTCCTTGTCCAATAAGGAATCTCTTTTTGGGTTGTTTTCTTGACAAACTAGGACAGCAATTTAAAGTCAGTTTGTAAATGGATTCCTACCCTAATTAGTCTCCTACTTTCTAGGGGATTGGGGTTCCTTTATATAGGAGTCTTAGGCGTCAATTTGAGGGTTCTAGACCCTATTTCTAGACCTAGCCGCTGATTACCTTTAATTTGACAGTTTTTATAGTTTTAAGCACTTGGAGCTTTGGAGAGGAAGTGAGACGCATAGAAGGAGTCCTAGAGCTGCCTTGGTGTGTTGTTCAGGGTTCTTGATTGTATCTTGAGTTTCTTTCGTTTATTTGAGTATTTTAATTATGAATTCAATTATGTTTTATTTTTCAATTATTCGTGAGTAGCCTTTATAAGATTAGGGCTGCTTGAAGCCCTAGCCATGTTAGTTATTTAATTGGATTTCTGGCTCTTGATTTTAATTGCTTTGAATGTTGAATTTTTTGGATTACTTTGCTTAATGACCTTAATTTATGCCTATAAGATTGATCACCTTGTTTGCATATAATTATTGATGTAATTGCTTGACTGACCGTCATATCATCTAGTGATTTGTAGCATCACGGGTAGGTGGAGGGACGCCTATTCATAATCTAAACTCATGACGACCTAGCACTGCACATCACTTTTCTAGGGGTAGTGTAATGTCATTAAATTATCTTTGTACTTCATGCATCATCTTAAATGGTAGGTGACAGACGTTCTAGAGTACACATCATGCTTAGAAAATGCCAAGTAAGAGAGGATAATATATGTGGAGTGGCCCAACCATCGGGACCTCTGCATGGGCATTTAATTCAGAGAGTTCATAGAAATTAAATTAAGGAAATCTGGTTAATAACTATAATTGGTTAGAATGGATAGTAAGCTTTAATTTGCCTTAGTTAATTAATCAATCAAATCATCATCTTTATTGCATTTTCATTACTTGCAACTTTAATTTACTTGTTTTAATTTATGTTTTCCAAATACATCAAAACCCACCTTTGCGTGTGAGAGTGTGTGTCTTTACTAATTTGGTATCTTGTGTTTTGAGTTAATTGATATATGAATTCTAAGTGGGTTTAACCGTTGAACAAGTCCTCGAGGGATCGACCTTTGCTTGCTATTTTACTATCTTAACCGATTTGTATACTTGCAAAGTTATAACTAGTGGAAAGAAAGTTCATATTTATTGTGTTCGTTAGTTTTACTATCAAGTTTTTGACGCCGTTGCCGAGGACTTGTCCCTCAACGGTGCCCATTTAATTCATATTTACTTAACTCAATTTTGTAATTTTTCTCATGTACATATGAACAACTCATACATGGCTATGGGACCTTGGAATGATCCATACATGGAGACAGGAGTTTGGAACAATCCACAAGGGTGCTGCAATCAGCCGGAATTCCATTATCAAGAATACCCGGATCCATATAATCAAGGATGGGGAAATCCTCCTAATTGCACATGGAACACCACTCAACCAACTCATGAACTCCAAGCTGCGCAACAGACCTTGATACACACCTTTGAGGCCTATAAACAGCAAACTCAAGAGCTGTTGGAGCGCATGGATGAGAGACATGAACAGAGCATGCGGCAATTTGCATTCTACACGAGTCCATGCGAAGAGATGTCCTTGTCCCCACCAAGTGAAGTTGTAGATGTTGATCATGATGACGCTATCATAATGCCAACCCTTCGACAAGTGCTTGCCATGGAGGTCGTGGAGTCCACCCAAACTTCGTTGTGGACCATGATACGAAGCATGGAGGCTTGTAATCAAAGTATTAAAGCCGCTACTGAAGAAGTCTGATAGCTGAACCATCACAAGGATGATGAGCATAATGAGGACACCATCACACCAGCACTTCAACAGCCTGCCATTGAGGCCGTGGCTCCTAGCCAAGCCCATGATGTGACAGTGTCTCCCGATTCTACTCAGATTGAGCAGTGGGACACACCCAATTCATACCCTCCAATATACTTTTCCTTTTATAATATTTATGATTCTGATTTCATGTTAACTATACCTCTTTTCTTTGCACTCATAAATTGCAAAGCGAAATGGAAGAAAACTGGGAGGAAGAGAATAGGACGGATGATGGTGACGAGGACATCCAGGCCAAACCCATGCCCCTGCCCTACATGCTGCCTAGCAGCACTGCACTGCTCAGCAGCATTGCGCTGCCCCAAGCCGTGCCGCATGATCTGCCTCATGACATGCCTGCAACGCTACCCCAAACTCAGCCTCAAGTTGCACCTGATCTGCAGCCCACAGTCGTGCCCACCTTGCTGCCCCAACACACGGCTCAGCCAAGAGACAAGGCCAAGGACCAGCACCAGGTTATGCCTCCCAATCTGCAGCCAGCCATGTCTCAGTTCATGCCCATGGACAAGGACCCGATTTCGAAGTCACATGCGCCTCCTAAACTTAATCCTGAAACACTTGACTTTAAATTTAATGAGGCACACTCGGATGTGAATTTTGATTCAGTTACTAACGATGTTGTATCTATCCTTCATAGGTCCCACAACGAAAACAAAAGGAAAGTGCTGGTGGCCCTCAACTTGGTCCCCCTCTTCAAGGTCAAAAAGAAAAATCAACGGAAGGGATCAAGGAAGACTTCAAGGGCGTACAAGGCACAACCAAAGATGTTCCACCACAAGCATTGTCCAAGGAAGACATTCAATAATGGACAAAAACTGCTCTCATTCAAATCACTTCTCAATCTCTTTCCCGATAAGTTATGTTCTCGTGGGTGGATTCCTTGGTGTGTTTCTAACCTTTTTCTCCATGATGCAGCGCAGATTCTACAACAAGAGGCTTATAATCGGTTCCATGTTGATGTTGAAATCTTGGGCACACCACCAAATGCCTAGCAAGCCATGCCACGTCTTGCCCAGACGTTAAATAAAGCGCTCCTAGGAGGCAACCCAGCCCAGGTTTGTGTTTCCTTTCATTCTATTGTTTATGCCCTATTGCGCTATCTGAACCTTCATTCTGTTTTTGTCATGCATATTGCTTATCACATTGAGGACAATGTTCAGTTTAGGTTTGGAGGTGTGGATTGAATTTTTGCATATAGAAACAAGTAGGCTATAACTTTTGAGATTTTCAGTTTTAGTTTTTTTTTTGTTGTGTTAAGTTTTTTCTCTTGAATAGTATTATAACATGTTAATAGGAGTGTCCATGCTAAGTTAACTATTTTTTTTTTTTCTACTAAGAGTCATGTCATAGTTAGTCATAATCTACACTTCACAATGCCACATTTTAAGTGATTAAGTGAACGAAACAACTGAATTTAAGTGAACTTTAGAAAATTAGTGGAGACTTCCCTATGAGATCTTTGAGCCTAATTGTCATTCTTTCTAAGGGATATACTTGTTTCTACTCTTAAACACTCATCGCTTTTTGTTCATAATTGTTGATCTCATTACATCATTTTGCATTGAATTTTAAAGAACTAACATCATTTAGATACTCTTGATTTGATGTGTGGTTTGCCATAAGAAGTGATGTAGGCTATGTGTGCTTCACCTCTAAAAGCTTTATCCTACCCAATTGCATGCTCCCTGAGCCAATTTTGAAGCCAAACACTCAGCCTTTTCTTTCATCACCCAAAGTATAACATAACCCAAATACTTAACCATTCATAAAAGACATGCCCTATAACCTCAGTTTGTGCTAAGGTTGCCCTAAATGAGATTCAAGGTGAGAATGAAAAGTGAAAGGAAGTGATGCCCAATTCCAATGACATTGGCGTTTTTATCAAAGGATGAAAGTTCAAAGTTCAAAGTTTTGAAGAGTGAACAGCTCTACAAGTGACAAGCTACATGAAAGTTCGAGGAATTCATTGCATGATCTTAGTTCAATTCAATTCAAAAGAAAATGCAAAAAAAATCAAGAAAACAAAAGAAAGTAGAAAAGACGTTGAAAAAAAGAAAGAAAAAAAAATTGAAAAACAAAGTGAATTGAGCCAAGTGAGCCAAGAACCTCGAAATAAGCCATCAAGAAAGCACAATGACGTGGGCCTTAAGCAAGGATTCAGTTTAGAAATTCAAAGTTTGAGTCATGACTTCTCATGCCTTGGCACAACTCAGGTTCGTTGAATCCCATCCTTCCTTTCTAAACCCTAAAGCTTGGCCCCGTTACAACCTAAAATGGAAGACCTAACTGATCTTAAGGACAATCATGCTAAGGATTAAGGTACGTATCTATGTTCTTAAAGTTCAATTCCTTTCGTGAGATCTTAATTTCCATAAAGTGTTGTTCTTTGTTGCTAATCATATGTGATAAAACTTGAATTTCATAACATAAAATCATCACATATGCTTGAAAATAGTGAAAGCCTAGGATTCTTGAGTGAATTGAGAGTTGCCTAGTGAGGATTAGAGTCAAGGAGAAATATTTCTAAGGTGCTTAGTTGAAGTTGTTTTAAAGCATGATCACTTGAAATTTTGGCACTTACACTTGGCACATGACACTCATGGCATCTCCTTTAGTTCTGCAAAGCATGTCTACTTACTATGATTCCTATTAGCTTGTTAAAAGTACTAACTTTAGCATTGTAGTTGTCTAAGTAAAACGTTTGTGGGTATCGTTCTGCTATAACCCTCAGGAGACAAAACTCCTCCTACTAGGAAGACCTAGGGGTTTAAATGTTCTATCTTAACTAAGATCGAGTCTTTTCATTTTGTTAAGTTTGTTTTGCTCAAGGAATAGCAGAAGATAGGTTTGGGGGTATTTGTTCAGTCATTATTTAAGCATCATTTTGATGTCTTTAAGTACCTCTCTTACATGTCTTTTGAATGATTGTGTGCCATCAACAGTAGAAAATGATCAATCTTGTGATACTTCTACAGATTTTGAAAGATAGGTGAATTCTGACAATAACGCAAAAAGAATGACTCAAATTGGAGTTATAACGAAGAAGTGATCTCAAGTTGAAAACTCAAGTTGAAAACCGAGTCCCTATCAAGTCACCGAGACATGTTCCGCAACATGTCCCAAGCCTACCAACCGAGTCCATGTCATGCGCCCTAATCGTTTCCCTAAGACGTGTACCAAGTCCCTGGCATGTCTCAGACTGTACCCTGATGATGTCCCTATCGAGTCCCAGTCTGCGCCCAAACTGAGTCCCAGGACATGTCCCTAGTCCGCCAGCGGTGCACCAATTTGTACCCTATGCGCCTGTGACGTGCCAAGTGTACCAACCTAGAATCTTATGTGTTTGTAACAAATGCTTGGAGAGCTTCAGAAGCGCAGTCTCAGATCAGATCATGGACGCGTCCCTGGTCCTTCAAAGACAACCCATCTGAGAGCCCAAGACTTGTCCCAAGTCCTTGACCAGTTCCACCAAGTTCCAGGTCCTTCAGAACCAAACCTATGCGAGTAGCTATTTCATGCCATGCTTTTAATAAGTGTGTGGTGCACCTCAGAAGTGCAATACCATAGTGATTATTGGAGCGTGTCCATATCGTGTCCAGAATCGTGTTCCAGGACGTGTCTACGCCGTAATTAGGGAGCAGTTTTGTGATTAGGTGTCTCGGCCAGCTTATGAGTGAGCCCTGGGCTATATACCGTCAAGTTACATTGCAAACCAGCCCAAGACATGGTTTGGGCCAGCTACTTAGGTTCAAGACATGTCAAGTTTCAAGAAGTCTTTAAAAAGGCTTGAAAGTGCCTAATTGAGGTCCATACGTGCTCTGAATGTCCAAGGCTTGACCCAGCCCATTGCTTGATGTCCAAGATACCCTAGAAGGATCCCAAACGCAGCCTTACCACACAAGAAAACTCAGAAGACAATTCCTAAGGGGTTGCCGCACTAGTCCTATTTCTTGTCCAATAAGGAATCCCTTTTTGGGCTGTTTTCTTGACAAACTAGGATAGCAGTTTAAAGTCAGTTTGTAAATGGATTCATACCCTAATTAGTCTCCTACTTTATAGGGGATTGGGGGTCCTTTATATAGGAGTCTTAGACGTAAATTTGAGGGTTCTAGACCCTATTTCTAGACCTAGCCGCAGATTACCTTTAATTTGACAGTTTTTATAGTTTTAAGCACTTGGAGCTTTGGAGAGGAAGTGAGACGCAGAGAAGGAGTCATGGAGCTGCCTTGGCGTGTTCTTCAAGGTTCTTGATTGTATTCTGAATTTCTTTCGTTTATTTGATTATTTTAATTATGAATTCAATTATGTTTTGTTTTTCAATTATTCGTGAGTAGTCTTTATAGGATTTGGGCTGCTTGAAGCCCTAGCCATGTTAGTTATTTAATAGGATTTCTAGCTCTTGCTTTTAATTGCTTTGAATGCTGAATTTGTTGGATTACTTTGCTTAATGACCTTAATTTATGCCTATAAGATTGATCACCTTGTTTGCATATAATTATTAATGTAATTGTTTGACTGACTGTCATATCAGCTAGTGATTTGTAGCATCAAGGGTAGGTGGAGGGACACCCATTCGTAATCTAAACTCATGACGACCTAGGACTGCACATCACTTTTCTAGGGGTAGTGTAGTGTCATTAAATTCTCTTTGTACTTCATGCATCATCTTAAACGGTAGGTGATAGATGTTCTAGAGTACACATCATTCTTAGAACATGCCAAGTAAGAGAGGATATTATATGTGGAGTGGGCCAACCATCGGGACCTCTGCATGGGTACTTAATTCAGATAGTTCATAGTAATTGAATCAAGGAAATCTGATTAATAACTATAATTGGTTAGAGTGGATAGTAAGCCTTAATCTGCCTTAGTTAATTAATCAATCAAATCATCATCTTTATTGCATTTTCATTACTTGCATCTTTAATTTACTTGTTTTCATTTCTGTTTTCCAAATACATCAAAACCCCTCTTGGCGCATGTGTGTGTGTATTTACTAATTTGGTATCTTGTGTTTTGAGTTAATTGATATATGAATTCTTAGTGGGTTTAACCGTTGAACAAGTCCTCGAGGGATCGACATTTGCTTGCTATTATATTATCTTAACCGATTTGTATACTTGCAAAGTTATAACTAGTGGAAATAAAGTTCATATTTATTGTGTTCGTTATTTTTACTATCAAAAGCCTAGGTCCACGGGCGAAGCCGGTGAGGAAATTTCACTAATAACGAAAGGAGATTACAAAAGAGATTAACTCTCACAACTCAAATCTCAATTACACCCAAAGCTCTCTCTCTCTCTCTCTCTCTCTCTCTCTCTCATACAAACGATGCGGCACCACAACCAAAACATAAGAAAGGTTTTTAGACCTTTCACAAATATGTGTCTGCACACACAGCAGACAAAGAGAAATCAATGTGCCAATTATATACTAAATTATATACTAGTCTAACTTTACCAAATCCTATAAGGAGTACAAATCAATATCCTTATAAGACAAGAAACCAAACTCCTACAAGGATTAGCATCCCTAATCCTTATAGAACATGCAACCCAAAAAGCTAACAAGAGTAAGCAATAATTGACCCAACAAAGGCTAACTAATTGACCTAAAATTTAAGCCAAATTACAACAATCTCCATCTTGACTTAAATTTTACTTAAGTCTTCAGACGAAAGTTTCCTCCAACGGCTTCTCCAACCCAAAACATGCCCAAGCATGCAAACCAAAAAGTGCCTTGATCAAAACAGAGTGATTCAAACGAGAAATTGAATTCTCCAACATCACCGAACAAAACCAAGCACACCAAACAAAGCTGAATGAAGCATTATATACTTGAACTGCAAACTCCACCTGCTCACAAACACCATGGTCCGAAACTGTACAAATAGACTTACTCCACAAATGTATGGCATATTCTCCAAAACAAAACTGATCACAAATTTTGGTGGCAAAGGTTCTAAGTACCACAAACAAAACCATTCACCCCAAAAACGAATCCTAGGAATACCAAATTTTGCCTTTAAGTCAAGCCTACCATCATTATTTGAGCACCAACAAGACAACAAATCCAAATAACCAGCAGGAACAAATCCATATCTCAACAGAGTCTTCAAATCAATTGCAGTATATGGAGACAAACCAAATAACAGAGAGAAACAAATTCAGCCAAAAGTCTGTAGACCAACCAAATTAGAAAGCATGATCGAAGCTTTCTCTAAGAAGAACCACACAAATGTTCTACAATTTCGCAGAAACTAACAAATTGGCCCTCACAAAGTATACATCTATCAAAACCTCCACCAACATCTGAATTTGACAAAGAACAAATTGATGTAGAAACTCACATCCAAATTTCTCAAATTTAGAACAAATAAATCATCAAATTGGTTTTGGATAGGTCAACATACAAACAAATAGAGAATACGAATGCTACTTTAACTGCAGCCATAACTGGTGAGGGATTATCAAAAATCTCCAAGTCATTCCTCCCATCAAATTTTCCAATTCTATATTACGCCGTCATACAAACATAACCCAAGTCGAAACTCAAGCTCTGATACCAATTGTTGTGTGGAAGCGTCTTAAAACAATATAACAAATATGAAGGAAAAATATGAAAACTAACAATCCACAAAGAACACAAAGGATTTACGTGGTTCAACTATAAAGCCTACGTCCACGGGCGAAGTCGGCGAGGAAATTCCACTAATAACGAAAGGAGATTACAAAAGAGATTAACTCTCACAACCCAAATGCCAATTACACCCAAAGCCCTCTCTCATACAAACGATGCAGCACCACAACCAAAACATAAGAAATGGTTTTAGACCTTTCACAAATATGTGGCTACACACACACCAGACAAAGAGAAACTAATGTGTCAATTATATACTAGTCTAACTTTATCAAATTCTATAAGGAATACAAATCAATAATCCTTATAAGACAAGAAATCAAACTCTTACAAGGAATAACATCCCTAATCCTTTAGAACAAGGAACCCAAAAAGCTGATAAGAGTAACTAATAATTAGTCCAACAAAGATTTACTAATTGACCTAAAATTTAAGTCAAATTACAACCTATGACTATGGGTCTAGCCCAACCAACTCTTTAATCCCCGAACTCAGACAGTCCGACTCGGATAATAAATGGCAACACCAAAATTAAATGCTCGTCCCAGGGCGAAGATTACAGGCAGCATTGCCGACTCAGTGAACGTGTTTGTTGCCAAAGAGGAAAGGTTCAGTTTTTAATAGCAAAGGCAGACCCCATGAGACTCCAAACCAAAACCCAAAACCCAAAACCAATCCTCTTTATCTTCTTCGCTTCATATTTTTTTTTACTTTTTATATTTTCGCCTCTAGTATTTATAATTTATTTACAATTATCTCGCAATTTCCTCCTGGATCAGGTATCAAAAGCATTCCCTCTGTATATAAAAGAATTATGGATTGCTGTGGTCTAAATGCAACTAGGCCTTTTTGCTGGTATAATAAGGATTTTTATTTTTGAGATTTAGAACTTGGACTTGAGTGATAAAAGAAGCCTGAGACAGACATATATATGTATATGGGCTACGGAGTGGATTGTGGAGCTCTTTCTGGGTTTTCATCTATTGTTGGGAAGTGGAGTGGATCTGTGGGCAAGAGAGAACAGTTTGCACCTGGGAAGTGAACTGTGTAGTTGGTTTCTTTTATTTTGTCTAGAAGAAACCTATTTGAAGTGCATAAGAATCGAATGTGTACGTTAATGATCTTATGTGACTTACTTACACAATCTTAGATGAAATTTGTATATGAATATATGGGTTTATGGTTTATCCTTATGCATGAGGAGGAAGCTCACATATATTTCCTTGAGAAGAGTGTGGCCACCCCCGAGCTCCGGCCAACTACCACTCCTCATCTAAATGAACTCTTGTGCTACTATTATTTTTCGGTCTTTTAGGAACATATTCTTCTGTTTACCTAGAACAAAGTTCTTGAGAGAGTTGAAATTACGATTTAGGTCAAGAAAAGTTATGTCCTTTTCATTTTCCAAAGGCTACACTTGTGGTCAGGTAGGAATCTAGATTTTAAATTGAAGTGGTTAAATTTTAGTGTGAAATCATATCACAATTCGACGATATATGTGAATTTCATGATATAAGAAAAAAATAATACACCTTGTTAAAATACATATTTGTTATATAAAAATAACAAATAATCATGCAATGCAATACAATATAAAACTATTTAAATTGTATCTTACGTATCTTTAAGACATTATATTCATTAAATTAACGAATATATGTCAATATTATCAACAAGCTCCCCATTTACATGGATAATATATTATGTAATCTACAAGAAATTCATCACCCATCTTAATTAAGTGTAAAACAAATTAATGAGATGAGCTATATAAGCTAACATTACACACATTTCTTTTTTGGTCCTGAACTTCGGGTGAGCTGAAGCACACCCTAGCCTTAGCATAAGGCCCATGCCTGCTTGTGGTCTATATTTTCTTGTTTGTTACCAATCTCAGTCCAAGTTCAACTTTAATAAACATGCAAGAAATTTACCCCTCATACAACAATTAAGAGTATGCCTTCTTAAATATTAGTAGTGTAACTTGGGTTGGGCTTATCCGAACTCGGTCACTCGCAACTTGATATTTATTCGACTGGGCGAGTTTGAATTAGAGATAAACCTACTCGAATTCAAATTGAATTTAATCAGAATTCAATCTCAGCATTTGTCGAGTTGGATTGGATTAAAGTCTTAATCCACCCAAGGCCAATCAAATTTAACGCGAATTTTGACTAACCTAACTCAGTTCAATTCTAAGTCGAGATTTTATTTACATAGACATATAATTCTAATGTTATTTAAGAGACTCTTTAAATCTATACTTATTGATCCTAAATAATTTGTAATCTTAGATGTTTATTTAAAGTAATCAAAGAAAACAATTTTAATTCAAAAAGACACTTTGAGGGTTGAAAAATTATGGAATCCTATTTTAAAGATTCGTTTTGGATCCCCAAAATCTCAGCGTCCCCACTACTTATTGTCCCCTCCCAAAAGGAAAAATTTGTGTCTACCAATGAAGTTCGGCTGGGCGGATTCGCCTACAAATGCTATGTTACACAAGAGTACTACTTCTCATCTCAACCAAAATTTCTTCGTTTCTTATTTGATTTATTGAGTTCTTCTTCCATGGACCCGGCGCGGGGTATTCAAGACGGCTTGTATCCCCGTTCTATTGATGGGGTCTTTGATCATGCTTTTGTGATCAAATGATAAAGTTTTTTGATCATCTAAATCGCCTTAAGGAAAATCTGAATTCCAGTATATAAGAGAAACATACATGTTCTAAAGAATTAACAAACTGAATTGCCAGAGAGGGTCACATGAAGAAATAACAAGTGTCCCACGGTCCCTCCACCGTCTGGTGAAAGTAAAGTTATGTTGGAGTATATAATATTGTGCATCATTGCTTAGTGTTTACCCATTTGCAATGTCACTGGCAATTTGGCAGCAACATATATAGCTAATAGCTTGCTGCTTTCTTTTTTGCAATAAGTGGGTATTTGATGACTAGCTGCTTTCTCAGTCCCACACCACCCCATGCTTGTTTTCTTCATCGAAGACAAAAAGGGAACCCGCAAAATCCTTTTTTGGGACTTGGGGGTAGCCAAGTTTTCTAGGGAACATTAAATGCAAATTGCAAATAACCCTCTCTCTCTTGTTTGTGATTAATATAAACAAATGAAGCTAGATTGCATGTTATTTGTATTATTCATATCATATGTCCTTGGTCTTTGGATCCTCAAAAGCTAAGACTCTTTCAATAAGACAACCTGCATTATTATTAGTCCTTTTACTCAACATCTTTTATGAAAATTAAATTTAGTCTTAAAATAATCCATGAACTCAATTTTATCTTAAGAAATCCTCTAAAATTTCATTTTCGTTTTAAATTGTCATTTTTTTCGTCAAATATTGTCATTTTTTTCGTCAAATATAAAAAGTAAAATTGTCACTTTGAAGTTTTTCTCAAATATAAGGGTATTTTCGTAATTCCAACTGCTTCTTCAGCCTTCATCTTCTCTCTTTGTAGTTTTCCCCTCCACAGTGACTCACTCACTGAAACAAAACATATATACAAAAACCTCAGACTCGGTCACTCATCTCTCTCTTTCACTCTCTAGGGTTTTGTTTTGGGCTCAATTGAAGATTTCAACCATGGCGTCTTCGTCCTCGGATCCTGGTCCAAAGACCAAAAGCGGCGCGGTACTAGAGTAGAGGCCTTGGAGGCAGTGGCGGCGAGCGATTAGCAGTTGCTGTATAGAGGGCTCAAGAAAACGAAGAAAGAGAGAGGTTGTACGGCGAAAGAGCGCATCAGCAAAATGCCTCCTTGTGCTGCTGGAAAACGCAGCTCAATTTACCTTGGAGTCACTCGGTAACTATGCGTGGTCGCATAGTCGACCAGCTCAACTGATTGATGCCCTCAAAATATTTTGTCTCCAATGGCGTGGTCGCATCCCCGACCCTACCACTCGCTGGTCGCCACCTGGTTCCAATCACCTCTTCCTCGGAATGGACGCCTCTCCTCTCTCCTCCGCTGTCGTCCACTCATCGCCGTTTGATTGCGTCGGCCGTTCTGCCTCACCTTCCTTTCCCTACTCTTAGAATTGGAAGATTGATTCTGTTTCCAATTTGAGACCAAAGGTTTCTTCTTTTTCCCTGGATTTGAAATTGATCTCGTTCCAGGGTTTCCTTGTTATAAATTTGGGTTTAGTGGGTTTTTACCGCAAGGACGACGACGGTGCAGACAGAAACGGTAATGAGAAAGACGACTTGCTCGTGGTTGCAGCAGTTGGTGAGTTCCCAATTCGGCCTCATCTCTGCTTTCTCTACAGAGAGATCGATAAATTTGGGCATAGCAAAAATTAGTTTTTGGGCAGTCTTAATCTCTGGGTATTTTGAGCTTTCAATTCGAAGGTCGGAGTGAGACAGACGAAGTGGGAGAAGTAGAGAAAAACTTCAACGTGACAATTTTAACCTTATATTTGAAGAAAAGTTAACAGATTTGATGGAAAATTGTCATCTTGAGACGAAAAGGGAATTTCAGAGGTCATTTTGGAACAAAATCGAATTCATAATCTATTTTAATATTAAAATTAATATTCCGACGTCTTGAGTAAAAAGTCTATTATTAAGACCCTAATTATATTTGTAGCTATCTTAATTTTACGCATTATTGTTTTACTTTGGATCTCCATAATTTCAATCATCTTTTTCCGAGACATAATTTCAATCTTAACAAGTTCAATTTATTAGTAGCTGAATATTATATTTTATTATATATAAAATTGAGTGATTTTGGTTACAATTTTTATAAAGCACGTAATTAATTATGATTTTATTTGCATGTAAAAAATAGTTAATTCTGGGAGACTAATTTCAGCTTCTTCTAGAGACTAAAAAATGTTGAATTCAAAGGACATACATGTTTTTATTGGTTGACATTTTCAGCTCCAAGAGTCACAAGCCAATACAAAAATGGTGATGGAATAAAATAAGATTTGTGATACCATTTAGACCCTCAATTTCGAGGCACTCATAGCTCGATGTGTTTGAACGCCATGATCGATGTATAGAGAACAAAAATGCATGCATGGTTGACTGCGACTCATTGGCTTGGGGTGGAAACACAAGACAAAGTTATAAGAATTCCATTATTATAAATCTATATAAAATTAATTCCATTATTATTCCTCGTCCATAAAACAAAATGATATAAATCAGGCAGCTCATGTGGTTTCCTTTAATATAGTTCTGGATTTCATTTGTAGCTAGGTATGATTGTGGGTGGGGATATGGCTGGAAATTGGATGATTAGAAATATATAGGTATAATTGCCACCACTTTTGTGGATCGGCTCGTGGCTTGTATCATGGCACATTGACCATTTTAATGTTGAATTATTGATATATGCTTGCTAGCTATATGGACATACATTGTAGCTTTCTCCATATCCTTGTTGGATCATCATTATCTTTGATCTCCATATCCTTGTTACTTGAAACGAGTTTTGAATATACATATATATAGGGTTTTGTCTAATATGCATATCAGCCAATTTCTTATATATGTATATGATACATCTTGTGAAACATAAATAGTATATATAGGTACGTACACTAGCATCATATTATAAAACGGTACATTATTCACGACGAATGTTGTGAGTGAAATAGGAGAAGAGAGAACGATAGGTTTCGTAATTTTCCCTATTGACCAAGTTTCTTGATTTGTTTGGTATCATCTCCAATCAACCAAAGTGTTTAAGAAGATAAAATCAAATTAGCAATGCAAATGAATAACCCACTAATGGGAATTAAGTAAAACTAAAAGGAAAGACTGAAATCATGATGAATTTATATGTATAGTGATGCACAATACAATAGTATGAGGCATGAACTTTTTCTTTTCCTAGTCAGTGTCAAAAGGAAATATAATGAAAGTGGAGGACTTTTATTGCACATTGAGAGGCATCTTATGATGATACACTAGTAGTAGTAGCAATCCTCCTCTCTATTCAATCTTTCCTTCAAGCAACTTATCTTGCAAGCCGGCCATGTTTGTTTGAAACCCTAGCTATGATGAGCAATGTGCCCTTTTGTTGCTATACTTCTGGTCCAATAGCTGTGTATATATATATATATATATATATATATATATATTTATATATATATATATATATATATATTTATATATATATATATCTCTTAAAAGTAAAAGGAAATACTAATGTAACTTTTTTAGAAGAAAAAAGTTAAAACATATTTTTGGTCACATCTTTAATAGATATGCATACACTACACTTGTATTAGAGATGTAGTCCACATCACAATTTATAATGTAGTCTTCCTAATATTATCATCCTCAAATTTGATAATAACAATAAACTTAGTTCACATATTAATTCTATACAAAATTTTATAAAATAACATCAAATTCATGTAAAATCTCTTTTAAATTCCATGGCCTTTCAATGTTGTTTGAGTAGAAGGAATGCCTGGATAGAAAGAAAAATAGAGAAAGGGAGCACATGGCATATTTCTACAACTGATTATTTATCCTAGTCAGTAACTGATTATATCATGGGTACGTTTATTTACAAGTAATGAGGAAAGTTAGTGATCGGAGAAATAAGTAATCGGAGAAGTAAGCAATCATTCTATTGAGTTGGTTACTAACCATATAAAATTAGAACATTAATGCAGTTAATTTTTCTTGTTATTGTATACTAACTCATATGAATTGAAATAAGCACTAATTTGATTATTAAAATGCATTTGCAAGATAGTGTCCTTCTAATCAATTTGACTACTCATAGTAATAACAAGATACAATTCAATTGACAAAATTAAGAACTTGTCAATAACTGAAAAAAATAAATTATAATATCGATAAAATATTCATATTTGTCTTCAACAAGTCATAACCTCCTTAAAACGTTCATTAATTCCAAAATATTAGTCTAAAAACAAATTATAATTTCCAAATAACATTATAATCTCACATAAAAACAATAAGTAAATATCAATAATTTTTTAACATGATTTATTGAAACGGTATAATGTTGTTTTGGGAAATTTATTTAAATGCCACATGTTCGTACCTAATCTGATCAACCTGACAAAACCAACTAGTCCCACCAAAATCATACTTAGCCCTCAGTTCAACAGAAATACAGAAAACACAATCTCGTCAAACATGGTGCGTCCCACCAACTCACCCCCTGGATAAAACACGCCAAAAGACACAAGGTCGACCAAACTGGTCGGCCTACCCGTCCCTCGGCAGACCAGATCAGTTCAACCACAAGATCCGGGTCTACCGGGACACGTGTCCAGCATCAGGATCAGGGATATTTATTCCACATCGAAATTTTTCACCTATAACATTCAATGCTATTATAAATATAAGGGTACCTCCCCTAAAAAAGGTAATGACATTCTTACCCTTACGCTGCCTAAATTACTATAGTATCGTCTTCACTTAACTAACTTAGGCATCGGAGACTGTTGGACCGGCACCATACCGATGCCCCTTTGCTCTTACCTTATCTTTGCAGATCCTCCCATCACTGAAAAGAGAGAGTAAAGCGAGCTCAGCGAGGCAACTCTAAGTTGACTCATTTTTGGCATCAACACCACCTAATATATTCCACTAGTTTTAATTTGTCACTTCATAAAAAAATAAGATAAAACTCCACCTTAACTTTCCAAAATTCATGAATTGTCACTTAAACTTAACGGTGTTAAATTTCCATTCACTTCAAAGGTAATTTGAACTTTTGTACAACTAAAAAGAAGAATGGCGGGCACAAAATAAAAAAATGACCACGCTTGAATGCCCCTTTTTATGAGTTTGAGAAAATTGGATTACTCCATTTTAAACATAAAGTATATATTTTTCACAATTTATTTACCAAAATTTCAAAATACCCTTTAAAGAATTGTATGCAACACATGTGACTTTTTGGATGGAAAAAAGCGACATTGTTAGTATTTGGTGATATTTTATGAATTTTAAAAAATTAAGATGAGAATTGGCCTAAAATTTTTTATGATGTGACAAAATGAAACTAATTTACGGGTATTTTATATTGTGGTGGGTGCTTTAGAATTATCAGAAAGTTGTAAGGGTATTTTAGGTAGATTAAACGTGATAAAAGATGAGAATATTGGGAGGAGGCATTTTATTAACCCTTCCGCTCTAGTTAAATTCATTACCTCAAAATGGGTAAAGCGATTACTAATTGAGTTTGCTCGCATTTTAAATATTTTTTATTTTTACAAGTAAATGCAAAGGAAGTAAGTAATGTATAAATCACTATTTTTTTTTTTATTCTTAATAATTATAAGTAAACGAGCACGTGTATGGAATGGTCGATTATTCAACTCTTCACTAATTTTTTTTACCATGTGGTTTCTTTTTCTAATGTAAGAAGGAGTATTAAGTTTGAGTATCTAATTTCCTATTAATTAAAACATATTTGGAGAAAGTAGAAAAATAAAATTGAAAAGAAAATGTGTCGTCACTTTCTCCTCAGTCCAAACACGGTGCTGAATTACCAGTACGTTGACTCTGTTTTCCTATAATTTTACTGCTGCAACATAGAAGCAAGTAAAACTTCACTAGATTTTTGTAACCTTTCTCATTTCCACTTTCACTCCGTATTAAGTCAACACCTTTGGTATATCATCTCCACATACGGATTGTCAGGTTGCCAAGAAAAAGAAAGATGAGATTTTCACCAGCTGGCCAACTTTTTTTCACTTTTCAGTTTCACCGACCTGCCATCGCATGACACCTTTTTTCATAGCATAGTTAGCATTAGAAGCCAATTGAAGTTGACGTGGACAATTAGGTGAACCAGTGATACACATTTACCTAAATTAGTTACTTTCTTCTTTGAATTTCACACCGCTTTCAAATCACCATTTTCAAAAATCAAAAAGTGATTGATCAGGCATGCACCTACTGCTAAGTCTAATGGCAGATGCGGGTCAAAGTGCCACGACCTATTTGGCCTTCCTGTTCCAAAAAGACAAATCTGCCCTTCCCAAATTTTGTTGAATGTTCAGGTGCTAAAGGAACAATAATTTAGGTCAATTTCATTTTCCGAATAATGTCGATTATGACAATTTGTATTTGTGTGTTGCTCTATAATAAATAACTTGATTTTTAAAAGACTTACAAAAATGAGGGTTTCTTTTTTAAATACAGCGATATTGAGTGAAAAAAATTACATTGTACACATTGAATTTTTATTAAAGTTGATAAACATTTTACATAACATATAAAAAACATACCACTAAATTATAAAATGAACTGTGGATGGTATGAGCTATTTGGTGTGGCGTGGCCCGTGCGGCATCTATGACTTCACAGGGTGAAGTGGACTTTTGTGTCATCTTCTCACTTCGTCACTCCCGTATGCCCTCACACTTCTTCCTTCGCGACTCACGAGGACCAAACACACCAACGTCCGCTGACTAGACACTTTTACCCTTTTACACGACCTTTACACTTCTCAATTACATCAAACACGACCTTTACACTTTCGCTCATATACCTTCAATGTCAACTTAAATTAATTCATCAAAATTTAAATATAAATTATTAAATATAAATTGAATATCAATTTGAAACCCCCTAAAATCATTTAACATCTTCTAATTGTATAATTTTAATGATATTTTTATTTATTTTGTAACAATAATTTGAAATATGTTAAAAAATAAGTTGATATTTAATATATATATATATATATGTATATATTCCTCCAATATAAATGTAAAAAGTATTTTTTGATAAGAAAAAGATATTTCATTAATAAAAAAATATCCCACAAAAAAATAGCGGGATCTTGTTAGGAATTTCAACTTGATCAAAAGAAAAAGAATATCATGCACTTAAATACAAACTTTTAACTACCTTCTTGCAATATAAATGTAAAAAATATAGAACTCAATGTATAAACATATTTGTAAACTAATAATACTAGTTGCAACAATATAATTTATTAGTATTTTTTTCTTCATTTGTAAGAACTTCTTACAAATGAAGAAAAAAATACTAATAAGAAGAAAAAAATACTAATAAATTATATTGTTGCAACTAGTATTATTAGTTTACAAATATTCTTACCAATGAATATATATATATATATATATTATATATCCCATTCTTTAATTTCGTTAGTATAAAATAAAAATAAAAAAGATAAGTGGTGCTATTAACTGTAGTTTTTACTTAGAGGAGGTGTTACCATTTACATTGGAGGTCACTTAAATGCATGTGACATCGAAAGTAGATTTTCCTTTAAAACAAGGTTTTTTGTGTGGTTGTTGGAAGGTGAAATCCTGTCTGCACTGTGTATAAATTACAGGGCATTACTAATTAATTATATAGTTCTTAGGATTCTTTTCCATCTAATCATACTATTATTTTAAGGGATGAAAACACAAACAACAAAGGTGGCGTTTTCAGATGGTAGCCTAAAACCATAATCGACGGACTTCATTTCAAATTCATTTCTTTTTGTGTTTCATTTTCTTTCTAAATTTCAACTCTACACAATATTTAAAGAAGATTTTAACATTTTAGAGACTTATGTGTTATGTTATTTTTTATCCTAAAATGGACCTAATGGAATACGGTCTTGTTTGATGCTAGTATGCCTTCTTCTCATCTGTTGAGAGACCTGTGAGACAATAAGAAGAGCACTTGACACCGGTGGGGTGCCGACCCAGCAGACTCCGATGCTTAAGTTAGTAAGCGAAGGGAAGGTCTGACATGAACTAGACAACATAGGGACAAGGAATAGTGTTACCTTTGTGATAGGGTTTGACTTGTATTTATAGTGGTAATGAATGTGGTGGTTGAACCCTAATGGTGTGGGGTTCAAGCCACTTTAGGAGATGCTGCCATGTGCCCTGAGAATTTGGGATGATGAGCAAGTGGCGATGGGCTTCCTGGTGTGTTAGGGAGGCGATGCTGTCAGTTGTCAGATGGGTCGATTAGAGGTGCCGACCGGTTTGGCCCCATTGGGATGAGGGCTTACTGAAATGGACCGACGAGGGCCGAACGAGGAGGACTGACTGAGGTTGGCCTGGTTGGTTGTTATGTTGTATTGATAATAGTGTTGTGTAATGGTCTTCCTCCATGTGGTCGGTCGATATGGTATCAACATAAGTCCCCTAAGCCGTTGACTAAGGTGGATTTCCTCAGTCGAGGACTTGTAAATCTAGCTGATACGTGTCGACCGACCAGAGGGGTATACCCCCCCAGTCCCCCAAGTTCTTGATTGGGGAAGCGTTCCTTAGTCGGACGGGTTCCTCGGTCCGTCCGGATTGTGTGTCCGATTAGTCGCCTTGCACGGGCTTTCCGATCGGAGCACAATTCTGAGAGAGTACTTCGAATAATGCGTCCAATCGGTCGCCTCGTATGGGCTTGCCAATTGACGCATACTTATGAGAAAGTACCTCGATTGATGCGTTTGATCGGTCACCTCGTATGGATTTGCCGATCGGAGCATACTTATGAGAGAGTACCTCGATTGATGCGTCCGATTGGTCGCCTCATATGGGCTTACTGATCGAAGCATACTTATGAGAAAGTACCTCGATTGATGCATCTGATCAGTCGCCTCGTATGGGCTTGCCGATCGGAGCATACTTCTAAGAGAGTACCTCGATTGATGCGACCAATTGGTCGCCTAGTATGCGCTTACCGATCGAAGCATACTTTTGAGAGAGTACCTCGATTGATGCATCTGATCGGTCGCCTAGTATGGGCTTGCCGATCAGAGTATACTTCTAAGAGAGTACCTCGATTATGCGTCAGATCGGTCGCCTCATATGGGCTTTCCGATCGGCGCATACTTCTGAAAGAGTACCTCTATTGATGCGACCGATCGGTCGCCTTGTATGGGCTTATCGATCGGAGCATACTTATGAGAGATTACCTCGATTGATGCATCTCATCGGTCGCCTCGTATGGACTTGCAGATCGGAGCATACTTCTGAGAGAGTACCTCGATTGATGCGTCCAATCGATCGCCTCGTATGGTCTTGCTGATCGGAGCATACTTTTGAAAGAGTACCTCAAATTGTATTTGTATTCCTCTGTTCATTTGTATGTATTTGTATGCATATGCTTTGTTGATCTGACGCGTGTCGTTATCTGTGTGGTTATGCAGGTGAAACGTTGTGAGCCATTAATGACAAGGTAGTGCGGGTCATCTTTTAATGCACCTTTTGGACAGTTCCGGGGGCCTATATAAAGGTGTGAAATCATTTGAGCACACTTTTTGCCAAGTTTCGACTCAGAGCTCTGATTGCTGCCGATCAACTTGAGGCATTCAGAACAAGTGTTGAGCCGATCAGAATTTGTCCGACTAGAATTGTATTATGATTTCCTTCGTCCGATCAACCATTTTCAAGGTAAATTTGTGGAAATTTTGTTATGTTCTTCCATTTTTATGATAGGGTAGTTTTATTCTTAGTGTAGTTTCCCTTTGCATTTGTAGATGTCAGAGTCAGAGTCTTTGAGTGGATATGGGGCAAAGTCCCCTCAAACGTTTGGTGGTGAATCACCTTCTCACTCGTCAACTGATGCGCCGAGTGGGACGAGTGCTTCATCGTCCACTAGTGGATCCTCGTCGACCGGTAGTAGCAGTGGGTCGTCTTTTTCCTCTGTTGATAGCTTAGAAATAACATTAAGGTATTCACTGCTCAAGGGTGCCAATCAAGGGAAAGTTGTGCCGAAGGAGGTTGCTGATCAAAGGAAAGTTGTGCCGAAGAAGGTTGCTGATCAAGGAAAAGTTGATGAGGCATCATCATCTAAACCTCCAGTGGTTGATCTTGAGGGGGAAGGAAAGGATCATGAGGAGGCGGAGGATGATCAAGAAGGGGTCGAAGAAGAACAAGGGGCCGATCAGATTCTTACAACAATTCCTCTCAATAATTTTGAATATGCTGTGGATCACAAAGTGACCACGCTTAAGGAGTCCGATCTAGAAAGATTTAGGATTTTGTATAACTTGTATAAAGTTGGTCTGAAGCTGAGTGAACCCCCATAAGGTTCCATTTTGTTTTATATCGATTGCCTAGAGCATGGCGTTCGGCTCCCATTACATCCTTAGCTTCAAGACATTCTGGCATGGGCAAGGATTGCATTCGGCCAACTCAACGACAATGGTTGGATTACATTGGTTAGTGTTTATACTGCTTTTCGGTTGTGCGATCAAGAGGAGTCGAACTGTGGGCAGTTGTGCCACTTATACAAGTTTAGGAAGCAAATGTACTGCCCTAGATGGTTCCAAGTTGAATGCGTGGGGAAGAAAGTCAGGGGGGATTTTATAAATGATATACTGACCTCCAAAAAGAATTGGAGGCATCGGTTCTGCTGGGTGTCTGGCCCCTGGGAGGGAGAAGAGAGCAGATTGACAAGGAGGATCGTCGATGACTTCCAATCGGAAGGTGGCTAGTGCTGAATAGCAGTTTTAATTCTATTTGTGTTTTTTGTTCGGTCGTTTGTATAATGTCTGACCGATTGTTTGTCTTGGTAGGTTCCTTCAAGGGTGGTTGTTCTACAGAGGAAGAACAAGTTTGTGAGCTTGTTCGGGAAGGCTTTCTGAATCGGAGAGAAGTCGGTGTCTGCTTAGATTTCCTGACAACTTGATTAAAGTTGGTATGATATCTGGTCCAGGTGAGTGCCGAACAGATTTAATATTGATCGGTTATTTTTCATGTTGTATCCTCATGCCTAGTGGTTTTGGCTTGTGTGTTTTATTTTTGTAGTGCATCCGAACGTTGAGCTTGCTTCTGTTAAGAAGATGCAGGATACGATTCAAAAGTACAAGGCAGCGGCCGAGGCAGCCAAGAAGGCTAAGAAGAGTAGGGATGCTGGTGGTGGTGGTAAGGCCACCAATAAGATGACGACTGCCAACCGGGAGCGGTCGAATACCCTTGCCAGTAAGGAGCCGAGGCATGGGGTTCATGAGGTGCCGATCACCGAGTCGCCGGTGATTGAAGTTTCTGTTGTTCGGTCTAGCGGTAATAGTGGTAATAAATGTGATTGTTGAATCCTAATGGTGTGGGGTTCAAGCCACCTTAGGAGATGCTGCCACGTGTCCCGAGAATTCGGGATGATGACCAAGTGGTGATGGGCTTCCTGGTATGTCTGGGAGGTGATGCTGTCAGTTGTCAAAGGGGCCGATTAGAGGTGCCGATCATGAGTGTTGACCGGTTTGGCCTCATTGGGTTGAGGCCCGATCGAAATGGACCGACGAGGGCTGAATGAGGAGGACCGACCGAGGTTAGCCTGGTCGGTTGTTATGTTGTATTGATAATAGTGTTGTGTAATGGTCTTCCTCAATGTGGTCGGTCTATATGGTATCAACATGTTCTGTGTTATTTTCTATGGTAAAACAATAATAAACTAAAATATATGTCAATGTCATGCCAAATAATGAGAGCCCTAATTTGATTGTTGGCCTCTTGGGCAAATTAGGACATGATTTATTAGTCTGCTCTGCATACAAATTTGTGTAACAGGTTCAATTGTTTTGGGCAATGCTGATCATGATAATGACAAAAATGCCCATACCATTCATTATCTTCTTTGTAGTGATGAATTGGTTATGTTTTATAAACCCATATTTCTGCACTTATTTTTCTTCTTTAAAGTATTTTGATGATTTTATTCTAGAAGAATTATTTTGTATAGTATTTATTTTTCTACACCTGGTATGGAGAAATTTTCTGTTATTTTTTTTCTTTTTCTCATTTGGATCAAAGAAGAAAAAATGTTTATGGAATTTTTAAATGAATCCAGTTTTGGTAGTCGTACCTTTTGCAATAAACAAATTTTGACAATCCTCGAAAGTTATGATGAACTTTCTGCCTCTTTGCTGATATGCCCTTGAAAGCTTTTACTAGAAATATGCCTCTGAAACTTTGAACGCTGAATCCCATCAGACATCCACCAAAATCCTTGACTCTCTTCACTCACTCACTCTCGCTCTTCCACTCCCACTTACAAAAAGATTGAAAGCAACACAACCAAAATCCTCCAATGGCTTCTTCCTGCAAATATCCATTCCTCCTCTCTCTAATCTCCACATTTCTTATTCTCACTTCAGCTTCATCATCATCTGAACAAGACATTCTTCTCACCTTCAAATCCTCCATTAAAGACTCTAAAGACTCTCTCTCAACTTGGTCTAATTCCTCTGCCACACATTTCTGCCAATGGGTTGGAATCACCTGCACAAAGTCGCCTCCTTTCTCTGTAACCTCTCTCAACCTCCAAAGCTTGAACCTTTCTGGTGAAATTTCAGCTGCAATTTGTGGGCTTCCAAATCTGTCTGAGCTCAACCTTGCTGACAACCTCTTCAACCAGCCCATCCCTCTGCATCTCTCTCAATGCACTTCCTTGGAGACTTTGAATCTCAGCAACAATCTCATCTGGGGTACAATTTTAAACCAGATTTCTCAATTTGGGTCCTTGAAAGTTCTTGACTTGAGCAAAAACCATGTTGAGGGAAACATCCCAGGAGGCATTGGCTCACTCAGCAACCTTAAAGTTCTCAACTTGGGAAGCAACTTGCTCTCAGGTACTGTGCCTTCTATCTTTGGGAACTTGACTGAGTTAACTGTTCTTGATCTGTCTCAAAACTCATACTTGATGAGTGAGATTCCTACTGATATTGGGAAACTTGCGAAACTTGACAAGTTGTTGTTGCAAAGCTCTGGATTTCATGGTGAGCTTCCTGATTCTTTGGTGGGTTTGGGAAGTTTGACTGTTTTAGACCTTTCCCAGAATAACTTAACTAGTAGGATTCCTGAGACACTGGGGTTCTCTCTCAAGAACTTGGTGTCTTTTGATGTTTCAGAGAATAGGCTTTCTGGGCCATTCCCAAATGGCTTTTGTAGTGGAAAAGGACTTATAAATCTAAGCCTTCATACAAATGCCTTCAATGGGTCATTACCCAACTCCATTGGTGAGTGCTTGAATCTTGAGAGGTTTGAAGTTCAGAACAATTTATTTTCTGGTGATTTCCCATTGGGGTTATGGTCATTACCCAAAATTAAGCTCTTGAGAGCTGAAAACAATGGATTTTCTGGAGAAATACCTGAGTCAGTATCAATGGCTGCTCAATTGGAGCAAGTGCAAATAGATAACAACAACTTCACTAGCAAAATTCCTCATGGTCTTGGGTTAGTCAAAAGCTTATATAGATTCTCTGCTTCTCTTAATGGTTTAGATGGTGAACTTCCTCCAAATTTCTGTGATTCTCCTGTTATGAGTATAGTAAATCTCTCCCACAATTCATTTTCGGGTCCAATTCATGAGGTTATGAAATGCAGAAAACTAGTGTCATTGTCTTTAGCAGAAAATAGTCTTACTGGGAATATCCCATCATCTCTTGGTGAGTTACCAGTTCTAACTTACCTTGATCTTTCAGATAATAAGCTTACCGGTCCAATCCCTCACACCCTTCAGAACTTAAAGCTTGCCCTCTTCAATGTTTCCTTTAATCAGCTATCTGGTAAAGTCCCGTATACTCTTATTTCAGGCCTCCCAGCTTCATTTCTTCAAGGAAATCCTGACCTTTGCGGGCCGGGGTTACTCAACTCTTGCTCTGATGACCAGCCAAGACACCATTCTTTTGATCTTACAACCTTGACATGTGCTCTCATTTCTGTTGCTTTTGCTTTTGGAGCTGTCATTATCGCTGCTGTGTTTATCTTTTATCATCGACATCAGAAGCAGAGATCTCAAATTGGGGTTTGGCGTTCGGTGTTCTTTTATCCTCTCAGAGTCACTGAGCATGATTTGATGATGGGAATGGATGAGAAAAGTGCTGCAGGAAGTCCAGGAGCATTTGGTAGGGCTTACATTGTAAGTTTACCAAGTGCTGAACTTGTTGCTGTGAAAAAGCTTGTGAATTTCGGTGTCCAATCTTCCAAAACTTTGAAGACCGAGATCAAGATCTTGGCCAAGATCAGGCATAAGAACATTGTCAAAGTTCTGGGGTTCTGTCACTCTGATGATTCGATATTTCTGATATATGAGTTCTTACAGAAAGGGAGCTTAGGGGACTTGATCTGCAGAGAAGATTTTGATTTGCAATGGAGTGCTAGATTGAGAATTGCTATTGGTGTTGCTCAAGGACTGGCATACCTCCACAAGGATTATGTCCCTCATTTGCTTCATAGAAATGTCAAATCGAAAAACATCCTTCTGGATGCAGAGTTTGAACCAAAGCTCACAGATTTCGCTCTAGACAGAATTGTGGGAGAAGCTGCCTTTCAATCAACTATGGCTTCAGAATCTGCTTTGTCCTGTTACAATGCACCAGGTAACACAAGTTTGTGTCTCAAAATTTATTCTTAATTTCTTATGCTTGTATTTTCGTTCAACCTATTGCTACATTTTTGCATCTTATATGTTCTAACTCCAAGAATTCTCTCTTAGATTAACATCTTATAATGTAGTCTAATATTGTCATTGAAGAACAACTTGAAACTGTTATGATGTCTTAGATATGAACTGCTTGTTTCGGTACATAAGCATTTCACGATGTCTTTCAATCTTAGTGCTTTAATCACTGCCTAGGTAATTGCGGTCATACACAATATCGCCTGCATGAAATTAGATGAGTGACATACTCATATTTCGATAAATTGAATTGAGACTCATTGCCAAGGAAGGTAATCATATTTCAAAAATTGACATCTTTCAAACTTTGTTATGACATTTTGTTGTTGAATGCAGAATACAAGTACAGTAAGAAAGCAAGTGAACAAATGGATGTTTACAGCTTTGGTGTCGTGTTAATGGAGCTAGTGAGTGGCCGGCCAGCTGAGCAAGCGGAGCCATCTGAGGCTCTTGACATTGTGAAGTGGGTGCGAAGAAAGGTCAACATTACAAATGGAGCTGTCCAAGTTGTGGATCCCAAGATGACAAATTGTTCCCAGCAAGAGATTCTAGGAGCTCTAGAAATCGCGCTGCGGTGCACTTCAGTGGTGCCGGAGAAAAGACCATCAATGTCTGAAGTTGTGAGATCACTTCAGTCCCTTGACTCAAACACTCAGATGGCAGTCATAGACTTCTCTGCCTCGGAAGACCATTCCGTCTCAGTCTGAATGAAACATGGAACTGCATTTTGTTTGCCTCGTATGTAAATTGAACTTGATTTTACATTTTCACTTGTGATGGGGGGAGAAAAGATAGTGTTGGGAATATCATGGTCCTTTGGTATGTTGTTCAACGGTAATCAGAGTTTTATATTTATAGTGCAATAGAATGAGAGCTTTGAGCTTTCTAGCATATTACCATATCCAACCCAATAGTGAGTTGGTCTACACCTTCTCCACCCGAGTTTGAATTCGTCTCTCCGTAATTCAAATAAGATAACTCTGGACACCCAACTCCAGAAGCAATTTCAAGTGTCTAGTGTGTATAGACAATTCTTGGGTGTACAAAGAAATTATTAGCATCGTGAAAATTTTCCAATTTAACATCCAGCTATGATGGATCGTTGTAATATTGTGGACCAATTTTGGTCCCATTGTTGTTTAACATGCTTATTACTTGATATGCACTCAGAATAAATCAGCGACTCTGAAAATGCACCAAAAATTGAAATTTGCCTCAGTTTGCACCAAAAATAAGCATTCCGTTACATCCGTTGCACTATCCGTCAGTCTCTGTTACTAACCCCGTTAAAAGTGCGGATGTGTCAGTAATATTACAAAATTTGTAGGGGCAATTAAGACATTTGCTATATTTTATTAAATTATATATTAAAATTCTTTTTAAAAAATTAAAACTAATTTTATTTACCCTTCCCCTTCCTAACCCACCCGATCCTCGTCTCCCTCTCTCCCTCTCTCTCTCTCTATTGGACCTCCCCACACCGCCCACCCACCCACCCCCGACGCCATCGCTGACTCCATCGCCGACTCCATCGCCTCCCTGGGTGTTGACTGATAGAAGAAATATTGAACACAATAATTATGAATTTTATTTCTACTAAGTATAACTTTGCAAGTGCATAAAATCGATGGAGATAATATAATGACAAGCAAAGGTCGATCCCTCAAGGACTTGTTCAACGATTAACCCAATTAAGTTCAGATTTGTTAACTTGAATAAAAACATACACACACACACACACACCAAGGTGGGGGTGGGGGGGGGGGGGGGGTTATGATTGAGAGCTGAAAATTAAAGACAAGTAAATCAAAGTGCAAAAAATAACAATGCAAGAATGAAAGGTTGATTGTTTGTTAAACTAAGGTGAATTAAGGCTTATTATCCACTCTAACCAATTATAGCTCTTCACCAGCTTATCTTGACCTAATTACTATGCAATTCTGAATTAGGTGCCCATGCCTAGGTCCTGGCGTTGGTACACTAAACATATATCATTCTCTCTTACTTAGCATGTTTTAGACAAGACATATGCCTAGAACGTCTATCACCTACCAGTTAAGATGACGCATGAAGTACTAAGAGAATTTAATGACACCACACTAGCCTAGAAAAGTGGGATGCATTCCTAGGTTGTCATGAATTCCGATTACAAGATTGTTTCTTAACCTCAACCTCTTGAAGCTAATGAATCACATGATGATATGGCGGTCACTCAAGCAATTCCATCAATAATTTATGCAAACAAGGTAGCTAATCTTATAAACATAAAAGAATGGTAGTTAAAGCAGTAATCAGAGTTATTCAGCATGCATAGCAATTAAGAACAAGAATAAAAATCTACTTAACGAGCTAACATGACTAGGGCTTCAAACAACCCTAATTATGAAAGGAACTACTCACTCATAACTGAAATTGAAACAAATATAATTGAATTCATAAGTAAATTGCAATAATAAAAATAAGGGTACATAAGAGATTGTTGAAGAACAGGCACAGCAGAGCCACACAAAGCCTTCTTCTCCAAGCTCTACGCCTAATAATCTGTGTGTACAATATTATCTCTAAAAATATGGTCCCTAATTATCCCTTAAACACTGAGCAAAGGCTCCCTTTTATAGACAACGGGAAAACCTTGTTCTATAAGGATTGGTATTAAAAACCCTATCCTAGAATGTTCTGGAATAGTTATTGTACTTCTAATTAATTACAAAGTCCTTAAAATCTATTAGAACCAATCAGAGCACAGTTGGGAGTGTGAATGCAAGCTGGCCAGTGGGAACACAAGCTGGCCGCGGGCAGCCCGCGGTCTTCCCGTGGTCTTTGGAATGTCTTCGTCATAGGGTTCTAGGACTGCGCTTTTGAGGCACACCATGAGCATAGTAGAAGCGCATCTTCGCTCAGGCTAGACGCACAGGTTGTTAGGCTTAGTGCAGAGGAGAAAATTTGATCCACCGCTGGCGGAACAGGAACTAGGGTATAGGCGCAGAGGCTGGGCTCATATGGGAAGGTCTTGGGACATGTACTCGACATGCCCTAGCACGACCTTGGCACTTCTAGGACATGAACTTGATGTCATGAGACACAGGTTCGGGACCTGGAGGGCATGATCTGAGGTACTTGGTCAAGGACCCAAACTAGGCCCACTGGCGCACTCAGGACCCAGTTCAGGACCTGATATTGAAATGAGGAAATCTCCTTCATCTGAACTCCGATTTGAGTCATTCTTTTCGCATTCTTCTCAGAATTTACCTATCTTTCTGATGCACAAGTCTCACAAGATTGATTATTTTATACTATTGATGGCACGAAATCATTCAAAAGACATGTAAGAGATTCATATAAAGACATCAAAATGATGCATAAATAATGACTGATTAAATACCCCCAAACCTATCTTTTGCTAGTCCATGAGCAAAAAAAACTTTAACAAAATGAAAAGACTCGATCTTAGTTAAGATAGAACATTTAAACCCCTAGGTTCACCTAGTAGGAGGAGTTTTGTCTCCTGAGGGTTATAGCAGCACGAAACCCACAAACGTTTTATTTAGACAAAAAGCTGCTAGAGATAGTACTTTTAACAAGCTAATAAGAATGAAAGTAAGTAGACATGCTTTGCAGAACTAAAAGGAATGCCATAGCCGTGAGTGTCATGTGAAGGTGTACGTGTATAAGTGCCAATATTTCGAGTGATCATGTTTGAGAACAACTTCATCTAAGTGCCCTAGAAAAATTTCGCCTCGACTCTAATCCTCACTAGGCAGCTCTCAATTCGCACAAGAATCCTAGGCTTTCACTCTTTTCAAGCATATGTGATGAGTTTATGTTATGAAATTCAAATTTAATCACATATGAGTAACAATGAAGAATAGTACTTTATGGAAATAAAGATCTCATGAAAGGAATTGAACTTTAAGAACATAGATACGTACCTTAATCCTCAGCATGATTGTCCATAAGATCAGTTAGGTCTTCATTGTTCAGTTGTAACGGGGCTAAGCGTAGGGGTTTAGCAAGGAAGGATGAGATTCAAAGAACCTGAGCTGTGCGAAGGCATGTGAAGTCATGACTTGAACTTGGTATTTCTGAACTGAATCCTTTCTTAAGGCCCTCGGCATTGTGCTTTCTTGATGGCTTATTTTGAGGCTCTTGGCTCACTTGGCTTAATCTACTTTGTTTTGCACTTTTTATCTATTTTTTTTCTTTTCTTCTCAACGTTTCTTTCTTTCTTTTGATTTGAACGTTTTTTTTTCTGTTCTTTCTTTTGTTTTCTTTATTTTTTCTTTTCTTCTTTGAATTGAATTGCACCAAGATCATGCAATGATTTCCTCAAATTTTCGTGCAGCTTGCAACTTGTAAAGCTTTTCTTTACTTTTGAACTTCGAATTGGGCATCATCTTCTTTCACCTCTCATTCTCACCATGAATCTCATTTTCGGCAACCTTAGCACAAATGAGATTATAGGACATGGCTGTGATGAATGGCTAAGTCTTTTGGGTTAGGTTATACTTTGGGTGATGAAAGAAAATGCTGAGTGTTTGGCTTCAAAATTGGCATAGGGAGCATGCAATAGGGTAGGATAAAGCCCTTAGAGGTTAAAGCATACATAGCCTACATCACTTCTTATGGAAAACCACACATTAAATCAAGAGTATCTAAATGGTGTTAGTTCTTTAAAATTCAATGCAAAATGATGTAATGAGATCAACAATTAAGAACAAAAGCGATGAGTGTGTAAGAGTAGAAACAAGTATATCCCTCATAAAGAATGGCAATTAGGCTCAAAGATCTCATAGGGTAGTCTCCACTAATTTTCTAAGGTTCACTCAAATTCAGTTGTTTCGTTCACTTAATCACTTAAAACATGGCATTGTGAAGTGCAGATTATGAACTACTTGACCATGACATGACTCTTAGTAAGGCTAAGACAGTTAGCTTAGCATATAAATCCCTATTAACAAGTTATCATACTATTCAAAAGCAAAAAAAAAAATTAATTAACTAACTAAAAACAAAAAAACTAAGGCTGAAAATTCAAAAAGTCCTGGCAGTGTATCACCCCCAAACCTACTTGTTTCTATATGCAAAATTTTAAATCCACACCCCCAAACCTAAACTGAACATTGTCCTCAATGTGATAAGCAGTAAGCATGACAACAGTAGAAAGGTTTGAGAGGTATAATGGGCAGAAACAGAAAAGGAAGTGAGAAATACAAACCAGGGCTATGCTGCCTCCTAGGAGCGCTTTATTTAACGTCTAGGCAAGACGGGGCTGACATGCTAGGCATTTGATGGTGTGTCTAGGATTTCAACGTCAACATGGAACCGATTATGAGCATCTTGCTGTATAATCTGAGCTGCATCATGGAGAAAAAAGTTAGAAACACATAAAGGAATCCACCGACGAGAACGTAACTTATTGGGAAAGAGATTGAGGAGTGATTTGAATGAGAGCAGTTTCTATCCATTCTGGAATGTCTTCCTTGGACAACGCTCATGGGGGAACAACTTTCATTGTGCCTTGTACGTTCTAGACTTCATCCTTGGTCCCTTCCGTTGATTTTTCCTTCGGAACTTGAAGAGGGGGACCAAGTTGAGGGCCTTTAGCATATTCTTGGTGTTTTTATGGTGGAACCTGCACGGGAAAAGTTCAACAGTATTAGGAGCTAAATCAGAATTCAAATCCAAGTTTACCTTATTCAAATGAAAGTTAAGTGTTTCAGGATTGAGTTGAGAAGGCGCATTAAATTTCAAAACCGGGTCCTTGTCCTTGGGCAGGGGCTGAGACACGGCTGGCAGCAGATTGGGAGGCACGGGCTGGTCCTTGGGTTTTGCCGTGGATGTGTCTTGAAGCGTGGCCGCAGTGCTGCGCATCCCAGATGCGTGCTGGGAAGGTTCTGGTGCATCGACTAAGGACTTGCCCTGCAGTGAATCAGTTGGCGCAACTTGGCGCGTTGAAGTCGTTCCCTGGACATGTCCAGGTTTTGTGGCGTTGGGCTGTGGCTGCGGCAGGGCATTTGGAAAGTCCTGGGACTCAGCATGATCCTGGGTTTACGACAGGGCAGTAGGCAGAACGTGGTCATGGCTGTGGGACACGGCTTGCGGCAGTGCGTTGCTGCTGGGCAGCACATAGGGCAGGGGCATGGGTTTGACCTGGATGTCCTTGTCACCATCATCCGTCCTATTCTCTTCCTCCCAGTTTTCTTCCATTTCGTTTTCCAATCTGTTAGTGCAAGGAAAAGAGGTATAGTTAGACATGAAATCAGAATCAGAAATATTATAAAAGGAAGAGTATACTAGAGGGTATGAATTGGGTGCGTCCCACTGCTCAATCTGAGCAGAATCGGGAGACACTGTCATGGCATGGCCTTCGGCGGAATTCATAGCATCCATGGCAAGCACTTGTCGAAGTGTTAGATTGGTGGTGTCCTCATTATGCTCTTCATCCGTGTGATGATTTTGATTACAGGCCTCCATGCTTTGTATCCTGGTCCACATCGAAGGTTGGGTGGACTTTGCGGCCTCCATGGCAAGCACTTGTCGAAGTGTTGGCTTGATGATAACTTCACCATGATCATCATTCCCGGCCTCACTTGGTGGGGAATATTCCCTTTCTTCAGTTTGGCGTACGTCGAACTCAAACACCCTCTTGCTCTTTTCTAGTAACTCCTCCTAGCGCTGGCTTAGCCCTCGGAGTTCTTCATTAAAAGCTGCCATGTATTGAATACAAGCCTCATTGCATTGCACCAAGGTCCTCAACGAAGGTAGGAGGTCAGGAGTGGGTTTGTGGTGAGGAACTATTTGAGGGGAGTTCCATGTGAAATTAGGCTGTGGCACCATCCTGGATTGTATGGTTCTGGATTTTCGTGATTGCTCCAACCCGGGTTGTATGGTTCTGGGTTTTCATGATTGCTCCACCCCTGATTGAATGAAGTTGGGTATGGATGGTTCCAAGCTCCCGTCTCCATGTATGGATAATTCCATGGTCCTATATCCATGTAGGAGTTGTTCATATGTACATGAGAAAGATGACAAGCTAAGTTAGTAAACAATCTAAATGAAATCTAAATAGTTACTATCAAAATTTTAGTTAACTAAATATGAATTAATGGGCACCGTTGAGGGACAAGTCCCCGGCAACGGCGCCAAAACCTTGATAAAAGAAATATTGAACACAATAATTATGAACTTTATTTCTACTAAGTATAACTTTTCAAGTGCACAAAATCGATGGAGATAGTATAATGACAAGCAAAGGTCGATCCCTCGATGACTTGTTCAACGATTAACCTAATTAAGTTAAGATTTTTTAACTTGAATAAAAACACACACACACACACAAACACACATAGCTCTTAACCAGATTATCTTGACCTAATTACTATGCAATTATGAATTAGGTGCCCATGCCTAGGTCTTAGCATTGGTACACTAAACATATATCATTCTCTCTTACTTAGCATGTTTTAGACAGGGCATATGCCTATAACGTCTATCACCTACCAGTTAAGATGACGCATGAAGTACTAAGAGAGTTTAATGACACCACACTAGCTTAGAAGAGTGAGATGCATTCCTAGGTTGTCATGAATTCCGATTACAAGATTGTTTCTTAACCTCAACCTCTTGAAGCTAATGAATCACAAGATGATATGGTGGTCACTCAAGCAATTCCATCAATAATTTATGCAAACAAGGTAGCTAATCTTATAAACATAAAAGAATGATAGTTAAAGCAGTAATCAGAGTTATTCAGCATGCATAGCAATTAAGAACTAGAATAAAAATCTACTTAACGAGCTAACATGGCTAGGGCTTCAAACAACCCTAATTCTGAAAGGAACTACTCACTCATAACTGAAATTGAAACAAATATAATTGAATTCATAAGTAAATTGCAATAATAAAAATAAGGGTACATAAGAGATTATTGAAGAACAGGCACAGTAGAGCCACGACAGAGCCTTCTTCTCCAAGCTCCACGCCTAATAATCTTTGTGTAAAATATTATCTCTAAAAATATGGTCCCTAATTATCCCTTAAACACTGAACAAAGGCTCCCTTTTATACACAAAGGGAAAACCTTGTTCTATAAGGATTGGTATTAAAAATCCTATCCGAGAATGTTCTGGAATAGTTATTGTACTTCTAATTAATTACAAAGTCCTTAAAATCTATTAGAACCAATCAGAGCACGGTTGGGAGTGTGAATGCAAGCTGGCCAGTGGGAACACAAGCTGGCCGCGGGCAGCCCGCGGTCTTCCCGTGGTCTTTGGAATGTCTTCGTCATAGGGGTCTGGGACTGCGCTTTTGCGGCACACCATGAGCATAGTAGAAGCGCATGTTCGCTTAGGCTAGATGCACAGGTTTTCAGGCTTAGCGCAGAGGAGGAACTTTGATCCACTGCTAGCGGAACATGAACTAGGGTTTAGGCGCAGAGGCTGGGCTCGGATGGGAAGTTCTTGGGACATGTACTCGACATGCCCTGACACGAGCTTGGCACTTCTAGGACATGAACTTGATGTCATGAGACACAGGTTCGGGACCCGGAGGGGATGATCTGAGGTACTTGGTCAAGGACCCAAACTAGGCTCACTGGCGCACTCAGGACCCAGTTCAGGACCTGATATTGAAATGAGGACATCTCCTTCATCTGAACTCCAATTTGAGTCATTCTTTTCGCATTCTTTTCAGAATTTACCTATCTTTCTAAATCTGCACAAGTCTCACAAGATTGATAATTTTCTACTATTGATGGCACGAAATCATTCAAAATACATGTAAGAGATGCATATAAAGACATCAAAATGATGCATACATAATAACTAATCAATGACCCTCTCGCCGCTTCAAGTGGGCAGCTCATCGTCGGCATCGAATCCCGATACCGAGTCGTGTACCGCCTTGTGAACTCCATCTACGTCCTCGATGTCACTACAGCTGATCACGACAACTCCATCAACGTCTTTGAGTGCATCCACATCGTCAATCAAGCCGTCAACATCATCATCACTACTTGTCGTGGTGTCGATGTTACTCCGGAGAAGCTGAGCCATAAGTACGCCGAGAACTACATGGCCCTTGACATTGTTCTTCGTGGTGTCAGCAATATTCGATTAGCGGCGATGCTTTGGTAGATGCACGGAGATGGCATTGCGAAGATGGTGCACTTAGCGCTGGACACCGAGAACAAGATTCGCGGCGCTGAGAACTGAAGAGCTGTTGAGGCGCTTTCCGTTGAACATGAGGCAAGCATTATGGCGTTCAACAATTTGGGGTTTAAGTTGCCGCCGGAGACGATCACCGCTAGAGATGAGGTCGCAACCACCTTGGTGCCGGTAGTGCAAACTGAGGAGAAAGATCTGAAGGTAGAGAATGAGGAAGAGAGCCAAGTAGAGAAGGACCTATTTACGGTGAGTGAGAAGATTAATCAACCTGAAGAATTGGTGGGTTCAAAAAGAACAAGGATCCTTCGGCCACAGACTTGACGTTGGCATTGTCTAATCTTGAAGTGACGACATTGCCCCCGGCGGAGGCGACCCAGAGTACCCATATTGTTGTTGAAGGGGAGTATAGTGGAATTGAGTTTGGGAACGAACAAGCTTCTTTGGGTGAGACTTTTGAAGGGTTCAGTGATGCTTGGGGTGGCGGGTTGGATGCTTTCGAGTTCGTTGGAACAAAGAAGGTTCCGAAGAAGGAAGGGCTTGGTGGGCTTGAATTGTTGCAGACTAGTGGTGGTGATGGTGGAGGTATTGAGTCTGGAGCAGACTATGAAGGTTTTGGCAGCAGTGTCTGAGTTAGCTTCCTTTGCATTATATGAAACCTTCCCCAATCACCTCGGTGGTGGGTGGGTGGGCGGTGAGTGGGTGGTCGATGGGGGGGGGGGGGGGGGGGGGGGTCCATTAGAGGGAGATAGGGAGACGAGGATCGGGTGGGTTGGGAAGGGGAAGGGGAAGGGGAAGGGTAAATAAAATTAGTTTTAATTTTTTAAAAAGAATTTTAATATATAATTTAATAAAATATATAATTTAATTTTTTTAAAAGTGGCAGTTACTAGTGAAAAATACTAGCCGTTCTTTCTAAGTGGTAGTTACGGTCTGATTAAATCGTAAGTGGTAGTAATAGACCGCAACAATGATAGTGGTGGTCCATTTGTGCCTTTTGTTGATTTTTTTTTATTTTTAGATTTGGTTTGTGCAAATAAGTCCATCAACTCTTATATTAGGTTTGTTGTGATTTGGTTTTCCCTTTTGTAGGATTGTAATTAAAGATTAGTTGTTTGGGCAGTAATGACATTGATAATGCTTAGGAGATTCAAGTTATATTATTTTGTTTGTTATTTCCTCTAGATCGTTTCAACAAATATCGAGCTTGATCACTAGATGTATTTATCTATTTTTGGTCTCACGCTATTGCAGTCTAACTTGTCTTTAATTTGTATTTTAGTTTTATCAATAACATCATATCTTCTCAAAAAATAAGAGGCAATTACTAAATCGTAATTGCAAATATAAGCTCCTCGTTATCTACTTACCAAGTTAATTAACTTATTATTTGACTGACGGTAAACATTAATTAAATCCTACCATTTTAAGACGATTAGCCAAAAATAAGGATGTATACATTTGACCAACTTTTTCTAAAAACAAGCTGAAATTCTTGAATGCATGTAGATTTTCGTGTTTCGACCTTCTAATATTTGTCACATGTAATTCCCTACGGCTAAATATGAGCCTCTTTATATGAATTAAACTTGTTGTGCATGCAAGATGACTTGGGACAATGCCTTCAATTTCCTTTTAATTACTTTCCTCTTCTCCTTTTCTTGTTTCATTTTCCCTTTTTCTTCGAGAGTCGACACCATTTCTGAAACTAGTTTCACTTAATTTTCTACCATTTAGTAGTATACTCTCAGTTCGTAAAGTTATAGGATTTGTAAATGCATGGTTCATTTGCTTTGAGCAGAAGACACACAAGAAGAAAGACAGGTACTATATATTAATTCCATAAAGAAATCATATCTCATGCATATATACCAAGTACAAACAGCTTAATTATGATGATATATATATATATGTACCTCCTTTCTCTTTCAGATGATGAATTTGCGGTTTTTGAGTTACCTCTTCACAAGATAAAGAAAATTTACAGAAAATTTATCAGCTTTGCCTTTTAGATTGTGATGTTATGTAATACTTTTCCATACGGAGGTGATTAAATAGATCGTTTTACTCATTTCTAAATCTATATATATATATATATATATATATATATATATATATATATATATATATATGGCATCAAAGTCACTCTTCCTCGAGGAACTAGGGTGACTAATTAATAATTTTTTAATTGAATTGGTTATATTTTAATTTCACCTTATAACCCATATGTATATATATATGATGGTATATCATGAACTAAACTTGGAGATCTTCAATATTTTGTTAGAAACATATTCTGAAAACACAAGTATGTGTTAAAATTTGGAGATTTATCTGAAGTTAACAAACAAAACAAAATACCGATTAAAAATGGAAGGGTTTTTTAATTTTATGATGTTTCACGCAAAATATTTTCATATTTGTTTACGCATCTTACCTAGCTAACAATTGAGTTTTGGCACGAATTATTATATATATATATATATATACATGAAAAAGAACCACGTGCATAAATGCTAAAAATGCATGGTGCATGTGACACGGTGTACGTACGTGTCATTTTATTGTCATTCTATCCTTTAAAGTTAATAATAAGATATTTTATGGTCCGAAACTAAATAGAAAATAAAGATCCGAAACTCAATAGAAAATAGAGAAAACCGCATTTAAGAACACCTATATAACCAAATTTATATAGAAGGACAATCAATTTTTTTTCTTTCAACTAATAACAAACCCATTTTTAAAAGTTGTGATTTTACTTTTTTGTCCCTAAGGATCAAACGGTATTAATTTCTAAGTTAAAACCCGTTTTTTAGAATTGTGATTTTATTTGTTTGCCCTTGACGAAATCGATGGTGTTATTTGGGATTTAACGGTTTCATTAGGATTTAAGATTTAGAAAGTTTTAGGAAGGGAGAGGATGTTTGGATAGGGGTAGTGGTGGGAGCGCTTATGACTTAGGCTGTAGTCTTCTAAAACTTGGGGCTAAACCCTAAGTGATTAAAGCGTAACCCGATATTTATTTTGATTTAAGTGCTTTCTTGAGATTTTAAATTTAATGAATAGGGGTAGTTTTGGTTGTTTGTTATAGCTTTTGTCTTTAATTTTCAACTTTTAGGTTGATTATTTGTTAAGATTTTGGCCTTATATGATTGTGTGTAAAAAAAAAAAATATTATCAAAGACCTCTATGTCATTAATTAACTCTAGAAAAGATGCTTGTCGAACTGTAATTTAATTAGTGCGCTATTACCCTTATTTTATTTTGTGAAGTGTTAATATGGGTATATGTTCAACTTAATTATGAAGTCCTCGTAGCCGGCCATAAGAGTTAGGAATTAAACTTATGTCTAAAAAGCAGCCATTATATATTGACACTCTATAATAATTAAGTTGCTTTTTTACAAATTCGTGGTGAAAACGTATGGAAAAACTGCATGCAGTACTTATAAGAGAGTATGACGACTATTTTCGATTGCTGATAGTTCAATTCCCTTTCAAGAAAATAAAATGTAATTAAACTTCACATTTTTCTGAATAATATTAATTTTGAATAGACGTAACTAATATTATTAGTCTAATGGTACTCCTAACTAGTTCATTATATAATAAGAGATTTCGAATTTGACTTTCATAATTAAAGAAAGAAGTAGATATGCAATGTGTATAATATATCCCACTCCCTCAATATAAAAAAAATTGAATGGAAAATTCATTACTAGGTTGTTCATTTATAGTATAGTCGTCTTTCAATTCCTTCCCTAATTTGTTGAATTCCTTTGCTAATTTGTTGAATTCCTTTGGATATATTTCCTATCTAGTTCATTCCTACCAACTTTGTTGGTTCAGACTATATATGCACTCTTAATCTTCAGAATGTGGTCAAATGTGAGCGAACTTAGTTTGGTGTTTAGTTATTGCATTTGATTGTTATCCATATTTAGTTCTTCAAATTTTCATTATATAGAAATGAAAAAATGTTATAATAAATTATTTCCTGGCCATTAAAATCTTCTTAGAATACTAAAGAAAGTTCAAACTTATGTTCTAGGCAAAGGATAGATAAAAAATCTAGTGCGCAGCGTTGAAATTTTAGAACTGCCGATCGTCTCTGTAATTGCCGATTAATCGGAAACTGTGATAATAACAGTTTACAGGTATAGTACTCTCGGTGTACTCTGTCTTCTTATTTTGAATTAAGTGGATTTAGAACTGTCGAGCGTCCTTATAATTGTTGCTATTCAGCTAAATTGTGATAATAGTTGTCTCCGGTGATAATTATCGATATATATTCTGTCTTATTTTGAATTAAGTTGATTGAAGTCTACTTATGTGTATTAAGTATGATTTAGTATTTGTATATAAAAAAAAAAAGTATGATGTTTTAGGATATTTATGATTTTTGTTTTGGCAAAGGTTATTTATGAATTTAAGATATATAAGTTATTGGATTTCTTAGTGGTATATTATTGTTATTGCAATGAAATAGTATGGTAAGAATAAAGTGTTATTTCAATTCAACAACATGATTGTACAATAGATGGGGGTGTTAGTAAACTTTTTATTTTGTTTATTTTCCTCAAATTATTATGTAAATTTTTTGGGTTAAAAAAAAATCCTCTTTTATTATGATCTAAAATTAAATTCATAGTAATTAGCTCTAGGTGGTGAAATTTGTGATACCCTAAGGGTTTGTTATGTGTAACTGTACTTTAATTCATTTTGCTATCATCTTGTCCTTAAAAGTTAATAGAAACATCTTGATATATATATTGATTAGCCATGTAGAATGTGAATGTTGTTTGGCACTGATTAGCCATATTACACTATTAGCTCTGGTACCTTTGATATTCATTTTCAAAAAAGAAAAAAAAAGGAAAGTATATGTACATATATATCACATATCGATTTGTTTTTTTTTTTCCTTAAAAAGGCGACCAACTAGCACCGCAGTTCATCTTTCTGGGAGTCGGAAAGACTCACACACGTGCTTTAGTGAAATTCTGATCACTATCTATTTGTCCAGTATCTTAATTCCTTAAATAATCTCTTCTATCTTATTCTTTAATACTACTCAGATACACGTTCATACATGCATTAGACTTAAGTTAAATATTATTGATATGTTATCGATAATATTTTCTGATTTTGCAGGAGGGTACACTTTATTCATCAAGTGTGCACTATGAATTCAAGTGACAACTTTTGGTTTCCTTATCCTTCTTCAAGTCATCCAAGTAGCTCCGAGCTAAGGACCTCTTCCAATGATTTTGTCCTTCATCCCAGCCAATACCCTTATAATAATTTTCCTTTTGCCAACAATTCAACCTCATCATCTCTGCTTGTTGAAAGTGATGAGAGTTTTATTGGTGACAATAGAAACAGTAATTCTATTCACAATAATTTTGGAGGACCTTCGATGAGGTAGCTAAATTTATTTATTTATTTTCTTAAATTTTAAAAAAAATTTCAAACTATTTTTCAAAAGATTAATTATTTTATTCTGTTTTTGATACATTTTCATCGTATATGTAGCAATGAAGAAGAAAATGATAGTAGAAATGGAGAAAATCAGATGGAAAGCCAACCTAAGCGTCGGCGTACTAGAAACACTAAAATAACATTTGGAGTGAGAAGCTCACCGTTTCGTGGAGTCTCAAAGTAAGTAATTTCTATTTGTTTTGTAAATTTGTAATTAGAGAAAATAGTTATCAGCGTGCTTTACACTAATTTTAGCTATTGTACATTAACTTTATTGTTAGTAGCAAACTTCCTAAACTATGTCTAAACGTGCAAGGACGGTCATTCTGTTAATTTTTTCAACGTTTTTTTTTAAAATAAAAAGCCTGATAGGACAACTTTACTCTTATTCATAACAGAAATCATTGAGAAATTTAACGGAAGGACTATCCTTACATGTTTAGATATAGTTCAGGGAAGTCTGCTACTAATAGAGGTGGACACGGTTTGGATCGATGCGGATATCACTCATATCCAAAACAAAACCGTTAAAATCTTAACGGTTCGAAACGGTTTGGATTTTTGAAAAATAGAATTGAAACCGTTCCAATGTAAACCGTTACTAACGGTTTGGTTTGAAACGGTTTGGACGAATTAGGCATAAAATCCTCATATAATTTGTTTATTAAAAAGACTCCTCCAAAACATAATTTTTTTCCAAAATTCCACCATTCTCATTAAGATTTCATTCATACACATTAACAAATTAAAATTTTCAATATTTTAATAAACTTCAAATATGACGGGTTATGTTTAAATATAACTTAAATTCGAAAGTAACACAAAATGGGTAAGTATTAAGTGAGGTAGGGTAGTGATGAACACTTACATTAACATATTATTATAAGGTGGAAAACATTAACTAATAAATAAAAACCTTAACGGTTTAGTTTGGATTCCAACGGTTTTCAAAATGAAAATCCAAAACCAAACCGTTACTAACAGAACGGTTTGAATTTTCAAACCATTTGACTTTTATCCAGTCAAATCCAAACCGGAGTGCCATAACGGATTTGAATCGAATAGGTTTCCAATTTTAACGGATTTATGCCCATCCCTAACTACTAATAATAAAGTTAAGAAATGATAGCTAAAATTAGTGTAAAATTTAGGAACGTTGGCAACAATTTTTCCTTTATAATTAATTATAATCGATCTTTGCAAGTTAATTTAAAAATGATTAGCTATTAAGATATATTTTTATAAGAAATTTTGAATATGTTGTTACATTATTAATTATATGTAATGTTATCCATTTTTTATTGTTGTATGTATATATATAGGTACTACGGAGGACGTTATGAAGCGTTTCTATGGGACAACACTGAATCAGGCAAAAAAGGCAAGACAGGTAAATGAGAAAATGGTACCGGCAAATTAAATGATTTACTTATCCAATTTCTCACCTTTTATATATGTCTAATTATTGGCTGATCTACTTTTCGTTTTTTGGTTGGTGTAATTCCTCCATCGACGATTCCATGACAGTTTATATTGGTGAGTGAAGTTATTGCATATATATAACTCTTCAGTTTTAAGCTTGATAATTACATCTTTAATTAGACACACCAGCTGAAAAAAAAAAAAAAAAGGAAAAAATGAATTTGTAATGGTGGTGCATAGCTTTATAAGTTGAATAGTATTATTAATTGTGTTCGCTATTCATACTAGTCTAATTAAGAATTTTCAATTTTTAAAGTGAGAAAAATTATCACTAGACCATATTGTTGATGGTAATAAAAAAAGAAAAAAGTTTAAACCGGTTTGATAATCATTTAATTTTTTAATTTTTTAATCTTTGTAAATGAAACAAAGAAAAAAAAGTTAAAACTGGCTATGATCTAGAAGTATTCATCTTCACATATTAAGAGATTTAGGTTTCGAGTTCGACTCTCGTCGAATGATGTCAATACCCAACGCATATATAATGTAATATCTCCTTCCCCAATATCATTGTATAAAAAAAAAAAGTGAAGGGGGGAAAAATGAAGAGAGATGTTGAGGATATATAGGAAAACGTACACAAAATGGAAACTACTAACTAAAAACTGAATACTATTTTAAGTTGTTTTCACTTATTAGATTTTTTTTTTTCATGCTTCTTCATTTCTTTCCCTGCTTCTTACCATTTTCTTTTGGGTGACACTAGAGGAATTCGAACCGTAGACTTATTATTGTTCTAACCCAATTCCCCGTATTCCTACACCACAAGGGTTATTATTATTATTTTTTATATACAACGATATTCTACTCTAATTCTAATATAAAAGAATGAGGATTTGCACAATGACGCAACTAGAAGGTGTCCAACACCAGACAAATATATATGACGTCCTAGTCATACATGAGAGTCGACCCTGAGACCACTTAGAGGAAAACCATAATGCTAGTTGATTACTATTATTCTTGTTTATTCCACCTCTCTCTCATCTAGAAATAAAAGTAGGATTTTTAATTCGATCTTATGTACGTACGTACGTAGTTTCTTGTTAATTGGCTTTTTAATTTGGCAGGTGGATTTAAAAAAGAAGTGGAGGCGGCTAGAGCTCATGATCTAGCTGCTCTAAAATTTTGGGGCACGAATACTGCATTGAACTTCCCAGTACGTTAATTACTAGATTCACATTTAATATATACATATTGTGATTATTTTGGATGCATATATATATATATATATATTCTGATTATATTGTTGCATGTAGGAGGAGGAGTACAGCAAAGAATGGGAAGAGATGCAGCATATGACCAAAAACGAATATTTGATCCACATAAGACGGTAACACTATATACATATAAAAAATGAAGGAATATATTTTCTCTATGAATAGGAAAAAGGAAAATATATGTTCCTGGGTTGCTGCTGGCTGGTAACTTTCATGGTTTTTTCAACACTATCGTTAAAAATAAGACAGATGGATTATTTACGAGTAACGTGGAATAGTAACACTACATGACTCGTTTTTTCGGTACCGTCGGTATTTCTAAGCAATTCTCCATAACTGCCATGAAGTACTCTATTGAAGTGTAATTGATTTGATAAAGAGAACTTTGATAATTTACTTTAATTTGCTAGTTGCCCTAGTTTTATTCTTCACGGATATATGTATATACATATATATTATATCAATAATTAATTAGTTGAGCCTGTCAAATTTCAGAACGAGCGCCAGCTTCGCCAAAGGCGCATCTAATTATCGTGGAGTTTCAAGGTATTAATTAACAGCCATTGGCCACCTCTCTCACTCTCTCTCTCTCTCTCTCTGTGTGTCTCTGTCTGAGAGTCAAGCTGCTTTGAAACAGGAACACAGACAATAAGAGATGGCAAGCTAAATTAGGGAAAGGAAGAGGAGGCTTCAAAGGCATTTATCTGGGCACATTTGGTTAAGTCCTATAACCCTTTTCCCGGTCCAATTAAGTCATATATATATAGGTCCCTATATGCCTCATTTTATCTAATTGTTCATGATTTGATGTAATTGATGATATCCAAGACCAGTACACCACATTAAAATATGTTAGAACTTACCTTTAAAAAATTTAAAATTATATGGTGCATGTATCAGCTACCGAATTTTATTTTTTAAAATTATATGGTGCATGTATCTGTTACTGAATTTTTTAAATGTTTCAATTTTGACCTTTTATTTACTTTGGATTTTGATGATAATCAGATTGTGAAAAGAAAGCAGCGAGAGCCTATGATGTAGCTGTGATAAAAATGAAGGGCCACAAAGCTGCCACAAATTTCGACATAAATGATTATGATGTGGAAGGCATTGTTGAGAGTGCAAAATTCCCAATTGCTGGGAAAGGTGCATCCAACATATTAAGATGGTGCTCAGTGTATAATGTCCTAAGAAACAAAAAAGATTTTGATTATGAAGACCAACCCACAACAATCCCCCAATCATTTTCATTTGGACCTCCAATTCATCAAATCCAACAAACCCGCAATGGTGCAAACCCTAATCTACAATATGTGGACCCCTTCCTCCTCCATGCCCTCCAAAACACAAACATCCAAAATAACCAGCTCCTCCAGTACTACAATTTTAACCCTAGTATCTTAACAAACCCTAATTTCAACAATTGGGTTGTTGCGAATGGGGGAGTTGATAATTTATTGGGGAATAATAATGGAATATTCAATGCTGGTGGGTCTCAAATATATGTTGGAGGTGTTTCAGGTAACAATTTTGGCAGGGAAATTGATCAAATGGAGCCATTCAACCAGTTTGGACCTGTCATCACACCCCCACAGAGCAATTCATGGGATGCCTTTGGTCAGTATCTCAATCAGAACGCTAACTCCTTCTATCTTGCTCATCAAGGCACCCAGCAGGTTCCTACTTACCCTCCAACAATTAGCCCTTCTTTTGTTCCTGGCTTTTCTAACCTTGATCCGGCGGGCCCTAGCTTCATCGGAGAATCTTCCGGTAGTATGGCTCCCGAGGCGAGTTTGCCTGCCACGCTGGCAGAGACTAATGATAGTAGCTGTGAAGACATGATCAATGAACTGCTTCAAGTAGGTGGTGATGGGGATGTAGTTTTTAATAACGTGGAGGGAAGCTCAGACTCATCAGCAGCAGTACTAATGCCAGGAAATGGAGAAATTGGAAATCCTTTTGAAGACTTTGGAGTGGACAAATCAGGTGGATTTGACTCTGACTTTCCTTTAAGTGGGCTGGAGAAATTCTTCATGTGTTCAGATGAATCTGACTGAGTTACAAATTACTGCATTTTAATTTGCTTAGCTACCTACCCTTAATTGTAAGCAAACTTAATTAGCTTTATCTTACAAATAATGAACCTTAATCAATATTTGTCTTTCATGCAACAATATAATGATCAATAAATTATATTTTCCCTTCACCATTTGTAACCTGCAACTCAATATATATTATTATCTTCTTGGGTTATTAAGTAAATGATTCCGCTGCTGCGAAGTGAAATCTACATAATTTGTATTATGAGTTAGATTTGCGATTTTCATTGTGCAGGAATACCCTCATAACCTCTTGAACAATGCTATATATGGACACAACTTGTTTATCAACTTACTAAAATACCAATTCTTATGTACGTAGCATACAATGTAGCAATTTAATTATGTCATCGATCTACCACAAACATCATCATTTTTTTAATTACTTGTTTTAACATACACTTTTTATTCCAAATTGAAAATATAATTTATTTAATATAACCTCTTTAAATTAATAATCTTGGAACCGCCTAAATTCTATTAATTCTGCATTGAATACTGCATTGAACTTCCCAGTATGTTAATTACAAGTTTGACATTAAATCATGTACATACATTTTGTGATTATATTGGAAATCATATATTCTGATTATATTGTTGCATGTAAGAGGAGAACTACAGCAGAGAATGGGAAGAGATGCAGTATGACCAAAAACAAATATTTGATCCACATAAGACGGTAACACTATGTTTTCTCTATGAATAGAAAGAAAAAAAAAATATTATATTCATGAGTTGCTGCGGGTTGATATAACTTTCATAGTTTTTTTTTTCATCACTATACTCCAAAAATAAGACAGATAAATTGATTGTCCACTCATATTGTATGAGTAACGTGGAATAGTAACACTACATGGTCCGACGTACGGTACCCTAAAACATTTCTCCACAACTGCCATGACGTACTATATTAAAGTGTACGTAAATGATTTCATCAGAACTTTGATAATTTATTTTTGCTAGTTGCCCTAGTTTTGTTCTTCATGGAATATATACATATATATATATATATATATATTATATCAAAAATGAATTACTGAGCGTGTCAAATTTCAGAACGAGCGCCAGCTTCGCCAAGGGCTTATCTAATTATCGTGGAGTTTCAAGGTATTAATATAACAACCATTGGCCACCTCTCTCTCTCTCTCTCTCTCACATAGAGGTTGAAACACATGATATGAAGAAGCAACGTCACAAGAAATGATCAACTTCATTTCCCAACTCTCTCTCTCTCTCTCTCTCTCTCTCTCTTATAGAGGTTGAAACACATGCTATATGAAGAAACAACCTCACAAGAAACAATCAACTTCATTTCTCAACTCTCTCTCTCTCTCTCTCAGAGTCAAGCCTTGAAACAGGAACACAGACAATAAGAGATTGCAAGCAAAATTAGGGAAAGGAAGAGGATCGGCTTCAAAGGCATTTATCTGGGCACATTTGGCAAAGTCCTATAATCCTTTTTCCGATCCAAGTCATATATATATAGGTCCCTAGCTATATGCCTCATTTTATCTAATTGTTGATGATTTGATGTAATTGATGATATCCAAGAACAGTAAACATTACAAGAAATTCGTGGTTGCCCGACGAAGTCTTTTTCGCCACGTAAATATAGTTTGTCTGACGAACTCGAAAGCTCGCCGGGTAAGGTGTTGGCGGGAAGAACAAGTTGTTGGCGCGTAAAATAGTAAGAGTTTGCCCGACGAGCTGTTCTTTCCGTCGGGTAAGATTAGATATAACGACGAATATCAGTCGTCGGATAACACTTGGCGTTGACTGAATTTTGCCTGACGAATCATTAAACTTTGCCCTGCGAATATACTTCGTCAGACAAAAGTTTAAACACATTTAATAACCTAGCCGCTCCTATCTTATTTTTCCTCTCTGCTTCACAATCTCAGTCCCGCCTCTTTCTCTCTCTCTTTCTCACTCTCTCTCTCTCTAGCTTCACCATCTCATCACCATTTTCACTATCTATCAAATCTCTCTCTCTCAATCAACAATATCAATTTTGAAGGTTTGAGAAATTTAATTTTTTTAGTTTTGAAATTTTGATTGGAAATTAATTATGATTTGTGTTTTAGGAATTTTGTGGTTGATTTGAAGGAATACTTATAAAAAGGTATGTGTGTTTGCCTCTCAATTTAATTTTGTTAAGAATTTTGGATATAATTATGTTAGGAAATTGTGTATTTATTGTGGAAAATGTGTAGAAATTGTTTAGAATTTGTGGAAATTAGAAATTAGAAAATTTGTTAGGAAAATATGAAAATAGAAAATAAGAAAACAGAAAATATGTTAGGAAAATAGAAAATATGTTAGGAAATTAGCAAATTAGAAAATATTTTAGGAAAATAGGAAAATTAAAAATATGTAATGAAATTATTGAAATTAGAAAATATGTTAGGAAATTAGAAAATATGTTAGGAAATTAGGGAAATAGAAAATATGTTAGGAAATTAGAAAATATTTTGGGAAAATAGGAAAATAAAAAATATGTAATGAAATTATTGAAATTCTATTTCCCTAATTTCATAACATATTTTCTATTTTCATATTTTCCTAACAAATTTTCTAATTTCCTAAACATTCTAAACAATTTCTAATTTCCGTACATTTTTTCTATTTTCCTACTTTCCTAACATATTTTCTAATTTCTTAACATATTTTCTAATTTCAATAATTTCATTACGCATTTTCTAATTTCAATAATTTCATTACATATTTTTTATTTTCCTATTTTCCTAAAATATTTTCTAATTTCCTAATTTCCTAACATATTTTCTATTTCCCTATTTTCATAACATATTTTCTATTTTCATATTTTCCTAAATTATTTTCTAATTTCCTAAACATTCTAAACAATTTCTAATTTCCGGACATATTTTCTATTTTCCTAACATATTTTCTAATTTCCTAACATATTTTCTATTTCCTAACAATTTCTAATTTCCTAACATATTTTCTATTTTCCTATTTTCCTAACATATTAGAAAATATGTTAGGAAAATAGGAAAATAGAAAATATGTACGGAAATTATAAAATTGTAAACTCTGTTTTATGCGTAATTAATATATGTTTGTATTTGTGAATTTGTTGTGGTATTTTTTGTAAAGCACTTTATGTAGTTCCAACGGAGTGAAATATGTTCATAACTGTTTATGCGAACTTAATCGAGTTGATTAACTTCGTATAATGAAATTCAATGAAAACTTAGACCCGTTTGAGAGTCAGTGAATTGAGTTGATTGACTGACTCTTGAATTGTCCATTTATTCGTACAATTTGGGGGTGCACAACTATGTGTTGTGTAGTTGGCGGTCTACGAGGTTAGGTTTCGATTGTGAAAAATTCGGTTTGTATCCCCTCAATGTTCTCCAAATGCATATTAGATATTTGTTTATAATATCTACGTCGTGCATTTGGGGAACTGTAGGGAGATGCTGTTGAAATTTCCCTCGATCGAAACTTAGCCTCGTAGGTCGCAAACTATACAGCACATAATGAGCACTCTCGAATGGTATAGGGCCAAATCACTGGAGGCATAAGGAGACGAGCTGATTTTGATTTTAACTTGTTCTAATTACGGGACAATGTTAACTCAATTACTTATGTTGGCTCTATGTGGTGAAAGCAGGTACAACGGACAGAGGCTGGATGCAAATGTTGGATAGATCTTCTTATCATTATTTCGATGGGATTGACAGCTTCATTGCCTTTGCACGTAGTCATTGCAGTGAAAAAGACGTATCAGGTGTCCGTGCCGTAAATGTAACAACTACAGTTGGATGCCAATGAATGAGGTCCAAACTCATCTGGAATGGAATGAGATCGTACACAACTACCCTAATTGGATCTATCACGGTGAAGAAATATTTTTTAAACGACATCTTCGGTTCCTGGGACCCGTCGAGACGAAAGTGCTTTGGATGGGCGTTGTGATAATGATCAAGTCGTTGAGTTATTAACCGATGCTTTTCCTCCCGCATCGGATGATATGGACGATGAGGCGCCCAAGTTGCAACCCGAAGACTTTTAGCTTCATTACGAGAGATTGTTGAAAGAAGCTCAGCGCGAATTGTACCCCGGTTGTAAATCCTTTTCGGTACTAGGGGCAGTTGTGGAGTTGATGCACATGAAAGTTGAGTATAATCAAACGAACAAGTATTTTGATCACATGATGGACATCATCATCCGAATGCTCCCTGAAGACAACCATCTGCCTAAAGATCCTTATAACTCGAAGAATCTGTTGAAGGGCCTCGGTTTAGGGTATATCAAGATCCATGCATGCAAGAACAACTGTGCATTATTTTACGGTGAATTCGAGCAACTTGACAAATATCCCGTGTGCAATGAGCTTAGGTTTCAAAAGAACAAGATTTTGAACAAGGTGTTGTGTTATTTTCCACTGAGGCCAAGGATACAAAGATTCTACATGTCATCCCGCATAGCCCGTGATATGAGGTGGCACAAAGATGAACGCATTGATGATGATGTACTGAGGCATCCGGCCGATAGAGAGGCTTGGAAGGAATTTGATAAGATGTATCCCGAGTTTGTCGCGGAGCCATGAAATGCTAGATTAGGGCTCACTACTGACGGGTTTAATCCGTTTGGGAGTTTTGCAAAGCCCTATAGCACTTGGCCGGTGGTTATGGTTTCGTATAACTTGCCTCCTTTGAGATGCATGAGGAAAGAATTCACAATCCTCAATACTTTGATACCGGGGCCCAAATCGTCGAGTAATTCCATCGATGTGTATTTGCAACTGTTGATTGACGAGCTTGTGGATTTGTGGGAAAATGGTGTTCGAACATACGACAAGTGCAGTGGAGAAATATTCACTCTACGAGCGGCGGTAATGTGGACAATTAATGATTTTCCTGCTTATGGTATGTTGTTGGGATGGGGCACCAAGGGCTATCTTACTTGGCCGACATGTGGACCAGACACAACGTCCTTTCGGCATGCATCGAAGGTATGCTACTTGGGTGCGAGAAGGTTTCTGCCGTGGGATCACCGATGGCGAATGCAATCTGACTCATTTGATGGCAAATAAGAGTTACGAGCATGACCAAGGGAAAGGTCCGGTGATGAGATATTATACAAACTGAACAGTATAAATGACTTCGTCACACGAGGACCGAAACCAACTGAACAAGCTTGCCCGGTGAAACATATTCGTCGAGCAAAGTTCAATATTTGTCGGGCAACATTAAACTCGGCGACCCTTCGTTAGGCAACGTTCGTCGGGCCACCGCCGTCGGGCTTGAGGTTAGTCGACAAAAACAATAAATTCGTCGAGCAATTTAAAGCTTGCCCGAAGGATCCATTCGTCGCAAAATAGTTGTCGAGTAATCCAAAAGTCAACATCTTTTGCCCGACGAACACGTTTCGCCGGACAAAGATATTACTTTGCCCGACGAAATGATTGTGCGTCGGACAAAAGCTTAATATTTTAAAAAAATTTATTAAATAAATATATATAATTAAAATAAAAATATTTAAAAAAAAATACAATTAAAAGAATAAAACGAATCAAATGAAAATAAAAAAAAATATTTATAAAAATTGATGTTATGTTTTTAGATAATTAAAACTAAAGCAATGTTTAACATATTAAGTTCTAACTACTCGGCGACGGGTCGAGGTGGTCGGGGTCCTAGGCGAGTTGTTGGGCTAGGGGTTGAGGCCATGACAGAAGCTCATCCAGCCCACGCTCACCCAAGCGGTCAAGCACATTGGCTGGGGCGGTCTTGATTTTATCGTTTTGGGCCTGGATCTGCGCATTTTGGGCCTTGATCTCAGCGTTTTCGGCATGGAGGATCTTGAAGTTTTTCTTGAGCTCCGACATCTACTCGGGATTAGCTCCCCGAGAAGAACTCGAAGAGCGACTGGAGACATCCCGAATTATCCCGTCGCCCGCCCCCGGACGATCTTCCTTAGACGCCTACCAAGTCGTCGATCTAGGATGGCGATCGACCTCTAGGGATTCGGTAGCTGCTGCTCCAACGACACTTCGGGATGTTGTTGCATTAGCTCATCCTGTGTCTGCTGGACGTCTTGCTCTATCGTCGCCTACAAATTCGAATAAATATTAATTAGAAATATAATTATCAAATTAAAAATTAATGTTTAATTTACAAAAAATAAACTTACGTGAATATTGTAAGCCTCTTGGTTGCCTCGGCCAGCGTACACTTGCCCCCAGACATCCACCTCCAGGAACATCGACCCGGCGATGCATCGATCCTCCTGCAGGGCCGATAAGGATCATGACCCCCGTGGTGGTTGAATTTCTTCGCTCCCCGGTTTGATGTGTTAGTAACCGATTTTCGATGTTCATTAGTAACAACAAAAATTATATTTTCAAATGAAAAATAACATAAAAAATAAATAAATAAGTTAACTAGGTGGATAGTACGTACCACATTGGTGGGGGACACTATATGGTCGTACAACCACAACCACCCTTCTAGTTTCGGCCCGTCCAACTCCTCTAGAGGATTTGCCCAAGCTTCCTTCGGGGAAGACCAACTCTTGTAGTACTTGTGGAGCTCGTACTTCCAGTTGGTGTACCGTAACTGCTAGTGGTTTCTCAGGTATTTACTAATGTCGGTGTCCTCCAAGTTGAACTCAAAATTGATTTGCAATAAATTATTAAAGTTAGTAAAATAATTAAAAATAATGTAAAAAAAGGCATAAACATGTACCGATAACTCTCCCCAACAGCGCGTGATCTCCTCCGGGGGTTGGTTACTAAAAGTATCCCCCATCATCAGGGATTTGGTGCGAAGAATCGTGCCCATGTCATGCACCACCAGGCTGTGGATTTTTACGACCGTTGTCCGGGGGTGAGGCACGTACACCACCGGGATCTTTGCATTCGTTGTCCCGGAAATAAGCTAGGATGTCAAACCCCGGTTGATCCCAGGCACGTTCACCGACTTCCTTACAAATTCGATGAACATTTGTACATAATAAGAGTAACAAATAAAAAAGGTTGTTTCAATAAACAAAATAATCAACTTACCCTTAAGGAGTGCTCCGACAACAGTCTCCGGTTTTTCTTCTCCGACGTCGTCTTGTGGGGGGTGGGGGTCGGTATGGGGTTCCCCCCGTTTCTTGCTATGCTGTCGATGAGCCGATCGCGCACTGGGTCGCTGATGATCCGAGATCGGTGCCTAAACAGACGCCATTGTGGAGGCTACCGAGGCAGAGGCTGCCTCCTCTGTCGCCTGATCAACGGGATCATGGCGGGGGCAGGTCCTACATGTGATCAAGGTGCGATGCGACATCAACAATAAGAAATTTAAAATAATTAATAAAAAATTAACCAACAGATTTTTAATTTAATAAAAAAAAAACCAAACATTTTTAATAAAAACAAAACCACATATAAAGTTAACCAACATTTTTTAATTCGAATAATAAATAAATAAAAAAAAATTATTGAAAATTAGTAAATTGGTACCTAAAAACTAAAACCACAAAATTCTAATTTTTTTAAATAAAACCAACACAAACCAAAATTAAACCTAAAATACTAATTAATCCAAACAAACTTAAACCTAAATTACTAAACTCAAAATTCACAACATTTTACCTAAATTTCTAAATCCAAATTTTGGGAATAAAATCAAACTTACAAATTAATCCAAACATATAATAATAATATCCAAAATCATAAAATTCACATATCCAAAATTTATAAAACTCACATATCCTACACCATATCAAAAATTCACATAAATTTTTAAAAATTCAAATATCCAAAATTCATAAAATTCACATATCCAAAATTCACATAAAATTCATATCCAAAGTCATAACAAAAATCATACGCAAAATTCATAACATTATACCAATTTCAACATTATACTAAACATCAAAATTTCAACAAATCATCAACATTAACCCTAAATTACTAAATCCAAACAAACTTAGTAAACCAAATATTTATATTCCAATCCAATCCAAATTCACAATATTCAAGTTAAAACCCTAAATTCCTAATCTGCAAATTTGAGAAAAATGCACAATCTGCCAAAATCCAATCCAAATTTCAATTCCAATTTCAATAAAATTTCATAATATCCAAACCAAATTTCAATTGAAATTTCAATCCAAACTAAAATTAAAATATAAACAATCAAAATTGACAATAACCAATCCACATTAACAATAGAGAGAGAGAGGGAGAACGAGTTCGACCTTGAGATGACTGCCGATGAGAAATAGTTGCGGTGGTAGGACATAATCGGCGAGAGAGAGGCAACGCGATAAAGAGCTGCGACGACGGATTGAGAGGCGGAGTCCGAGTGAGAGAGAGCGAGAAAGAGAGGGAGTGGTATTGGACACCGGCGACCTCCAGAGACGAGGTCTGGTCTGTGTTGCAGGGAGGTGGCGGTGGGGAGACAATGAGGAAAATGAAGAAGAAGAAGAGTCGGTCGCGACTTATCTGTCTGAATAATCTTGCCCGACGAATATTACGCCTGGCCAACTTTTAATGAATTCGTCAGGTAACAAAATGCAGGGGATATTCGTCGGGTAAAAAGTTTAAAGTCCGTCGGGCAAATATACGCTGTAAGTTTGAGTTTTCGCTAAAATTTTGGCGGAATTTTTGAAATTTTCTCGAAAAAAAAAAGTGGGCATTTTTTTAAGTTGCTCGACGACTTTAATATAGTGTTTCGACGCCTCCTTGTATATTTCCCGACGAATAATTAACTTCATCGGGCTAAATTCTTATGTTGTTAAGTTTATGACTGATCTAAAAACTAGGTCCGACGATAGAATTTTCAAGATCAGGACCGTTCACTTTTTGGTTTTACATGCCTAAAGCCCCATCGATCGTTATCGTCATATTTTTCGGAGCTTATGTGCCTCGATCGTTAAGTTTGTGAATTTCAATGGGGTTTTCATAGTTTTGGTTCAATTGATATTCAAACGATGGAATTTCAAAAAATTGACCGTTCAATGGTTACTTTTAAGTCTGTAGACCTCACTTGTCGAAAATCTTGATGTTTTGAAGTTTTCGAACCGTCCGATTGTGAAGAAACGTTGTATAACCGTTGAATCGTCGCGCACTGTTACCTAATCCCGGGAAGTCCAAATTAGGAAATGTTTCGCGTAAATGATCTATGAGTACGTACAATAAATGTGGACGGTTAGATTGGTCCATTTCATTTCGTAAATTATTAAAAATTGTAAAACAAGTATATTCATCAAGGAGTTTATACACTTGAAGGAAACTTCAATACATTTTTCGAAGTTTTGGTTCTATTGATATTCAAATGATTGAATTTGACCGATCTAACCGTTCATTTTGTGGTTTTACGTGCCTAAATCTCACCTGTAAAAATTATTGATGTTTTGAGGATTTCAAGCCGTCCGATCGTGAAGAAACGTTGTGTAACCGTTGAATCGTCGCGCATGGTTACCTAATCCTGGGATTTCTGAATTGGGTACTTTTTCGCGTAGGTGATCTATGAGTACGTGCAATAAATGTGGACGGTTAGATCGGTCCATTTCATTTCGTAAATTATTAAAAATCGTAAAACAAGCATATTCATCAAGGAGTTCAAAGACTTGAAAGAAACTTCAATACATTTTTCGAAGTTTTGGTTCGATTGATATTCAAACGATTGAATTTGACCGATCTAACTGTTCATTTTTTGGTTTTACGTTCCAAGATCTCGCCCGTCGAAAATCGTGAGATTTTGAGGATTTCAAGCCGTCCGATCGTGAAGAAACGTTGTGTAATTGTTGAAACGTCGCGCATCGTTACCTAATCCTGGGATTTCTGAATTGGCTAATTTTTTGCGTAGGTGATCTATGAGTACGTACAATAAATGTGGACAGTTAGATAGGTCCATTTCATTTAGTAAATAATTAAAAATCGTAAGCAAGCATATTCATCAAGGAGTTCAAAGACTTGAAGGAAACTTCAATACATTTTTCGAAGTTTTGGTTCGATTGATATTCAAACGATTGAATTTGACCGATCTAACTGTTCATTTTGTGGTTTTACGTTCCTAGATCTCGCCCGTCGAAAATCGTGAGGTTTTGATGATTTCAAGTCGTCCGATCGGGAATAAACGTTGTGTAACCGTTGAAACGTCACACACCGTTACCTAATCCCGGGATTTCCAAATTGGGTAATTTTTCACATAAGCGATCTGTGAGTACTTGCAATAAATGTGGACGGTTAGATCGATCCATTTCATTTCGTAAGTAATTTAAAAAATTTATTTAATAATTAAATGTAAATTGAATTTGGTATATATGGCCCGACGAAGATAAATGAATATTCGTTGGGCATACATTTCCAGTTTCGAAAACCGCCTTCTGAATTGAGAAACACGTGATATTGGAAGCCTTTGCCCGACGAAGGTACAAGTATATTCGTCGGGCAAAAGTTATTAGCCATTTTTCCCAAAATTCTATACATTATTTTATCAAGTAAGATGAAATATTGGGAAGCCGAATCAGGGATGAGGACATCAAAGTTTGTGGTTTTAGTACATAAAAGATTAATTGAAACTTTTGTGCATGAAATCATAAAACATACATATAAATCACACTTATTGATTTGAAGATGAATATTATATATATAAATGAAATCATTTATTTACAACTTTCATTCGGTGTCGGATTTATTCTCCCTCTCCCAATCACGCTCGTCATTCGAGATGTGCACAATACTTGATTTCTTAGAATCACTTTCAATTTGTTCTAATTCCCTGAGATCAATAAAAATGCCATCAATCGCAATTGGTGGGATGATGTCGTTGGTCTGTACTCCATCAATTTTTAGGGTGGATGCTGAGGAATCCACCTGGTAAACGATTGGGTCATCGTCTGTTTCCCCATCTTCTTCATGGTATCGATAATCCAATTCCCAAATATTTCTATGATTCACTATCTCAGCTACTCTCCAACCAGCACCAGCTTTTAGATTATCCACATAGAATTCTTATTTCGCCATGCTAGTGAGGATGTAGGGATCACTCTCAAACCACCGGGTGTTTGTGTTGACAGAGGTACATAACTGATCTTTAATGACACTGGCTAGGACACTTGGGTTTGTATCAAACCAATGACACTTGAACAAGACGACTTCCTTGCAGTCTGCGTATAAGACCTTAACCACACTTAACAATCTGCCGTAGAATCCCGTATCAGTATTTTCCCCATTCCCCGGCACGAAGACCCCGCTGTTTTGCATAGAAAATTTGTCGTCTCGTTCTACGCACACGAATTTAACTCCGTTAACGTGACAACCAGTGGACGTTTCTCCTCAAAATGGGTTAATGGCCAACTATATTAATTCTTTATTTTCATTTGGCGAGTTGTCATTTTTCAGCTGTGCCATCTGGTAAGATACACACAAGAAATGAAATTGTAAACTTAAAAACAATTTAAGAAATTGAGACACTAAAATTTGTGACTTAAATGCTTGGAAAACCAACGTGGAAACAGTTGTTTGTCAATTTCTTCCCAATTCGAAGGATATTAGGCCTTCATCAACTCCTCGTGCTGCTCGTGGAAGGGTCAGACTTCGTCACAGTTGTTCAGTATGAACCAATGAGCCACCTCCATGTCGCTATTGGTGAACTGGTCCGAGATTGGACCATTTCTGAAAGGTCGTGCGGGTTGGAAAAATACAGATAAGGTCTCTGGACGTTGACCACCGTCATCATTGCACGAGGCCCTATTGTAGGCACATTGCACAAAATGTCAGTGCCTCCTTTGCAATGTACGCCTATGTTATAGAGCCTTCGGGACGTGTCTTGTTGCGAACGTACCGCTTGTACGTACCAAAAATTCTGCAAGGAAATATACATTATGATTAAAAAATATACATGATAGTAAGGAAATATTATCAAATATTAGGAATAAGTTATACCTCTCGATTGGGTACATCCAACGATAATGCACCGGGCCAACTAGCTTTGCCTCATCTGGCAGATGTATTAGTAGGTGCACCAGTACATCATAGAATGCAGGTGGATATATTTACCCTAGCCGGCACATGATGTAGACAATATCCGCATTAATTGCTTCTAGGTCCGCCTTTACCAACGATCTGGCACATAGTATATGGAAGAATTGAGACAAATAAACTATCGTCTCAACAACACCAGGCTCCAAGAAGGGCTGAATACCAATCGGAATGAGTCTTTGTAGCAAAACATGTAGTCATGGCTCTTCATACAAGACATGGTCCCACCGTCAGTGCTAATGTTTCGGGATATGTTTACGATGTACCCGTCGGGAAATTTCACACCCTGCAACCGCTTTAGGAATTTTTTCTTATTCTCCGGTGTAAATGTATAATTTGGATGAGCCATGATGTATTTTCCATTGACGACTTTTGGCCACAAATTAGGCCGAATCCCCATTTCTTGCATACCCAGACGAGTCTTTTTTGTGTCCTTTGACTTGCCTTCAATGGGAAAAGTCATTCCCACACCACTCTCGGCAATATTCTTCTTGATGTGCATAGGATCCGCGATGTGTCTGATTTTCAATTTCGACCAATACGCCAACCGGAAGAATATGCTCTTTTTCGTCCAATTTTCCTGTTCAACTAGTTTCGATCCTCATGTGACGGAGTAATGTATACTGTTCAATTTGGACAATATCTCATCACCGGACCTCTCCCATAGTCGAGCTCGTAACTCTAATTTTCCATCAAATGAGTCAGATTGCATTCGCCAACGGTGACCCCACGACAGAAACCTTCTCGCACCCAAGTAGCATACCTTCGATGCGTGCCAAAAGGACATTGTGTCTTGTCCACATGTTGGGCAAGCAAGATATCCCTTGGTGCTCCATCCCAACAACATACCATAAGCAGAAAAATCAATAATTTTCCACATTACGGCCGCTCGTAGAGTGAACATTTCTCCACTGCACTTGTGGTATGTTTGGACACCATTTTCCCACAGATCCACGAGCTCATCAATCAACGGCTGCAAATACACACCGATGGAATTACTCGGATATTTGGGACCCGGCATCAAAGTAATGAGGATTTTGAATTCTTTCTTCATGCATCTCCAAGGAAGGAAGTTATAGGGAACCATAACCTCCGGCCAAGTGCTATAGGGCTTTTCAAAACTCACAAACGGATTAAACCCGTCAGTAACGAGCCCTAATTTGACATTTCTTGGCTCCGTGGAAAACTCTGGATACATCTTATCAAATTCCTTTCAAGCCTCTTCATCGGCCAGATGCCTCAAGACAACATCATCAATGCGTTCATCCTTATGCCACCTCATATCACGGGCTGTGTGGGATGACTTGTAGAATCTTTGTAACGTTGACTTCAGTTAAAAATAACGCAACACCTTGTTCGGAATCTTATTTTTTGAAACCTAGGCTCATTGCACACGTTACATTTGTCAAGCTGCTCGAATTCACTGTAAAACAATGCACAATTGTTCTTGCATGCATGGATCTTGATATACCCCAAACCGAGGCCCTTTAACAGCTTCTTTGAGCTATAATGATCTTTAGGCAGACGGTTGTTATCAGGGAGCATTCGGATGATGATGTCCATCATGTGATCAAAATGCTTGTTCGTTTGATTATACTCAACTTTCATGTGCATCAACTCCACAACTGCCCCTAGAATCGAAAAGGATTTACAGCCGGGGTATAATTCGCATTGAGCTTCTTTCAACAATCTCTAGTAATGGAGCTCAGAGTCTTTGGGTTGAAACCTGGGCGCCTCATCATCCATATCATCCGATGCGGGAGGAAAAGCATCGGTTAATAACTCAACGACTTGGATCATTATCACATCGCCCATTCAAAGCACTCTCGTCCCGATGGGTCCCGGGAACCGAAGATGTCGATGCGGAAAATATTTCTTGACCGTGATAGATCCAATTAGTGTAGTTGTGTACGATCCCATTCCATTCCAGATGAGTCTGGACCTCATTCAACGACATCCAACTACAGTTGTTATATTTACGGCACGGACACCTGATACGTATTTCATCACTGCAATGACTACGTGCAAAGGCAATGAAGCAGTCGATCCCATCCAAATACTGATAAGAAGATCTATCCAACATTTGCATCCAGCCTCTGTCCATTGTGCATGCTTTCACAACATAGAGTCAACATAAGTAATTGAGTTAACATTATCCCGTAATTAGAACAAGCTAAAATGAGAAGCAGCTCGTCTCCTTATGCTTCCGGTGATTTAGCCATATCCCATTCAAGAGTGCACGTTCTGTGCTGTGTAGTTTGCGACCTATGAGGCTAAGTTTCGATCGAGGGAAATTTCGGCAGCATCTCCCTACAATTCCCCAAATGCACGACGTAGATATTATAAACAAATATCTAGTATGCGTTCGGAGAACATTGAGGGGATACAAACCGAATTTCCCACAATCGAAACATAACCTCGCAGACTGCCAACTACATAAAAGGGTCTAAGGTTTTTCATTCAATTTCATTATACGAAGTTAATCAACTCGATTAACTTCGCATAAACGGTTATGAAATATGAACATATTTCACTCCGTCGGAACTACATAAAGCGCTTTACAAAAAATATCACAACAAATTCACAAATAAAAACATATATTAATTATGCATAAACACTACAAGAAATTCGAGGTTGCCCAACAAACATTTGCCTGGCGAAGTGTTTTCGCCGCGTAAATAGAGTTTGCCCGACGAACCAAGAGGGTCACCGGGTAAGATAGTGGTGGGAAGAACAAGTTGTTAGCGCGTAAAATAGGAAAGGGTTGACCGACGAGAAGTTTTGCCCGTCGGGTAAGATGTGATATGACGACGAATATCAGTCATCGGGTAACAGTGGTGTGGACTGAATCCTGCCCGACGAATCATTAAACTTTGCCCTGCGAATATACTTCATCGAGCAAAATTCTAAACACACTAAATAACCCAGCCGCTCCTTTCTTCTTCTTCCTCTATGCTTCACAATCTCTTAGACGTCCCTGCTCCTCTTTCTCTCTCTAGCTTCATCATCTCTTCATCAGTTTCACTATCAATCAATTCTCTTTCTCTCTCAATCAACAATATCAATTTTGAACACTTGAGAAATTTAATTTTTTTAGTTTTGAAATTTTGATTTTTGATTGGAAATTAAATATGTTTTGTATTTTAGGAATTTTGTGGTTGATATGAAGGAATACTTATAAAAAGGTATGTGTGTTTGCCTCTCAATTTAATTTGTTTAGATTTTTTGATATAATTATGTTAGGAAATTATGTATTTATTGTGTAAATTGTGAAGAAATTGTTTAGAATTTCCGGAAATTAGAAATTTGAAATTAGAAAATTTGTTGGGAAATTATTTTAGGAAAAATAGAAAATATGTTAGGAAATTAGAAAATTTTGTAGGAAAATAGGAAAATTAAAAATATGTAACGAAATTATTGAAATTAGAAAATATGTTTGGAAATTAGAAAATATGTTAGGAAAATAGGGAAATAGAAAAAATGTTAGGAAATTAGGAAACAATTTAGGAAAATAAGAAAATAAAAAATACGTAATTAAATTATTGAAATTAGAAAATATGTTAGGAAAATAGAAAATATGTACATAAATTATAAATTGTTTAGAATGTTTAGGAAATTATAAAATTTGTTAGGAAAATATGAAAACAGAAAATATGTTATGAAATTAGGGAAATAGAAAATATGTTAGGAAATTAGGAAATTAGAAAATATTTTAGGAAAATAGGAAAATAAAAAATATGTAATGAAATTATTGAAATTAGAAAATTTGTTAGGAAATTAGAAAATATGTTAGGAAAATAGGGAAATACAAAATATGTACGAAAATTATAAAATTGTAAACTCTGTTTTATGGATAATTAATATATGTTTGTATTTAGTTCCGACGGAGTGAATATGTTCATATTTCATAACTGTTTATCTGAAGTTAATCGATTTGATTAACTTCGTATAATGAAATTCAATTAAAAACCTTATACTCGTTCAAGAGTCAGCGAATCAGGTTGATTGACTGACTCTTGAATTGTCCATTTATTCGGACAGTTTGGGGGTGCGTAACTGTGTGTTGTGTAGTTGGCGGTCTACGAGGTTAGGTTTCGATTGTGGGAAATTCGGTTTGTATCCCCTCAATGTTCTCCGAAAGCATAACAGATATTTGTCTATAATATCTACGTCGTGTATTTGCGGAAATGTAGGGAGATGCTGCCGAAATTTCCCTCGATCGAAACTTAGCCTTGTAGGTCGCAAACTACACAGCACAGAACGTGCACTTTCGAATGGGATAGGGCCAAATCACCAGAGGCATCAGGAGACGAGCTGCTTTTGATTTTAACTTTTTCTAATTACGAGATAATGTTAACTTAATTACTTACGTTGACTTTATGTTGTGAAAGCAGGCATAATGGACAAAGGCTGGATGCAAATGTTGGATAGATCTTATTATCAACTCGCCAAATTTCAATAAAGAATTAATGCAGCTAGCCATTGGCCCATTCCAAGGTGAAACGTACGCTGGTTGTCACGTTAACGGAGTTAAGTTCGTGTGCACAGAACGAGATGACAAATTGTCTACGCAGAACAATGTGATCTTCGTGCCGAGGGATGGGGAAAAGGCTGATACAGGGTTGTACGGCAAATGTTTAAGTGTGGTTAAGGTGTTTTACGCATACCGCAAAGAAGTTGTCTTGTTCAAGTGTCATTGGTTTGATATGAACCCAAGTATCTCAGGCAGTGTCATTAAAATTCAGTTATGTACCTGTGTCAACATAAACACCCGGTGATTTGAGAGTGATCCCTACATCCTTGCTAGTACGGCGATACAAGTATTCTATGTGGATGATCCAAAAGCTGGTGGTGGTTGGAGAGTGGCTGAGATGGTGAATCATAGAAATATTTGGGACTTGGATGATCGATACCATGAAGAAGATGAGGAAACAAACATTGACCAAATCATTTACTAGGTGGATTCCTAGGCATCCACCCTAAACGTGGATGGAGTACGGACCAACGACATCATCCCACCAATTGTGATTGATGGCATTTTTATTGATCTCGGGGAATTAGAATAAATTGATAGTGATTCGGAGGAATCAAGTACTGTGCACATCTCGGATGACGAGGGTGAATTGAGGGGGAAAACGAATCCGACACCGAATGAAAGTTGTAAATTAGAAATTTCATTTATATATGTAATATCCATCTTCAAATCAATAAATATGATTTATATGTATGTTTTATGATTTCATTCAGAAAAGTTTCAATTAATCTTTTATATATGTACTAAAGCCACAAACTTTGATGTCCTCATCCTTGATTCGGCTTCCCAACATTTCATCTTATTTGATAAAATAGTGCATACAACAAACAATTAATTATAACAAATATAAAAAATAAAAAATTTAAACTAAATCTAATTTCAATTTATAAAAACTAACTGACATTTGCCCGACAAATATACTTTTACATCCATCGGGCAAAGGCTTAAAATATCATCACGTGTTTATCTGTTCGGTGGGCGATTGTCGAAACTGAAAGATTATGCCCGACGAATATTCATTTATATTCGTCGGGCAATATATAGCATATTCAATTTACATTTATTTATTAAACAATTTTTTAAAATTTCTTACGACATGAAATGGGCCGATCTAACCGTCGATATTTAGTGTAGGTATTCATAGATCGACTACGCGAAAAATTACCCAATTTGGAAATCCCGGGATTAGGTAACGGTACGCGACGATTCAACGGTTACACAACATTTCTTCATGATCGGACGGATTGAAATCCTCAAAACATTAAGCTTTTCGATGGGCGAGATCTAGGCACGTACAATAAAAAAATGAATGGTTAGATTGGTCAAATTCAATCGTTTGGATATCAATAGAACCAAAACTTCGAAAATTGTTTTGAAGTTTCTTTCAAGTGTTTAAACTCCTTGATGAATATGCTTGTTTTCCGATTTTTAATAATTTACAAGTTGAAATGGACCGATCTAACCATCCACATTTATGGCAGGTACTCATAGATCGCCTACGCGAAAAATTACCCAATTTGGAAATCCCAGGATTAGGTAACGGTGTGTGACATTTCAACGGTTACACAACGTTTCTTCACGATCGGACGGCCTGAAATACTCAAAACATAAAGATTTTTGACAGGTGAGGTCTACAGACTTAAAAGTAACCATTGAACGGTCAATTTTTGAAATTCCATCGTTTGAATATCAATTGAACCAAAACTACGAAAAACCCATTGAAATTCACAAATTTAACGATTGAGGTACATAAACTCAGAAAAAACATGACGATAACGATCGATGGGGCTTTAGGCATGTAAAACCAAAAATTGAATGGTCTCGATCTTGAAATTTCTATCGTTAGACCTGGTTTTTAGATCAGTCATAAACTCAACATCATGAGACTTTAGCCCGACGTAGTAAACTATTCACCAGGCAATATGTAAATATGTGTCGGGTAACTATAGAAACGTCGTCGGGAAAAGTAACAAAAATGCGCATTTTTTTCCCCGAAAATTTCAAACATTCTGCCAAAATTTTTGCGAAAACTCAAACTTACCGCGTATATTTGCCCGACGAATATCCACCGCTTGTTTTTACTCGAGGAAGTCATTAAAAGTTCGCTCGTTGGATTGTTTCGTCGGACAAGGGTATTTTGACAGATAAATAAGACCGACTCTTCTTCTTCTTCCTTCTTGTCCATTTTCCTTGTTTTCTCCCGACCACCATCTCTCTACAACTCATACTAGAGTTGGTTGTGGCGGTCGCCGCAACTAATAGCTCTCCCTCCCTTTCTCGCTCTCTCTCACTCAGACTCCAGCTCTCACTCTGCCGCCGTAGCAATCCCTCGCGCCGCCGCTCTCTCACAGTAATTAGGTCTCGCCACCGCCCCTATCCTCGTCAGCAGTCATCTCAAGGTCGAACTCATTGTCCCTCTCTCTCTCTCTATTGTTAATATAGATTGGTTTTTGTTAATTTTGATTGGTTAAATTTTAATTTTAGTTTGGATTAAAATTTCAATTGAAATTTGGTTTGGGTATGATGAAATTGTATTGAAAATGGAATTTAAATTTGGATTGGATTTTGGCAGTTTGTGCATTATTGTTAATTTTGCAGATTGGAAATTTAGGGGGATTAGTTGAATATTGTGATTTTGGATTGGATTGGAATATAAATATTTGGTTTACTAAGTTTGTTTGGATTTAGGAATTTATGGTTAATGTTGAAGATTTGTTGAAATTTTGATGTTTGGTATAATGTTGAAATTGTTATAATGTTATGAATTTTGCATATGATTTTTGTTATGATTTTGGATATGAATTTTATGTGAATTTTGGATATGTGAATTTTATGAATTTTGGATATGTGAATTTTATGAATTTTGGATATTTGAATGGAAAAAAATTTATGTGAATTTTTGATATGGTGTAGGATATGTGAATTTTGGATATGTAAGTTTTATAAATTTTGGATATGTGAATTTTGTAAATTTTTAATATGTGAATATTATGATTTGGATATTATTATTTTATGTTGGGATTAATTTGTAAGTTTGATTTTATTCCCGAAATTTGGATTTAGAAATTTAGGTATAATGTTGAGAATTTTGAGTTTAGTACTTTTGGATTAATTAGTATTTTAGTTTTAATTTTCGTTTGTGTTGGTTTTATTTAAAAAAATTGGAATTTGGTGGTTTTAGTTTTTAGATACCAATTTACTAATTTTTAATAAATAAAAAATTGGTTTATTTTGTTTATTTACTAATTTTTTTGCAGATTAAACCTTAATTTTTAATTTGATATTTATATTTCTAATTAATATTTATTCGAATTTGTAGGAGGCGATAGAGCAAGATGTCCAGCAGACACAGGCTGAGCTCACACAACATCATCCCGAAGTGCCGTTGGAGTAGTAACTCCCGGATCCCGATAAGTCGATCGTCATCCTAGAGCGACGACTTGGGAGGTGTCCAGGGAATATCGTTCGGGGGGCGGGCGACGGGATAATGCGGGTTGTCTCTAGTCACTCGTCGAGTTCATCTTGGGGAGCCAATTCCGAGGAGATATCGGAGCTCAAGAGAAACTTCGAGATCCTCCAAGCTGAAAATGCTGAGATCAAGGCTCAAAACGCGCAGATCTAGGCCCAAAACGATCAAATAAAGACTGCCCTCGCCAGCTTGACCGCTTGGGTGAGCGTGGACTAGATGAGCTTCTATCACAGCCTTAGTCCCTGTCCCAATAGCCCGCCCAGGATCCCGACCACCCCGACCCGTCGCCGAGTAGTTAGAATGTAATATGTAAAACATTGTTTTAGTTTTAATTATGTAAAAACATAACATTAATTTTTCTAAATATTTTATTTTATTTTAATTTGATTCATTTTATTCTTTTAATTGTATTTTTTTAAACTATTTTTATTTTAATTATATATATTTTTTATTTTATTTAAAAAATTATTATTATTTTTTAAATATTACAATGTTGTCCGACGAATAAACACTTCGTCAGGAAAAAATATAACTTGGCCCGGTGAATGTTATTCGTCGGGCAAAATATTTGACTTTTAAATTGCTCGACAAGTCATATGCGACGAATGAATCTACCGTGAAACTTTAAATTTGCTCGGCGAATCATTGTTTCCGTCGACTAACATTAAGCCCGACGGCTGTGGCCCAACGCAAGTTACCCGACGAGGAATCGCCGAGGTAATGTTGCCCGACGACTGTTACATGTTACTCGATGAACAAGTTTCTCCGGGCAAGCCTTATTTTCTTGTAGTGAAAACAGAGTTTACAATTTTCTAATTTCTGTACATATTTTCTAATTTCCTAACATATTTTCTAATTTCAATAATTTCATTACATATTTTTTATTTTCCTATTTTCCTAAAAAATTTTCTAATTTCCTACACAAACTTTCACAAATTCTAAATAGTTTCTACACATTTTCCACAATAAATACACAATTTTCTAACATAATTATATCCAAAATTCTTAACAAAATTAAATTGAGAGGCAAACACACATACCTTTTTATAAGTATTCCTTCAAATCAACCACAAATTTCCTAAAACACAAAACATAATTAGTTTCCAATCAAAAATAAAAATTTCAAAATTACAAAAATTAAATTTCTCAAACCTTCAAAATTGATATTGGTGATTGAGAGAAAAAGGGATTCGATTGGTAGTGAAAATGGTGAGGAGATGAAGATTGTAGCTAGAGTGAGAGTGAGTGAGCGAGAGCGAGAGAGAGCAAGAGTCTGATATTGAAGGCAGACAGGAAAAAGAAGAAGGGAGCGTCTGGGTTATTTTGTGTTTAGATTTTTGCCCGACGAAGCATATTCGCAGGGCCAAGTTTAATGATTCGTCGGGCAAAGTTTAGTCAACGCCAAGTGTTACCCGACGACCAATATTTGTCGTTAGATCTAATCTTGCTCGACGAATAGAACAAATCGTCGGACTAACCCTTCCTATTTTACGCGCCTACAACTTGTTCTTTCCGCCAACACTTTACCCAGCAAGCCTTCGTTTTCGTCAAGCAAAATGTATTTATGCAGCGAAAACTACTTCTTTGGGCAAAAATTTGTCGGGCAACGTCAATTTTCTTGTAGTGATATCATCATTTTTTAATTACTTGTTTTAACATACTTTTGATTCCAAATAGAAAATTTAATTTATATAGTATAAGCTCTTTAAATTAATCATCTTGCAAGCATCTAAATTCTATTAATTATGCGAGATATCAATTTATTGATAAATTAATTATTATTAATTTAAAAATATAATTTTAATTTTTTTTTTGAATAAGCATGAATATTATATTTATTCAGTTTTCTAGGTTCGATGAATTCGATTTATCACATCAAGTGATCAAGTTCATATTCAAAGAACTATAAGATTCAAAGAATTATCTCGATTTATATTAATCCATTAAAATTTTATTGAATTACAATTACCATAAAATCCAATGTGTTCGACTTAATTATTGCAAATAAAAAGAAAAAGTTTGCTGGAGATACTCTAAGAGCACTCTTAGTTCTTCTTTCTCTGCATCAGAAATTCACGTGTTTTTTTCTTTTTTTGTTTTGTTAAAGAAGAAAACCAGATTGTCTCACCTTTAATTTTTTTTTAAAGAAAAATTTGTTTTAAAATATTTATATGAGGGTGATTTTATTACCACCACCAAATTAATGAACGAAACCTACAATCTTAAAAAAACTCCCTAAAATTTTTATATGCATAATACTTGCATCCCAGTCTGATAGTATAACTCCTCGTACCACCCTTTAGATATATGGAATAATCATACATATATCATAATTAGTACCATTCAATTCCTAAATAATCATTTCAAGATCATTTCCAAAAAAAATCAACAACTTTGGAGGTCCTTTAGTCATTTATATGTATCTGTTGAAGCATAAATCAAACATGCTTGAAAAAGTCTCCACCATCCTTACAAACATCAAACAAGAAACAATCGAGGTTAAGGTAGAAGCCCCAAGGGTTTTGTTGAACCAAGAACGTTGTGATGCTTAAGTTAGCTTCGAGAGAGAAATCCGAAAGAGTTTTAGAAGCAAGGAATGAGTTACCTTGAAAGTAAAATGAGCTCCTCTATTTATAGGAGAGCTCACAGGTCTCGAAGCATTCTGATTGGTAGATGGATTTTTTAATTAATAAATAATTCTTTTTAATAAAAGATATTATTTATTAATTCAATTAATAACAATGAATTCTCATTAATTGTATTTTAGTAACAATTAATTCTCAAGGAGAATACTATTATTATTGTGGGCGATAGTGCGATTAAAAAGTATATGTAACGGGTAAATATATTAGCTAATGTGTGGTAGTTTGTATGTCGCTAATGTTATTACCATGAGTAATTTGCACATTGTATAAAAACGATCGGGACGTATCGGTAATTTTGAAAAAGTTTAACTTATAAAAGGCATTCTTTCTCCTCTCCCGATTGGTCCACTCCACTTCCTCGCTCGTCTCGCAACTAGCCCCTCTCTGTTTTCCTGCGAGACTTCGCGTGGAAGCCATGGACGTCCCCACCAAACGGAAATGACCCAGACCACACCAAGACCATCATCCTTCGTCTCACTCCCACGAACCCAGCCGTACCAACGATCGAGGCCGTCGACCACTGTACGGGGCGCAGCAAGCTGCGGAAGAAATGGGTCACCGCGCCTTTTGAGGTGATTTCTAGCCACCACAACTATGGTTTTTAATTTGGACCTCATATTTGAATTCCAGGGATTGTGTAGATGGATTTGGACTATGAGTTTGTAAGATTTGGTTGAGTATGGAAGAAGTTGGAAAAAATTTGGAACCGGCCATCAATGGTAGTTCACGGCCAACACCAGCGAGGGTGGTAGGCTGGAGGTAGGGGTGATTGAAAGCTGCAGTCGCACCCCCTAGGGTTTCCAGGGCTCGTGGGCCCCACCCTCGGTGACTCGTGTTTTGTGTATTTCGATGTTCCAAAGCCTTTGGCACAAGCTTCAGTTCCATCGAAGATTGTTTTGGGGGCCGTTTGGATAGTTTTAGCAGCCTAGAACTCGTTTTTTTTAGCGTGTGAACTTCTGGGGATCAGGGGTTAGATGTGATAGTTTGAATGACTATTTATTAATGTGAATTATCTTGTTTGCGAGGAATTATGCTAGTGGAAAGCCCGAAGTGCCGTATGGATCGAGACGAAGCTCGTGGGGACTTCCGGGAACGAGTGTCTCGAAGTACATGCAATAGAGGATCCTGTCGGGTGAGCTCTTCCTGATGTACTGTGAGTGGGCCTCATTTCCTAAACTTATAATTATGAATTGATAAATGATTGAGTATGTGATAGATGGATGTAATTTGAGTAGTTATGAATTGGATTGTGTGGGATGTTTGGGTACTTATGTGTATGTTTAGAGAATTTGTGTGAATTATATTAAATGTCATTTGATTGATTCGGTGATGATTAAGGAAGAATTGGTGTGATCTTGTGTGTTATGATGATAATAGAGACCATAAACGATGCCATGGACTAGACTTACAGCTTGGCATGTGTGGATATTCTGATTTGAGGATAGAAATCCCTATGAAACTATGATGATAGTAGGGTTTATATTAGATTATGCCAAGGGTTAACTTTAGGACCCGACATCATTTGATTACACTATTTGAAGGGGGGTAACAAACCTTGTAAAAAGGAAAAATACTCTGAAATGAGTATAAACTACTATTGTAGGGAATATCTCGAAGTTGATGACTAGATACTAGTTACGATATTTGAACCACGAGTAAGGGTGGATATCAATATGGAATGATGAATACGACAGTGAACATGAATATGATTGTGATAGCAAAGGTCGAGGAATATGCTGACTTAGCATGAGAATCAGTGTCGAGATGCTATTACTGAGGAATCATGCCGGTTAGTACATGAGACAGTATTAAGATACTACGACCGAGGCATGCCGGCGTAATACGTGTTGTCATGTGTCATGTATGAGTCATGTGTCATGTATGGGTCATGTGGAGTCTTGTCGAGTCCTATTGAGTCTTATGTTTATATCGAGTCATGGTATGCCCGTATGGTGGTTGCTGGTGTCGTACCTGTCTGTATGTCAGGACCCGTCCCGAATTTCCCCTCGAATCCTTACAAAATATAATAATAATAAATACTTCCACTTGTCAGACAAGGGATTCAAGCACTCAATAATTCCCATAATTAATGACCCATCAAATACAATATAATATCAGAGCGTCTAAGTAGGATCAAGAGTAAAATTTAGATATCCTACTCAAATATAATTACACAGCGCAGTCGAAGTACTAATGCCTCAGCCTCGAGATCAATGTTCGCGTCAACTCTACTCAACTGCCTGAAGGGGGTTTAAACACAAAAGTTGTGAGTGGACAAAAATAATCATTTATAAATTCCTTTTCGAAGAAATACCTTTCTTCCCCTCCATTTATAAAATCTTGCATGCATAAATGTATCTTTGATTTAAATACTGTTATGTATGGGTGCAATGAATTTCTGGATTTTAGAAATGATGCTGGACACATGTTTTACAATATTTCAGTGAAAGTATGTTTTGAGAAATGGCCTGGTTTTTGTACTCGATTTTGATATCGTTTTGACGTGGTAACTATTTGAGTATGTGATTTGGGTTTAGACTCATAATTGTGATTTTACCGATTTTGGCAGCTGAATTGGTATGATGTGTCCCTCTTGAGGGGAGCAAAAGGCCAGGTCCTGAGTTGGATCCTATAGGCTGCAGACTGGGACGAATATAGGACTGGCATAACAATACCTTAAGGGAAGAGCGTCATGCTACCTAAGGATCCTAACGCACTGCGGTCGGACCCGTGAGCGAGCAGGGAGCCGCCACGTGAGGACGGGTGGTTAGCGAAGACGGTGGGTGACCCCTCAACCTAAAAGGCGCCTTTTTTGTAACGACCGACCCTCCGTCTCCCACTCGGGGTCCCTAGGAAGCATCGATACGTTATGGCCGCAGGGAATCCTCCCAAAGCGAAGCCCCTGGTGCCACCGGGAATCCTCCCAAAGCGCACACCAGCCCAAAGGTATTGTTACCAAGGTCCCATTCGACATCCCCCTGTCTGCAGCCACTGAGGATCGAACCATGGACCAAGGCTTTTTATTCCACTCAAGGTGGACACCTTTCACCAATTCAGTTGCAGCTCAATTGGTGAAAGATGTCCACCTTGAGTGGAATAAAAAGCCTTGGTCAATGGTTCGATCCTCAGTGGCTGCAGACAGGGGGATGTCGAATGGGACCTTGGTAACAATACCTTTGGGCTGGTGTGCGCTTTGGGAGGATTCCCGGTGGCACCAGGGGCTTCGCTTTGGGAGGATTCCCTGCGGCCATAACGTATCGATGCTTCCTAGGGACCCCGAGTGGGAGACGGAGGGTCGGTCGTTACACTGTAAGCCGCATACCAGTCCTCTACATGATCATTCACATGCGCTCACTCTATACTAGTTAAACAGCGCTAGTCCTGTCCCTGAGATCTTATGAGTCTATGTGGTCCTAGAGCTCCTAGGGGGACTCATGATGATGGTGCTTGCACCCAGTCCTTCATGTGGTCGTGGTACGAGCGAAGATACCCAGTCCTGTCATATGCGCGTGACTCGTGCGACTACAGTGCCATTGGAATACCTGAGATGATGATTGAGTCATGATATTCCATCTGAGGGATATGCAGGCTGATGACATATGATAGCCAAGGTGATACGCCGGCTTATATGATATGTCAGCCGAGGGATATGCCGGCTGATAAGATATGATATCCGAGGTGACATGCCAACATATATGATATGCCAACCGAGGGAAATGCCGGCTGATGGGATATGATAACCGAGGGTACATGCCGTCTTATATGATATGCCAGTCGAGGGATATGCCAGATTATGAGATATGATAGATGAGGTGACATGCCGACTTATATGATATGCCAGCCGAGGGATACGCCGGCTGATGATATATGATAGCAGAGGTGACATGCCTGTTTATGCGATATGCCAGCCAAGGGTTATGTCGGTTGATGATATGATATGATGATAGCCGAGGGTTATGCCGACTTATGATATGATGATAGCCGAGGGTTATGCCAGCTTAGGATATGATGATAGTCGAGGGTTATGCCGGCTTATGATATGATGATAGCCGAGGATTATGCCGGCTTATGATATGATGATAGCAGAGGGTTATACCGGCTTATGATATGATGATAGCCGAGAGTTATGCCGGCTTATGATATGATGATAGCCGAGGATTATGCCGGTATTTATGATATGATATATGCTCTGATGAGATATGATAGCCGAGGGATTTGCCGGCTTATACGATATGGCGACGGGTGTCACGACTAGTGATCAGAGTTGAGGTAGCAGTGAGGGTACATTTCGTTATTAAGGTTAGAGGGTTTTGTGTGGGCGGTGACCCCGATTGATGAGTTTATGGTTTTTATGGATGATGTGTCCTTGATATGATGGATACCGTCATAGAGAGAGACGATGATATTGAGATATTACTATTGAATTTATCCACGAGTTGGATGTGTCATCTTCAACGAGTGAAGATTTACTCTAAATGTTAGTTGTTAAATGCTTATACATATATATATATATATATATATATATATATATATATATATATATATTTGAGTGGAGTATGATTGAATGAGTGTGACTGCCAACCCCGCGGGGTTACCCAATTATTATACTATTATTTTAATGTTGTGCCTTATTTTGCTTTTTATGCGATACTATATAATGTATTGTCTATATTTTACTTGCTAAGGGGTTAGCATATGTTCAATCATCTTGTTGTTTTCACCCCTTAGGTTTCAGAAGAAGGTTCATGGATATGAGGAGGGAGTCACATGGTGACTGCGCTGACTCCACCAGTGAAGGGTGTAACAAGGTAACATTCGGTTTAAGCATTGATGCTTTAATTAAGATCATCATTTATTTTAATTATGCTCTGGGTTGTACGCTATCGCGGTGAAACAATAATTTAGTGTTTACTATTTTACATTTCACTAGACTTCCTAAAACACATCGTTTTAATTGGGCGTTCGTTACCTGGACTCAGCTTTCATGTGTCGGCCATCACCCGGTATTCCCGGTATCCGGTTGTATATTCAGGACAGGGTGTAACAATTGGTATCATACATGGTTTTAGGAAGTGAAGTTCATTACGTATATTTGATGATCATAAGTGCCGATTCTTACGTGTTAGAGTACCTCCTCGAATAAATTTTTGTGACTAACTGTTAGTTAGTCTATCCTACTAAGGTAGGGAACACATGTAGTAGTCGAGCGTTATGACGACTCGTACTTCAATTAGTGAATTTTATCGTGAATTGGTTGTGTGAACTTGGAGCAGGTTGTTTGTGATATGATCTGGACTGTTTGGATACTAAGTTAGTCTTTAAAATCTTTCGTCTGGAAGGTGGAAGATGGTATGACTAATTTACAAGGGAGATTTTGCCGAATTTTCAGTCGAATTCTCATAGAATCTTGATTGAACTAGTAAGTTCATTTCAAGGATTGCTTCAAGGTTGCAGGTGTTGCCAGACATTAGTACGGCTTCTTACGGATCTCAAGGTAGATTCGAAAGGCGGTCCTATCAATCATGAGTGAGGTTTGAGTAACCTCGACCCCTCTTTCGAGAAAACCCAATGATGTTCAGACGAATTTCGTGTTTGGGTAGCGAGAACAAGCAACAAGGCTCAATTGGATAGTGTGAATGAGTTGTTCGACGGTGAAGTTGACGACGTAGGTTGTACGTGGTTTACTGCTAAATGTATTGTTTTGGAGAGCAAAGGCTAGGAAATTGTGCGAGTAAGTAAGACTGTATTAAACTAAGCCGATAAGGAAAAAAAATGCCTCATTGGTAATGTTATAAACCCGGGAGGATTCATTCCTCGAGGACTTAGTATGCTCAGGGAGCAATACATCTAGTGGAGAGGTGACTGCCTGTGGGGCCACCCATCTTCTCGAGAGAAGAATCTTCGGTAAGGAGTTAACGAGAAAGTTTAGTAACTCCACCAGAGAAGAAAAGTATCATATTGGTACACCAATGTTCCTAGTGAGGAAAACTCGTGAATTACGGCGAACCCTCCCCGAAGTAACGCTCCTAGGTACCTTGGCCAATCTGGAGCAACCACAAGGTCGTCAATCACATATCAACCCATTCCAACAATTTCTTGATGAGTTGCTTGAAACATGTGAAGGTAATTTAATACTTCAAAAAGGCCTTTCTTGGACCGGTACCACATCACCATAAGTTACATTGTTCCCTTTGTCTTCTAGCATAATTAAGTCTCCATGTATGATTACTCGAACCATTATACCAAGGAATGACCTCTTTACTGGGTTGGGTTAATAGTGATAGTAATTACGCTCGAGAATAGGGTCGAGCTAACTTTATGATTGATGTGATGATATTGAGAAATACTGAACCTAACTCCGTTATGAATCTCGGAGAAAAATACTCTTGCCATGATGATTATGCGGAACTGTGACAACCATCCGAGATGGTGGGAAAGTAATTAATGAGTACACAGCGGAAGCGTGGAGTTAAACATAACTCAGTTGACGACGGGTTATTGAAATTGAAATATGAATTTCTACACTCGAACCGTGGAAGCAATGAGGGGTAAGTGTAGAAATTTAGTGGCAATCAGAGGTACTCCCCTTGATTGAGCTATAAGGGGGGAAAATTGTTACGACCCTACCCGGAAAACATAATCCAATTAATGACTTACTGGATATTTTCGATGAATTATTGGATCAAATTAAGTTGATATTGGGCCTCTAGTGAAGGTCCAACGTTACTGGGCCGTAAAGCAAAAGTTGATTTTTTAAAATGGACTGTTTTACCCTTAAAATTTTGGAAGGCCCGAAAGTCACTTTTCGATTGAGAACTCCTTCTAGAAGTTCTTTGCACCATTATGTAGATCTCGAGCTTACGAGTATGTAGACTGGTGGCACGCGGAAATCGGAGCTCAAACGAGAAAGTTACGGGTCTAAAATAATCGGGACGTATCGGTAATTTCAAAAAAGTATAAATTATAAAAAGGCACTCTCTCTCCTCTCCCGATTGGCCTACTCTACTTCCTCTCTCCTCTCGCGACTCGTCCCTCTCTATTTACCCACGAGACTTTGCGTGGAAGCCATGGACGTCGCCACCAAACGGTGACGACCCAAACCACCCCAAGACCATCATCCTCTTCTTCTCACTCCCATGAACCCAGCCGTACCAATGATCAAGGCCTTCGACTACCGTACGTGACATAATACGCCGCTGAAGAAATGGGTCACCGCGCCTTTCGAGGTGATTTCCACCCACCACAAGTAATGGTTTCCGATTTGGACCTCATATTTGAATTCCTGGGGTTGTGTAGATGGATTTGGACTATGAGTTTGTGAGATTTGGTTAAGTATGGAAGAAGTTGGAAAAAACTTGGAACCGGTCATCAATGGCCGTTCACGGCCGGCACCGGCGAGGGGGGTAGGCTGGAGGTAGGGTGCAGCTAAAAGCTACAATAGCACCCCCTAGGGTGTCCAGGGCGTGTGGTCCCTACCCGCGACCTCCGGCGATTCATGTTTTGTGTATATCGATGTTTCGGTGCCTTTGGCACAGGTTTCGGGTCCATCGAAGATTGTTTGGGGGCTGTTTGGATAGTTTTAGCCGTCTATAACCTCTTTTTTTTTAGCGTGTGAACTGCCGGGGATCGGGGGTTAGATGTGGTAGTTTGAATGACTATTTATTAATGTGAATTATCTTGTTTGTGAGGAATTATGATATTGGAAAGCCTGAAGTGCCGTATGGATCAAGACGAAGCTCATAGGGACTTTCGAGAATGAGTACCTCGAAGTACGTGCAATAGAGGATCTTGTCGGGTGAGCTCTCCCCGACGTACTGTGATTGGGCCTCCTTTCCTAAATTTATAATTATGAATTGAAAAATGATTGAGTATGTGATAGATGGATATAATTTGATTAGTTATGAATTGGATTGTGTGGGATGTTTGGTTACTTATGTGTATGTTTAGTTTATTCAATTGCCCCCATTGTAGCCTTGGGCTTTCAGCATTGGGTTTTGATTCAACTTGCCTCTCAGAAAAGGGCTTTATTTTTCCTTCAAGGATGAGATTTTGCTTTTCGGAAGAAGGCTTTGAGTGCTTCCCAAGGGAAGGTTTGGATGCTTCCCAGGGTGAAGGCTCTGATGCTTTGTAGGGCGAAGGCATTGACACTTTGCGGGGCGAAGGCATTGATGCTTTGCAAGGTGAAGGTTTTGACGCTTCACAAGGCGAAGGCTTGATGCTTCCCGAAGGAATGCTTAGGTTCTTCATGGAGGAAGACTTTGTTGCTTCCTGGAGGAAGGTTTGAATGTTTTCGAGAGAATGGTTTAGAGTGCTTCTCGGAGGAAGGCTTTGGGGTTTCCATTGCTATGCAAAATTATCTAAGTAAAATTTCAAGTTTCTTGATATTTTTATTGGAGAAAATAGTGCAATGTATACATCAATTGGAGTGGGGCCTTATTCATTGTATTATGTCATTGATGTGGATCACCTTTGAATTAGGCTCCTTGGGGTCTTCATCACTGTGACGCTTTAGAGCCTTGTAAGCGATGTATTTGGTGAAATGCCCTTCCTTGACGAGGTTTTTCAAATATCTATGAAAGGTGTTGCACGTGCTAATGGTGTGACCATAACAGTTGTGATATAGGCACCATCTAGTCTTGTCGGCCTTTTCTTGATCGCCATTGATAGGTGCTGGCTTCTTGAACCAAGGCTCGTCCTTGATTTTGTTGTAGATTCGATGGACGGGCACTGAGAACCGTACGTTGGAAGTTGGGACAGCTTTGCATTTGCTGGACTTGCTTGATGTAGTTTTGCAATTAGTGTCATCATTGGGTGACGCTGACATCTTAGATATTTCCTTGCTTGGTCCAGTGCGCTCCTTAGATTTTATGGTGTTTTTCTCATCCTCCCAGCAGGCATGTCGCTCTGCTAGAGAAAGCTTTTTCATGAGATTGCGAACATTGTTCATGACAATGTCGCCATAAAGCTGGCTGTTCCAGGGAAGTCCCTGTTTGAATGCCATCGCAGCAACATGGTCACTGTAACAAAAAATGTGAGACTTTCCTTCACAGTATCTTCGAATGTACTATCTGATGGTTTCCCTCGATCTCCCTTTCTGATGGTAAAGAGATGATCATCTTTTACTTCGATAGTGCGAAGTTGTGAGTACTCCTTCACGAAAGTGAAGGCTAGGTCTTCGAAAGACGCAATGGATCTCTGGGGAAGATGGATGAACCACGTCATGGCATGACCTTCCAAAGATGCCTGGAATACCTTGCACATGAGTGCATCATTGTGCCTATGAGGCACCATGACTCCATGATAATAGTTTACATGTTTTACCTGGTCAGTCGTCCCCTTGAACAAGTTGAAGTTTGGAGTTGCAAACTATTGAGGGAATGGTTCTTCCTCGATGTCCCTTATGAAAGGTGAAGTGGAGGATGACTGAATCTGATGACGTAGACCAACTTTTAGATCGCTATCACGTTGAACACTCCGGAGGTATCGATCCAGCATTCTCTGGACATCATCAGCCTACAACGCGCCTCGTTAAGGTGGGGAGTCATTACGAGCCAAACATTGTCGACTTCCCCGAACCTCAATTTTTGAGCTCTGACAGCGTGTCGGCTAGTATGTCTCATCTTGCTCACTGCGATAGCCAGCACGCCCTAGGCTGATGCGAGTGTCTCGGGTTGCTTCCTGTCGCCTCCGACTTCCATGCAAGTGTTCAATACGTGACAATGCCCCAACGCGCCCCCCAAGTCACTCATGTGTTGATGGCCTTGGACGTTGTTGGCTCCTTGCCCCACAAGTGTGACTTTCCTCACTAGAGTCACTTAGTGACATATCACAAGACATTGTTTGACATCGGAAAATATCTTTGCTATGGCCCCTTGGAATGTCCTCTTGCCTACCTCGAGGTGTGGCAACCCTCTCAACAGCTTGGGTTGCCTCTCGCCCTGCCACAATTTGTTGTAGAAGTTCATACTGAACCTGAACCTGGTTGCTTAGTCGCTCGATTTGCTGCGACAAATTTTCTTGAGGGGATGTGGGCCTAGGTGTTCGCATATTACGTGTTTCACGTTGGGATCCACGCCTCGAGCTCCGTTCTCACCAATCCATGTCGTGCTCCTCTTGTGTTTAAATTTGACTTGGTATGTCACGAAGACCATCTAGGAATCTTCGAAGATCTTCATTGATAGGGGGTTGATTTGCAGTCTGCATGGATGTTTCTCCCAGGAATCACCCGTTTGTTTGCTGGAAGGTAGCTGTTATCGCTCCTGATGCAGGCGGTGGGGGTGCATTAGTTGACGGGATAAGAAAGGTTCTCAAGCCAATAGCGGGAGTCAGTCCTTGTGTCCCGATGGGTGCCACTATTGTCACACGGGGGAATGGCTTAGTTGTTCATCCTGGTTCTCAACGTGTCCCGCTCCCAGCTTGAGTTATACAGACGACAGCAGCAACTAGAAGAACGAACTGATCGTCGTATTCGTGCCATGATAAGAACGATGAACGGCGTTGATGATCGACGAACAAGATTTGATGAACGATGAACGAAGTTCAAGAACGACGAACAAAGTTTGAAGTTTTAGAGAGCACTCTTTGAGTATTTCTCAATTTTGGCTCTCAATGACAGTACCAATTGTTGAAGTAGAAATCAAACACACTTGAAAAAGTCTCCACGATCCCTATAGAGAGCAAACAAGAAACAATCGAGGTTACGGTTGAAGCCCCAAGGGTTGTTCAACCAAGAACGCTCCGATACTTAAGTTAGCTTCGAGGGAGAAATCCGAAAGAGCTTTAGAAGCGAGGAATGAGTTACATTGAAAGTGAAACGAACTCATCTATTTATAAGAGGAGCTCATAGGTCTCGGAGCATTCTAATTGATCGATGGATTTTTGAATTAATAAATAATTCTTTTTAATAAAATATATTATTTATTAATTCAATTAATAACAATAAATTCTCATTAATTGTATTTTAATAACAATTCATTCTCAAGGAGAATATTTTTATTATTGGATGATAATCTGATTAAATAATATATTTAATCAGTGGATAAATATATTATCTAATGTGTGAATGTTTGTACGCCACCAATGTCATTACCATGGGTAATTTGGACATTGTAGAAATTATGGGCCACGTGGTAACTCCACAATTTTCGGGTAATTTATGGTTCCACATTATCAAACAAATCAACAATCTTGGTATAATGAAGATCCTCATGGTTAACCATCCATTTATTCACATATGAATGACTAAATTATTTCTAATTTGATTGATTTTTTGTACAAATGATTCTTGAAATGATGTTTTAGGAGTTGATACGAGAAGGTACTATCAGGAGTTGGACATAAGTATTATCCTAAATAAAAATAAAAATTCTTAATTACAAATAAAATAGAACTACAAAACTTATGTAATATCTTGGCAAAAAAAAAAAAAAACTTAGGTAATCAATGTTTAAAAGCACTTCAATTTTAAGTATATCTTCATATTTAGAGCACTTCACTTTAATTAAGATGATCAGCTAGTTACTAACCAAAATTTTAAATTGGAAGTAACGGATTGATTGGCTTTGATCTTCTTGACATTTGGCCAATGTTTTCAGCAAAAAGTTGGCCGCAAGCCCAAATGCATGTAGATTTTCCACCTGTAAATGTTGCCAACACAACATGATTATAAAATTCAAATCTTGTGAATAAATACGATAGCAATTATATATACCATCCTCTTCATCACCGACTAGGTTTGCAATGAAACTTAGAGACCACCAAATGTAGCTCATTCTCACACATGAGTGAAACTTGAGCTTACCCATCTACTGATTTTCCTCTTGTTTTTCAATTCTTATGGGGGATTGTGAAGGTTAATTTTCTTTGAGGAAACAATAAGAGAAGAACAAATCAGGTACCATTATTTTGAAATCAGGCCAAATTTGAAGTATGAACCCAGGTGATAAAGTCCTCATTTTCTCATATAATTTTACCTATAGTCATCATTTTCTCATAGAACCCAGGTGATAAAGTCCTCCTCCTAAATTGGGTCTCGTGCTTATTTGGCCCTAGTTCTCACCACATGGTGAATTATTCTCGGAGATTTTAGTTTTTATTTACAACCCAATAGTGCACATGTATATACTAGTCACAGGATTTAGAACTAAAAAAAGAACCAAATGAAAATTTAAATTTAAGATATTTCGCGTCAAACGAGTTCAAATTTTTTTCTTCATCTTACATAGGTAGCTGTAGAATTTTAAAACACAATTTGTTTGTTAAGTAAAGAATTAAGCGAGATTAGCTTCTCAATGTAGGTCCCATAAAATAAGTGTCCACTCTTAAATGTTAATAATCTTTACCAATAATTTATTTTATTTTTACATATGTAGTTACACATGTGATAAGAAACAAAAAAACTTTTGATCATTAAGGATTTCAAAGTGTTCTAACTATTCAATAAATATATCTTCAGAAATGGAACAAACTTAAGACTATTAGTTGTATTCTATCTATTATCATTCTCATTCACTTCATTCTCTACTTTGGTCCATTTCGTTGGATATATATTCTATCTTGTTTATTTCTTATCAACTTTTTATGTGCACATCATATCTTCCATACTTTCTTAATTGGTTTTGGTGGCTAATGATTTTTTTTAATTTAAAAACTATGTAATTCTAGTATGCATTTGATGTACAAATATTTTTTTAAGATAGCACGTGTGTTAAATTTATTAAATTATTCTTTATCTCCAACAAATTTAAAAAATTAAAATAATAATTTAACCAAAAAAATTAATTGTGAGTGAAAGAAAAGGGATAGATCTCTTTTTTTCAGGATCATATTTTGCTACCTATGGCTATCCCTTCTAAGTATTTCTCGAATGATTATTGTTGCGCATTAACATCTCTATTAATTTTAGTGCAGTGATAATTGTTCGTGTCGTTTTTTTTATGAACTATTAATTTTATAATTGTTATTAAAATATAATTAAATGTAATTAAGTAATTGTTTAGTATGTTTTAGGGGACTTTTGCGATAGAGATTTGGGATGTCTGTTATTTAATGAAAGATATATATATATATATATATATATATATATATATATATATATATATATATATATATTACTATGACTACATTGGAATTTTATAGTACTAAACATGTGTTATTGCAATGCAATAACACAAGTCTTTATAATAAAGAGGTGTGATTACCAATGGCTCAACTCATTGCTACGAAAAATATTATTTTCTTTTCTAGACCATAAATGCGTCTCTGATCGTTTTAGGATAGAAAAATATATTATTAAAAAATTTATACAAAGTTCATGATCGTTAGTAATTTAAATTGAGATATCATAAGATTGTTTATTATAAAAAAAATAATTTAAATTGAAGCAATAGTTCTAAAATTTTATCAAAATTTTAGTAATCGTTCATAAATTTTAATATTCGTGTCTTCCGTCTCTGAACTTTACTAAATGTTAAACGAAATCCGTTAAAAATAAATGTAAAAATGTTCATTCATGTGGTATTATTGTGATTCAATATATTATTTTTTCATTGTGTGATTCAATAATTCAAAGAACATTTATTTTAATGACTTAAAAAATGGCACATCTCCCTTCGTTTTCCTCTTCCATCGTCACCTACTTATGCCCATGGCGGATCAGCCATAAGCCCATAACCACCCACCTACTGCACATCCCATCGCTCTCCTTTCTCATTAGAAAACAAAAATATAAGAGAGCCTCCCATCCCCCTTGCTCTTCCCCTTCAATTGTCGCCACCCGCCCCCATGGAAAATCTCCCATCGCCACCCCAGACTCATCTAACTTGGCTTTCATGTTTCAAATCGTTCTCTGATTCCTTACTGTTTAGGAAAGAAAAATAGAAAATAGGAGAATAATTCAATAAACACATCTACTAGACTAAGTTTTTTTTTCAATTCCGCCATGTCCACCGCCAAAACGTTGACATGGGTCTGTATGTATTCCAATTATCTGAATGTATTCCAATATACTGTATTTCTTAAAACCCATTCCATTATAAACCCAATTTTTGACTATTTACAAAAAGTGGCCAAGAAGAATACACCACTCTCTTTTTTCTCCCTTGAAACTAAAAAAATGATTGAATTGCATTGAATAACTTATCAATTCAATGTATCTTGAATGTAAAAATAGATGTGTTTTCATTGTAATTGAATTAGAAGAGAGGAGACATGGAATAAATGATCCAATTCAATATCATATCCTCTCAAAATATCATGATTAGAATAAATAAGTTTTATTTTATGCCTAATCTCATCTAATCCTCTAATAGCAAAAACAAATCCATTTTTATATTTTAGATACATTGAATTTGATGAGTTATGCAATCTCACTCACCAAATTACACCTAAAACAATAAAGTATATGATGACTGTTTTAGAGTGCAATAACAATTTCCAATTTTATCACGGTTTAGAATTTGGCTTCTCCCATTAGAGTGTAGTCCAAGGATATATATATATATATAACTTGCCAATTTTGCTTATTTTATACCTATCCAATTTGTGCACTATCCTATAGGCTAAGTTATTCCCAAATTAACTGTTAAGTATTTTTCTTACAGGAGGTACGGACATCTTAGCCTTTTCCCATCATGTAGATATACTCAAGTAAGGGATTTCCCCCCTTCTTAATTTGTCAAGTCATTTAATTATCTTCGAGCCTAGGGACTCCTCCATCTCATGCTAGCGTTCTTGAATGATTTTGTCATGCCTTCAAAAGCAACGTAAGAACCCTAAGCAAACATTTAGCATGAGAACCTCTTTGTTTCGCGGAGTTTCAAAGTAAGTGTTTATAGTTTATACTTGTTTCATGTTCTTAATTAGGAGCTTTAGATGTAGCGAGGGGAGAAGAAAAGGTACTTAATTAGTAATGAACTTAATTAATAGGTATACAGGAGGACGTTATGAGACATTTCTATGGGGGGATAACACTGAACCGGAACAGAAAGGGAAAACAGGTATACGTACCGGAGGATGTATATATTTCTCATGCATCTTTAACTTTTTACTTATCATACAACATAAAAAATTATTAATTATATTATCAGCTAACATTTTTGTTTCTTCTTGTAATTGTAATTTCCTCCATCAATGACATGGCGCGCAGTTTATATTGGTGAGTGTTTAGTTTTCTTATTCAATTGAATTAGACAAAATAATTATTAAGTTGGTGGTTAATTTCTCAATACTCAATAGTTTGTTTTTATTTTGGGCGCTTGGAATTTGACAGGTGCATTCGAGGAAGAGGCGGAAGCCGCTAGAGCTTATGATCTAGCTGCTCTAAAGTTACGGGGAGAGTCTGCGCGCAGAACTAAACTTCCCTGCCAGCTAGACAGAAACTAAAATAATTAATTTGGATATTAATTGCTTTTTTGTTTATTTTTGGATAATAATTTCCTTTATAATTGCGGACTTGGCCGGGGGACCAGCCAAGTGATATGCTGTTTATTGTATGAATATAATGTTGTAGTTGAATGAATACCAAAAAGATTTGGAGATGCAGGGCATGTCCAAAAAAGATTATTTGCTCCACGTTAAAAGGTAATTAATTAACTCAATTTTTGTTAATCTTCATGGCATCTCTTAATTAGCTCTACTTAAACATGTCAAATTTCATAAGTGCTCGCTTTGCCAAGGGCTTGTCTCCTTACCGCAGAGTGTCCAAGTATTACAACTCTCTCTCCATTACAAGAAAAGCAGCCTTGCTCGGCGAAACATACTCGTTGAGAAAAGTTCACAATTCGTCAGGCAACATTAAACCCGGCAAACCTTCGTCGGGCAACGTTCGTCGGGCCACCACCATCGGGCTTGAGGTTAGTCGACGAAAACAGTAAGTTCGTCGAACAATTTAAAGCTTGCCCGGCGGATCCATTCGTCGCCTATGATTTGTCGAGCAATCCAAAAGTCAACAAATTTTGCCCTACGAACACATTTCCCTAGGCAAATATATTGCTTTGTCCGACAAAATGATTGTGCGTCGGGAAAAAGCTTAATATTTTAAAAAATATTAATAATTTATTTAATTAATTAAATATATATAATTAAAATAAAAATATTTTAAAAAAATACAATTAAAATAATAAAACGAATCAAATGAAAATAAAAAAAATATTTATAAAAATTAATGTTATGTTTTTACATAATTAAAACTAAAGTAATGTTTTACATATTAAGTTCTAACTACTCGACGACGGGTCGAGGTCTTGGGCGGGCTGTTGGATCGGGGGCTGAGGCTGTGACAGAAGCTCATCTAGCCCACACTCACCCAAGCGGTCAAGCAACTTGGCGATGGCGGCCTTGATTTGATTGTTTTGGACCTGGATCTACGTGTTTTGGGCCTTGATCTCCGCATTTTCGGTCTGCGGAGTCTCGAAGTTTCTCTTGAGCTCCGACATCTCCTAGGGATTGCCTCCCCGGGAAGAGCTCGAAGAGCAACTGGAGACATCCCGAACTATCCTGTCGCCTGCCCACTGGACGATCTTCCATGGACACCTACCAAGTTGTCGTTCCAGGATGGCGATCGACCTCTCGGGATCTGGTAACTGTTGCTCCAACGGCCCACCGAACAGAGAAACACGTGATATTGGAAGCCTTTGCCCGACGAAGGTACATATATTCGTCGGGCAAATGTTATTACCCATTTTCCCCAAAAATTTATCAATTAAGATGAAATGTTGGAAAGCCGAATTAGGGATGAGGACATCAAAGTTTGTGGCTTTAGTACATAAAAGATTAATTGAAACTTTTGTGAATGAAATCATAAAACATACATATAAATCACACTTATTGACTTGAAGATGGATATTACGTATATAAATGAAATCATTTATTTACAACTTTCATTTGGTGTCGGATTCTCTCCCCCTCCCAATCACACCCGTCATCCGAGATGTGCATAGTACTTGATTCCTCATAATCACTTTAAATTTATTATAATTCCCGAGATCAATAAAAAAGTCATCAATCGCATTACACTTTTGCCTGACAAAGCATATTCGCAGAGCAAAATTTAATGATTCGTCGGGCAAACATTAGTCAACGCTAAGTGTTACCCGACGACCAATATTCGTCGTTAGGTCTAATCTTGCCCGATGGATAGAACAAATCGTCGGGCTAACCCTTCATATTTTACGCACCAACAACTTGTTCTTCCCGCCATAACATCAACAATCATCATCTCATCACCATTTTCACTAACAATCAAATCCCTTTCTCTCTCAATCACCAATATCAATTTTGAAGGTTTGAGAAATTTAATTTTTTTAGTTTTGAAATTTTGATTTTTGATTGGAAACTAATTATGTTTTGTGTTTTAGGAAATTTGTGGTTGATTTGAAGGAATACTTATAAAAAGGTATGTAGTGTGTTTGCCTCTCAATTTAATTTTGTTAAGAATTTTGGATATAATTACGTTAGGAAATTGTGTATTTATTGTGGAAAATGTGTAGAAATTGTTTAGAATTTGTGGAAATTTGTGTAGGAAATTAGAAAATTTGTTAGGAAATTCGAAAATATATTAGGAAAATAGGAAAATAAAAAATATGTAATGAAATTATTGAAATTAGAAAATATGTTAGGGAAATAGAAAATATGTACGGAAATTAGAAAATTGTAAACTCTGTGATATACATAATTAATATATGTTTGTATTTGTAAATTTGTTGTGATATATTTTGTAAATTGCGTTATGTAGTTCTGACGGAGTGAAATATTTTCATAACCGTTTATGCGAAGTTAATCGGGTTGATTAACTTCGTATAATGAAATTCAATGAAAAATCTTAGACCCGTTTGAGAGTCAGTGAATTGGGTTGTTTGATTGACTCTTGAATTTTCCATTTATTCGGATAGTTTGGGAGTGCACAACTATGTGTTGTGTAGTTTGTGGTCTATGAGGTTAGGTTTCGATTGTGAGAAATTCGGTTTGTATCCCCCTCAATGTTCTCCGACTGCATACTAGATATTTGTTTATAATATCTACATCGTGCATTTGGGTAACTGTAGGGAGATGCTGCCGAAATTTCCCTCGATCGAAACTTAGCCTCGTAGGTCGCAAACTACACAACTCAGAACGTGCACTCTCGAATGGGATAGGGCCAAATCACCGGAGGCATAAGGAGACGAGCTATTTTTATATTAACTTGTTCTAATTACAGGACAATGTTAACTCAATTAATTACGTTGACTCTATGTTGTGAAAGCAGGCATAATGGCAGAGGCTGGATGCAAATGTTGGATAGATCTTCTTATCAGTATTTGGATAAGATCGACAACTTCATTGCCTTTGCACGTAGTCATTGCAGTGCTGAAAGACGTATTAGGTGTCTGTGCCGTAAATATAACAACTGCAGTTGGATGCCGTTGAATGAGGTCCAAACTCATCTGGAATGGAATGAGATCGTACACAACTACACTAATTGGATATATCAAGGTGAAGAAATATTTTCCACATCGACATCTTCGGTTCCCGGGACCCGTCGGGACGAAAGTGCTTTGGATGGGCGATTTGATAATGATCAAGTCGTTGAATTATTAACCGATACTTTTCCTCCCGCATCGGATGATATGGACGATGAGTCACCCATGTTTTAACCCAAAGACTCTGAGCTCTATTACAAGAGATTGTTGAAAGAAGCTCAGTGCGAATTGTACCCCGGTTGTAAATCCTTTCTCAGTTCTAGGGGCAGTTGTGGAGTTGATGCACATGAAAGTTGAGTATAATCAAAAGAACAAGCATTTTCATCACATGATAGACATCATCATCCGAATGCTCCCTGAAGACCACCGTCTGCCTAAAGATCATCATAGGTCGAAAAAGTAGTTGAAGGGCATCAGTTTAGGGTGTGTCAAGATCCATGCATGTAAGAACAACTGTGCATTGTTTTACGGTCAATTCAAGCAGCTTGACAAATGTCCCATGTCCAATGAGCCTAGGTTTCAAAAGAACAAGATTCCAAACAAGGTGTTGCATTATTTTCCACTGAAGCCAAGGTAACAAAGATTCTACATGTCGTCCCACACAGCCCGTGATATGAGGTGGCACAAGGATGAATGCAATGATGATGATGTACTTAGGCATCCAGCCGACTGTGAGGCTTGGAAGGAATTTGATAAGATGTATCATGAGTTTACCGCGGAGCCAAGAAATGTTAGACTAGGGATCGCTACTGATGGGTTTAATCCGTTTGGGAGTTTTTCAAAGCGCTATAGCACTTGGCCGGTGGTTATGGTTCCGTATAACTTGTATCCTTGGAGATGCATGAAGAAAGAATTCACAATCCTCAATACTTTGATACCTGGGCCCAAATCGCCTAGTAATTCCATCAATGTATATTTGCTTGGGACAACATGTAGAATCTTTATAACCTTGGCTTCAGTGGAAAATAACGCAACACCTTGTTCGGAATCTTGTTCTTTTGAAACCTAGGCTAATTGCACACGGGACATTTGTCAAGCTGCTCGAATTCATCGTAAAACAATGCACAGTTGTTTTTGCATGCAAGGATCTTGATATACCCTAAATCGAGGCCCTTCAACAACTTCTTCGAGCTATAATGATCTTTAGGCAAACAGTTGCCTTTAGGGAGCAATCGGATGATGATGTCCATCATGTGATCAAAATGCTTGTTCGTTTGATTATACTCAACTTTCATGTGCATCAACTCCACAACTGCCCCTAGAATCGAAAATTATTTACAACCGGGGTACAATTCACACTGAGCTTCTTTCAACAATCTCTCGTAATGGAGCTCATAGTCTTCGGGTTGCAACCGGGGTGCCTCATAGTCTATATCATCCGATGCGGGAGGAAAATCATCGTTTAATAACTCAACGACTTGATCGTTATCACATCGCCCATCCAAAGCACTTTCGTCTAGACGGGTCCGGGGAACCTAAGATGTCGATTTGGCCCTATCCCATTCGAGAGTACACGTTATGTGCTGTGTAGTTTGCGACTTACGAGGCTAAGTTTTTATCGAGGGAAATTTTGGCAGCATCTCCCTACAGTTCCCCAAATGCACGACGTAGATATTATAAACAAATATCTAGTATGCATTTGGAGAACATTGGGGGATACAAACCAAATTTCCCACAATCGAAACCTAACCTCGTGGACCGCCAACTACACAACACATAGTTGCACACTCCCAAACTGTCCGAACAAATGGACAATTCAAGAGTAAGTCAATCAACCCGATTCACTGACTCTCAAACGGGTCTAAGGTTTTTCATTGAATTTCATTGTACGAAGTTAATCAACTCGATTAACTTCGCATAAACAGTTATTAAATAAGAACATTTTTCACTCTGTCGGAACTAAATAAAGCGCTTTACAAAAAATATCACAACAAATTCACAATTACAAACATATATTAATTATGCATAAAATAGAGTTTACAATTTTATAATTTCCGTACATATTTTCTATTTCCCTATTTTCCTAACATATTTTCTAATTTCAATAATTTCATTACATATTTTTTATTTTCCTATTTTCCTAAAATATTTTCTAATTTCCTAATTTCCTAACATATTTTCTATTTCCCTATTTTCCTAACATTTTTTCTAATTTCCCAACATATTTTCTAATTTCAATAATTTCATTACATATTTTTAATTTTCCTATTTTCCAACAAAAATTTCTAATTTCCTAACATATTTTCTATTTTCCTAATTTCATAACATATTTTCTATTTTCATATTTTCCTAACAATTTTTCTAATTTCTAATTTCCACAAATTCTAGACAATTTCTACACATTTTCCACAATACATACAAAATTTCCTAACATAATTATATCCAAAATTCTTAACAAAATTAAATTGAGAGGTAAACACACATACCTTTTTATAAGTATTCCTTCAAATCAACCACAAAATTCCTACAACACAAAGCGTAATTAGTTTCTAATCAAAAATCAAAATTTCAAAACTAAAAAATTAAATTTCTCAAACCTTAAAAATTGATATTTGTGATTGAGAGAGAAAAAACATTTGATTGGTAGTGAAAATGTTGATGAGATGATGATTGTAGCTAGAGAAAGAGAGTGAGTGAGTGAGAGAGAGATAGAGAGATAGAGAGAAAGAGAGTGATGAAGTAGAGAGGAGGATGAAGAAGAAGAAAGGAGAGCGTTTGGGTTATTTAGTGTGTTTAAACTTTTGCTCGACGAATAACATCCGTAGGACAAAGTTTAATGATTCGTCGGGAAAAATAGAGTCAACGCGAAGTGTTACCCGACGACAAATAATCGTCGTTAGATATATTCTTGCCCGACGGAAGGTACAAATCGTCGGGCAAACACTCGTATTTTGCACGCCAACATCTTGATCTTACCGCCAACAGTTTACTCGGCGAGCCTTCGGGTTCGTCGGGAAAATGTTGTTTACTCGGCGAAAATTCCTTCGTCGGGCAAAACCTTGTCGGGCATCCTCGATTTTCATGTAGTGTTAGGTTTAATTTTGGTTTGTGTTGGTTTTATTTTAAAAAATTAGAATTTGGTGGTTTATTTTTTATTGGCCAATTTACTAATTTTCAATAAAAAATTTTCATTTTATTTATTTATTTATTATTCGAATTAAAAAATGTTGGTTAATTTAATATGTGGTTTTATTTTTATTTTGTGAATTTAATAATTAATATTAAAAATGTTTGGTTTTTTTATTTATTATTAAATTGAAAATATGTTAGTTAATTTTACATTAATTATTTTAAATTTCTTATTGTAGATGTCGCATCACACCTTGATCACATTTAGGACCCGCCCCCGCCCTGATCTCATTGATCATGCGGCGGAGGAGGCAGCCCCTGCCTCGGTAGCCTCCATAGCGGCGTTCATTCATGCACCGATCTCGGATCATCAGCGACCAGTGCGCGATCGGCTCGTCAACATCACAGCAAGAAACGGGGGGAACCCCGTACCAACCCCCAGCCCCCACAGGACGACGCCGGAGAAGACGAACTGGAGAAGACGAACCAGAGACTATTGTTGGAGCACTCCCTAAGGGTAAGTTGATTATTTTGTTTATTTAAACAATTGTTCATCGAATTTGCAAGGAAGTCGGTGAACATGCGCGGGATCAACAGGGATTTGACATCCCAGCGGATTGCAGGACAACGAATGCAAAGATCCCGGTGGTGTACGTGCCTTACCTCCGGATAGCGGGAGTAAAAATCCAAAGCCTAGTGGTGCATGACATGGGCGCGATTATTCGCATCAAGTCCATGATGATGGGGGATACTTTTAAGAACCAACCCTCGGAGGAGATCACGCACTGTTGGGGAGAGTTATCGGTACGTGTTTCTCCCTTTTTTTACATTATTTTCATTATTTTTAATTATTTTAATAACTTTAATAATTTATTGCAGATCAATTTTGAGTTCAACCTGGAGGACACCAACGTGACGTCAGTAAATACCTGAGAAACCACTAGCAGTTACGGTACGCCGACTAGAGGTACGAGCTCCACTAATACTACAAGAGCTGGCCTTCCCAAGAGGAATCTCAGGCAAATCCTCTAGAGGAGTTGGATGGGTTGAAACTGGAAGGGTGATTGTGGTTGTGCTACCATTTCGTGTCCCCCAGCTATGTGGTACTATCCACCTAGTTAAATTATTTATTTATTTTTTATGTTATTTTCCATTTGAAAATATAATTATTGTTTTTACTAATGAACAGCGAAAATCGATTACCAACACATCAAACCGGAGAGCAAAGAAATTCAACCACCACGAGGGTCGCGATCCTTATCGGCCCGGTAGGAGGATCTGCTCATCGCCGGGTTGATGTTTCCGGAGGTGGATGCCTGGGGGCAAGTGTACGCTGGGCGGGGCAACCAAGAGGGTGACAATATTCACGTAAGTTTATTTTTTGCAGATTAAACATTAATTTTTAATTTGATAATTATATTTCTAATTCATATTTATTCAAATTTGTAGGCGGCGATGGAGTAAGACGTCTAGCAGACACAGACTGAGCTGACGCAACAGCATCCCAACGTGTCGATGGAGCAGCAGCTACCGGATCCCGAGAGGTCGATCGCTATCCTAGAGCGACAACTTGGTAGGCGTCTAGGGAAAATCGTTTGGGGGGCGGGCGACGGGATAGTTTGGGATGTCTCCAGTCGCTCTTCGAGTTCTTCCCAGGGAGCCAATCTAGAGGAGATGTCGGAGCTCAAGAGAAACTTTGAAACCCTCCAGGCCGAAAATGCGGAGATCAAAACCCAAAACGTTTATATCCAGGCCCAAAACGATCAAATCAAGGCTGCCCTCGCCAATGTGCTTGACTGCTTGAGTGAGCGTGGGTTGGATGAGCTTCTGTCACAGCCTCATCCCCCAACCCAACAGCCCCTCGAGGACCCCGACCACTCCGACCCGTCGCCGAGTAGTTAGAACTTAATATGTAAAACATTACTTTAGTTTTATTTATGTAAAAACTTAACATTAATTTTTATAAATATTTTTTTTTTTTTTCATTTGATTCGTTTTATTATTTTAATTGTATTTTTTTTAAAATATTTTTATTTTAATTATATATATTTATTTAATTAAATAAATTATTAAAATTATTTTTTTAACTATTAAGATTTTGCCCGACGAACAATTATTTCGTCGGGTAAATTAAAACAATTCAGTGCACACTCGTCGAATTTTTGTATCTTTGTCCGACGAAGGGAGTTCGTCGAGCAAACGTTGTTGACTTTTGGATTGCTCGACAAATCATAGGCGACCAATGGATCCGCCTGACAAGCTTTCAATTGCTCGACGAACTCACTGTTTCCATCGACTAACATCAAGCCCAACGACGGTGCCCGACGAACGTTGCCCAACGAAGATTCGCCAGATTTAATGTGACCCGACGAATTATGAACTTTGCTCGACGAATCTATTTTGCCGACCAAGCCTGGTTTTCTTATAGTGATATGCTGTTAATGAGCTTTGGTGAAACTGAACCCAGGTAGGTAGTTGTCAAATGGAGTTTTAGTGAAACATGAACGTGACATTCAGCTTAGAGAGTAATGTCAATAACCACAACCAAAAAGAACAGTGCATTTCAGTCTACAATTCACTTCTTCCTTCAAAAAGAAGAATGGTGCATCACAAACTACGGCAGGAAAAAGACATCTGTAGCAAACGCCTCCCAATTCCACTGCAATTGGGGGATTATTTAAACGATGAACATTGTTTTCTTTTCTACAGCACACAATCTCAGCAAACCAGGGAAGCTTATTGTTCGTCTTCGTGTTATTACAGACACGTTGCGATCTACTTCATTACCAACACAATCTATACATAATTTAAGCATGGTTGTTGCTATAGGCACACAAACTCTATAGCTGCAGGAACCTTTTCCCTAAGCACCTGCAGAGCAAGACTTCTTGCCCTGTCTTCCCTCTCCACTTCTTCTGCAGTCTTCTTTAATCTGTGCTTAGGGAAACAGTAATGTGGTTCGATAGGATCAGCAGGATCGATAACAATTTTCTCCAGTTGAGCAGTATTCTCTACCAAGTAGTTCACAATTTCAAAATCACTTGCGCGACCGTCATAACCTGCAATTTTGACTATCCTAAGGCGCTCATGGGAGCATTTGGATGCCTTCTTAAATCTCGTTTCTCTTCTCTCGCATAACGGGTACAACTGCATCAAGGAAACAATTTAGTGCACGTGCAACAACAACTGCACCAAGGAAACAATTTAGTGTACTTACAACAAGAACCCAAAGTCCCAGGTAGTCTATAGCCACCAGAGAAAACAATCATTAAGCTTAAAAGTCATTACAGTATGTAAACAACTTGAGAACTGGAAAGCTACCAAATAGCATTACCATAATTAGTTACCATAATTATCATTAAGAAAAGCTTTCAAGTCTTTAAAAACTCTAATTCAAAATAGAGATATTGAGGAATCTTTTTATCGAATATTGAATTCCACATCTTCTGTCGAATACAGAGTACTGGTCATCAACCTGTTGCATTCCTGCAGAACAGAACCCTTTTCTGACGCTACTCGTATACAATCTGCCTTTTCTGAAGATTGTTTTCTACCCAGTTGAAATTAATTTTCTGAGCACCAATTAAGCATACATGCAGTGTATAAGCGAGTTAGATGATCATACTGAAATGCAGAGTATTGGTCATCAACCTGTTGGGTTCCTGCAGAACAGATCCCTTTTCTGAAGCTACTCATATACAATCTCCCTTTTCTGAAGATTGTTTTCTACCCAGTTGAAATTAATTTTCTGAGCACCAATTAAGCATACATGCGGTGTATAAACGAGTTAGATGATCATACTGAAATAGATTATTAAGTTTTGAACCTAATGTTCAAATAGATCAATTGGACGAGAATTAGCAACATTTCTAGGAAAAACTTATTATAGAAACCCAGCCTCTATGCAATAAGTTTACCAACCAGAAATTATGTATTAGACAAAAAAAATCGCCGAGCACATAATGGTAAACCAAAAGCTCAATCTTAAATAGCCAACTGCATCTAAGGACGTTCACTTTACACAAGGACATTGGTTCTAGGATCATAAAATATTTCTTTTTATCTCATTTCATTATAGTAGTAACATGATTTTGCAATTAAAAGAAATGGAATGACACGACATAACAAGGACGAGAAACAGGGGCAATATCATAATTTCTTTTCTTTCTTCTATATCCAGCTGAAACCCGCTTTGTGGACACAGATTCATAAATGCCCTGACCACTTGACTCAAATCTCATAAAATAAAACATAGAAAACCAAAGAGCGCATACTAATACAAAGTTTTACTGGGTAATCTGCCAAGTAAAAGTACATACCTCCAACACAAGTCTGTGCAAGTAAGGGGATGCCTTAATGAAAGAAGCTAACTGTAGAAGGATGAAAGCATCACTTGCTTGAAATTTTAGTTCCAAATGCTTGAGATTTGCCAGTTCAGGAAATACACGATTCCTTTCCTGGAACTGAAAAACCAAACAAGGAGTAAGGTAGTAACATAATCCAACAAGAAAGAAAAACCAACCTACCAACAAAAAAAATTACATATACTAACCAGAAGTCCGTTCAGTTTGAGAATCTGTAGCTGAGAAAGACAGCATGAAAGTTGGGTGAAGGTATCCAATATGCTCTTATAGGAATAATCACATACCTCAACAAGCAATGGTAGATTCCTAAGAACCATGTCTATCTCGCATCCAACATGAATAAACGAAATCAGGTTTGTATCACATATCTCAATACTTCTGAAGCTGGAACATTGCTGAATTGTTAAGTATTTCAATGTAATCGACGGACCGACAACTTTTAGTTCACGTAAATTTGGTGAATCATCCACCGATAATCGTTCAAGAACAGGACAGTTAGACAAGAAGTACTCAAGAACCTCTCCAGCCACATCAACACTTTTGAAATTAAGAACTTTCAAGGACTTAAAGCCAATGCAAGCACAAGGGTGTGGACTTCGCATGCCAGAACACGAATGCTTCAAAGCAGTCTCTTTTTTTCCTTTTTTTATACCTAAGAGTTCATGGGGAAAAATATAGCATGGAAAAAACTTCCTAGGAAACACACCATATGAAAGCAAGTCCAACTCAAGCACTTGAACACCCTTTTTCATTGCAAATTCGACCCATTTATCAATGGAACTTGAAAACCTAGGATCTAGATCGAAACAAACCCTGAAACTTTGAACAGTTGGACCTTGATGCTGTTCCACTACACGAGTCACCCAATCAACATAACTATGGATTTCCGACTCCCGAGCTTCTGTTCCGAGGTTAGACAAACTGCATAAACTTTTCTCAGAATCAAAGTCGAGATTCCTAGCAAACAATAACGCAAGCTTCCATACATGCCGCCATCGCCTAGATAGAACACTAGTAGCCTGTGCATCCTTTAGTGGCAGAAGAGACACTATACTAACAACAATTTCATTTGGCAGGATACTAATCCGGTCCAACTCCAACAACTTGTTAACCTCATCATTATTTTTGTTTCTACTTCTCAAGTTGTATCCGCCCTATGAATCCAACCAAAAAATAACAAAAACAAATATTAAATAACAGAATTTCATTCTAACTACCAGGTAATGATCCCTTCAATTACTAACCCTACTTTATGATAAACCTTCAGCAGAATTTCAATCAAAACCAAACAAATCAGAGAAAAAAATTCTTCTTTATACTAATTAAACATTTGGGTAGAGCAAAGATACAAAATTTTGAGTGTTTTTTACCTGGTCTTGGGGAAATTGAGGAGTTGGTTGATGCCCCCTTTTCTCCATTAAATCTGAAGTTTCTTTTGCCTCTTTCAGGTGAAAAGGTGTTACTCGCTACTACAGAGACCCAAATCAAAGACGAGGTTTGGAGATTTTGGGAAGACGAAGTTTCGATTAGGTTAAGGTGCTGCTACTGTAGTGAGTGGTGACTGTCGCCTTCATCTCTCTCTTGATTTGAAGTCTCAAATGAATGAATGATAGATATGCTATCAGCTCCGAATCGGAGACTCACTTGTTGGACTTTCTTTCTTCATGTCGCTCTGATGGGCCTTTCCTTCCTTGTATCGTGTTTCCTTATTGGACTTCTTAAGCTTTATGTCTTGCTAATAAATTAAAGGCAAATTATATTTTTTAATACTATGTGATTTACATTAAATTTTATATTTATACATATTATTTAAAAATTTTTATTTTAGTATTTTAAACTCTTTAAAAAGTGACAACTTGGCTCTACCGTTAATTATTCCGTTAAAAAATCTATGAAGTGTTGATGCATCACACGTGGACCTATTTTTAAAAAATTTAGATTTTCCATGAAGATGAAAAAATAAATAAATAAAATCAAATAAAAAAACTAAACATAATAAAAATTAACAATTAAAAACACGTTAAATTATGACTATTTTTCTGCCAAAAAAAATAATTATGACTATTTTTGATAAAATTCTCTAATTCTTCCTCCTCCTCTTTCTTCTTTTCTTCTTCTTCTCCTCTTTGTCTTTCTTCACACAAAGGAGAAGAAGAAGAAGAAGAAGAAGAAGGAGAAGGAGAAGAAGGAGGACAAGCAGGAGAAGAAGAAAGAGGAGAAGATGAAGAAAAGAGGAAGGAGGAAGAATCAGCGGTGGCTCACCAAACTTTTTTTATTTTTTATTTTCTTTTGTTTTTCAGTTTTTATTTTGAACAAATTACACTTTATTATCCAGTGGTTTATATCAAGTAATACTTCTATACCTATACTTTTAAATATTACAATTACCATCCTATATTCTTTAAAATGTTACAATATGGACCCTCCACTAACTATTCCGTTAAATTTTCTGTTAAATGCTGATGTGGATAAAATGATATCCATTATTTAAACTCTTACTCTTTCCAGAAAAATTCATAAAATTTGCTTAACACAATCCAAAAATTCATAACAAAACCATAAATTCTAGAAAAATTCAGAAAATTTTGGGAAAAATTCCTAATCACTTAGGGTCAATTAAAGGGCCTTTAACACAATCCAAAAAGGTCCGATGGACTAAATCTAAAGTCTGATTAATCCAAATTACTTAGGATTAATTGTTGGGTTCATAGTTGGACTTTTCTTATTTTTGTTTTTAATTAATTTATGTTCCTCTCATACCAAGTTATTTGTGAAGAAGGGGAGAGTATGAAGAGTAATATGAGGAAGAGGAAGATGTTAATGGTGGTGGTGGTGGTGGTGGTTGGAAGAAGATGAGGGGAGAAAGGTCGTTGGTGGGGCGGGTTATGGGAAAAAGATGAAGGGAGAATTTTTTATTTTATTTATTAATAAATAAACTAGTTTTTAAAATTAACTTATTATTAATTTTGCCACATGGCGCTTATATGTCACACATTAAAATTAAATTGTGGGTCTCATTTTGTCTACATAAGCATTTAACAGAAAATTTAATGGAATAGTTAATGGAGGATCCATGTTGTAACGTTTTAAAGAGTATATGGTGGTAATTGCAACATTTGAAAGTATATGTATTTAAGTGTTACTTGGTGTAAACAATAGAGTAGTAAAGTGTAATTTTCCCTTTTATTTTTTATTTAATTTTTTTATTGATTTTTTCATCTACATGGAAAATCAAATTTTTAAAAAGGTAGGTCTGACATGTGACACGTCAACACTTGACAAATTTTTTAACAGAATAATTAACGGTAGAGCTAAGTTGTTACATTTTAAAGAATTCAGGGTATTAAAATGTAAAATTTAAAATATCAGATATAATTCTAAAATTTGATGCAAATCATAAAATACTAAAGTGTAATTTGCTCTAAATTAAATTGCAGCAATCGTCCTAGTAGTTTACACGAGTTTTCACTTTTGTAACTATTGACTTTTTGTTTTACGTTGAAGCAATGGCTTCCAAGACTAATGCCAAATCCATTCATGTTCAAGCAATCAAGCTTAGTTAAAATTTCAAATATGTAACAAAGGTTTCCATAATCCATAATACATAATCCATTTAATATTTGTTTAGACAAATGACAAATCACAGTAAATCACCGTCCAACCTTATATGATCATTTGTTGATGCAATTCAATTCCTTGGGTCTTTTCCTAAACTCGTATTTGGTCGGCCTACTTGGTTATGGGACCAACCCATTAATTCGATAGTCTAGGCTCAGCCGTGAAGGTCCTTAGACAAATGTACTCCTCGCCCGTGTTTTTTTTTTTTTTTGAGAAATTCCTCTCGTTCACGAGAGTCGAACTCGAAAGTGGAGAGGAATACCATTAGACTATAACACTAAATGGTATATATTTGTTAATTATAAGACAAACTATATATATTGACTGAAAAAAACTAAATACAGAGTGAAAAAATATTACATTGCCATTGACTTAACATTATAATATCTTAATTACTTTTGTAGACTTGTAGCTACGTACGCTTGCAATTTGGATCGTGGTCAATCATTTCCAGCTTTTCTCTGACGCGAATATTTTAGAGTACATATTGATTGAAGCAGCTTCGAAGAAACTCAAACGGCGATTCTTTGAAACCCCATCAATATCATCCATAATAATATGATCATATAAATATGGTTCTACTTCCATGAATGAATCGCATAACTTCCAAACATGATGAACAATTCTTGTATGAGCATCTTTTTGCTATTAGTTTGCTTTAAGAGTCTGGGCATGGCACAAAACACAATTAGGATCCCAGTAAATGTAGATGTAATTGTCATTGACTCTGATTCCTTGATTGGAAAGATGGGAGTGAGCTGCATCAAGATGGGCTTAGAGGACTTCTATGCCTCCCATGCTTACTACAAGACTAGGCTCGTCCTACACACAAGGGACACCATCACAGACGTTGTTCATGTAGCTGCTGCAGGTTCTCTCTCTATATTCTCAATCAAAATCTATTTACTTAATTAGCAGGACCTTATGGGGTTGATAATCATTCGTTTTTTGTTTGTTTAGAGTTTTCACTCTTTGTGCATGTTGATGCCAAAAATGGCACCAACGAGACCGTGAAGACTACGCATAAACATCAAGACACAAGCACGTATGTGGTTCACCCGAATTGGGCTACGTCCACGGGACCAACTTTCCGAATATTATTATTGATAATATTTATGCTACATATGTTTGGCTTTGAGCCATTGAGAGAGTGTTGGAAGAGGTTGTCTTCCAAATGAGAGAAGTGTGTCCTCTTAAATAGACAAAGTCTAGTATTTCATTTACATTGTGGATTTTGTATTGGGTTTAAGTTCGGCCCAAGTGGGGATGAAATCTCACACTAACAGTGCATAAGACATGTAGAATGTTTATAAGAGGTAAGAGGGATGATGAAGAATATTGGCGAGATTAAAATGAAGAGAAAGAATAAAGAAGGAAGAATGACAACAACAAAAAAAAAAACCAAAAATTAAAACCTACAATAAAATAGGTTTGGTTTTTGGTTTTGGTTTTTAGTTTACAGTATGTGCACCATTTTTTCTACATTTGTTGTGCATCTATTCTACCATCTCATTCCTCTATCTTTTCATTTCGTTGTTTCTCTTATTTCAAGTATAAAAAGTGCAGAATGAAAACTAATAAAAGTGGAATGGTTATCAAATAGCCCATTAATCGCTTTTTTTAGTCGTCATACATAGAGTTTAGAGTATGAGTCCTCAAGCACTAACTACTAACTACTCGTTCGACTCCACTCCAAAAATATCATACTTGGACAAACTCATCCAAATTGCGAATCGTTTGATTATATAAAACTACACCCAAACACATTGCTGAATACTGATTGTTTGATAACACATTGATGTTAATAATAAAAATTGAAGGGATAAATGATTTTCGACTTAAGTGAATATTTGTAAGGATGATCTTTGAATAAAAACCTAAAAATGAAAAATTAGTTTGTAATATTATTATTTTGTGAAGTGGGGCCAAATGAGTAGTTGGTCCTTGAGCACTCTTGTATATAGAGACTTGGCAATATTTGCATCTCTCTTCGGGAAAATTCCTTATACATATATCATAATCGAAATAATTTATTTTACTAAATTGTGATTTAAGATCATCTCTACAAAAAATTAAAAAATCACCAAAATTGGAAATTGTTAAATCATCCGTATGTATTAAAGAAATCAATGATTTTTGTAACAATTAAAATATATCCTTGCGATAAACTATTCATTTATTTGCATTTGATAGAATCAATGGTTCCATTTACAAAACCCAAGCTCATTTCTGATTAAAATTGGAATTGCATCAGATTTTAGTTTAGTTAATTTCTAATTGTCTTATATCCTTGAAACAGCTCTAGACTTGATAAAGAATGTTGAAGTGCAAGCCATGATCATAGCCCCCCAAACATCAATGCAAGCCAACTTTGTAATTGATCTTGGACAAAAAGCTCAAGTGCCACTAGTCTCATTTTCAACAGCAAGCCCTTCCCTCACTTCTTCTTCTTCTTCTGGGAGTTCATCATATTTCTTCCGAGTTTCACAGAATGACTCATCTCAAGTGAAAGCCATCAGTTGTATCATGCAGGAGTTTGGATGGAGGGAAGCAGTTGCCATCCATGTTGACAATGAGTTCGGGGAGGGAGTGATCCCCTACATCTCCAATGCCTTGGAAAAGTTTGATGCTCGGATCTCCTACTGGAGTGTCATTCCTCCATTGGCCACTGATGATGAAATTGTTGAAAGGCTTCAACACTAGATGACTATGAAAACAAGGGTTTTCATACTACACATGTTGCCTTCTCTTGGCTCTAGGGTTTTATCCAAGGCAAGAGAGATGGGCATGATGAGTGAGGGCTATACTTGGATAATGACAGATGGGATGGCAAACCTTTTAGGTTCTGTAAGTTCTTCTGTCCTTGATAACATGCAAGGGGTTTTGGGTTTAAAAACTTATGATCCAAATACACAAGGGCTTGAAAATTTCAGGGTCAGATGGCAGAGAAAATTCCAAAAAGATAACCCGAGTATTCTAAATGTTAATTTGGATGTTTTTGGATTGTGGGCTTATGATGCAGTTTGGGCACTAGCCATGGCAGTTGAGAAGGTTGGGAGAACTACAAATTTCAATTTTAGCTACCAAAATAAGATGATGAACACTTCTGCCGGGACATCCAATGATCTAGAAAGATTAGGGGTCTCTCAAAATGGTCCACAACTTGTCCAGGCACTGTCAAGTACAATATTTAGAGGCCTTTCGGGTAATTTCACTCTTCTCAATGGACAACTTCAATCATCAGATTTCCAGATTGTGAATGTGAATGGCAATAGTGGAAGAGGGATTCGCTATTGGACACCCCAAGATGGGCTTGTAAGAAACATCAATTCTACTACTAGCACTACTAGTTCAAGTGCCACTACAAGTGTTGGTCTTGGACCGGTTATCTGGCCTGGGGACACTAACACCATTCCCAAAGGTTGGCAGATTCCTAACCATGGGAATACATTGAAAGTTTTAGGGCCAGTGAAGCCAGGGTTCAAAGAATTTGTGAATGTGACACATGATCCTAGCGCAAATACAACCCTGGTCACCGGATATTGCATAGACGTCTTCAAAGAAGTGATGCAAGGATTGCTATATGCTGTTTCTTACGAAGTTTATCCCTTTGAAGACCCTAATGGTGAGCCTGCTGGCAGCTAAGATGGTTTGATCTCTCAAGTGTTTCTAGGGGTAAGATACTTGATTATCCTTCCGCTCTTTGATTTTTGTCTTTCTTGGTCACATTTCCTAGTTCATTAGTTCAGAGACAGCGCACATATAGGACTCATTTGGTGGGGAAGATTAACAATGTTTTTCACTTGGCAGAAGTATGATGCTGCAGTGGGAGATATCACCAATAGAGCAAACAGGTCTTTGTATGTATTGACTTTACATTGCCATACACACTACCTGAGGTATCAATGGTAGTTCCAATCAAACACAAAAATAGTATGCAAAGTCCGTTGGTGTTCTTGAAGCCTTTCGCTTGGAAACTTTGGGTACTAAGCTGTTGTTTTTTCATAATCATGGCCTTTGTTGTCTGGATTCTTGAACACTGCATAAACGACATGTTTCGCAAGATCAGCACAAGCTTATGGTTCTCCTTGTCCACCATGGTTTTCGCACACCGTAAGTTGTTTAATTTCATTATCTTACTACTTTGTAAATGGTAACTTCTTAGTTCTCTATTCTGGTCATGTATACTTGTTTGTTTTACATGAATTTGTGACTCACAGGGGAGCAAGTAGTGAACAACTTAACTAAGTTCGTAGTGACAGTGTGGTGTTTTGTGGTGCTGATTCTGACACAAACCTATACGGCTGGTTTGACATCTTTTTGAGCTATCCAACAGCTTCAACCAAGTGCTACTGATGTAACTCAACTCCTCAAGAACGGGAACTTTGTTGGCTTCCAACAAGGCTTTTTTGTTCAAGGGATTTTGACAAATGAACTTGGATTTCTTGTTCAAAAGCTTAGGCCTTATAGATCCACACTAGAGATGGCTCAACTTTTTGAACAAGGCAAAATTTCTGCAGCTTTTGATGAAACCCCTTTCACCAACCTCTTTCTTTCAACTTATTGCTCTCAGTCCAATTTGTCGGCGGTTTTGCCTTTGTAAGTAGTTTACTTTTTCCGTTTTCTCATTGGCATGCATTCTCTAATTAAACTTAATTCGAACCGTCTGTGGCACATGAAACTTGAACACAGTGGAGACTAGCTGTCATGTCACATTGACATTTGTGGGAACAGATTAGTGAACAAATTTGGGTTTTCTCATGTGGGATTATTGACCTTTATCTGGTTTTGTGACTTATTACAGGCCTTCCCAAAAGGTTCACCTCTGGCACTTGATGCTTCAAGAGTCATCACAAGTCTGTTTGAGAAACATGAAATGGAAACTCTGATGGACAAATGGTTCAAGGGGCAACCAAGTTGTAGGGAATCCAATGACATCAGCATGGGCCCTTCCACCAATCCTATGAGCCTTGAGACTTTGTGGGGCTTATTCCTGATGGTTGGGGCTGCTGCATCATTTGCTCTTCTGGTACATGCAGCCATATCGCTCTACCCGAAAGGCACTTCTGGTCCAAAAGACTTTCTCTTGACAACAATTCGATATGTATCAAACAGACCAGCCATCATTCTGCAAAATAGAAATGTTCATAGTATAGTTTCAGGGCAATCGAGTCATTCAAAAGACAACAAATCAGATACGGTTATCAGAAGAAGGCAATAAAGGCAAGAAACACCTACCGGGGTTGGTGAATTGCATCCCAATGGTCAAGCAATCCAAAATATTCAATGCCCGCAATTTAGACTGTAGATACATAACAGATGCAGTGGAAGAATTACATTTTTGTAATTTCATTAAGGAAGCTTAGGGATGGTTAAGTTGTATAAATGAAAAATCAACTTACTTTGGGTTTGATCATATGAGACACCAATCTGATGAAACTTGAAAACCAAAATCCATTTCATATTTGTTTGAACCACAATCTGAGCTTGCTATAAAACAAGCTTTAAACAAATTTTTAACTTAACTACCAAGTACCAACACTACACAAGCCTATCTACACAAACCAAACGAGCCCATGGAGACACTGAATGCAAATTAAAAACTCCAATTAGCTAAACTACCCACAAGACGATTCTTTTCCCTATAGATGTGGTAGATATCATAAAGTGCAGTCAGTTGCATTTAGTTGCAGCAGCTAGAAATCAAAGATTCAGGAGGATGAAAGTGATTATCCCTTCCACGAACATTTCTGACAAAATTCACAGCACTGGCAGAGCCATTTCAATGCAAAGATTTGTGATTCCTTTCTTCATAGCAAGCTTCAAACCAAAAAATATGCCCCAGATCTCCACCTCAAGGGAATCACGAATAACACACCCAGTACCAATACTTCCAGAGGCACTTCGTCTAGAATTATCAATATTTAGTTTAAACTTACCACTGGGACCTGTATTTCCTACATGTATACAAGGTCTATAGTTGAAGGCACTTGTTCTTTAAGCTTCTTCATTTGAACACCTCTCGCCATTTTTCTCCATGGTCTCTCCTCTTCCGCCTCCTCCTCTATTCCTTTCATAACAATTTTCTCCAGTTTCACAGCAGTTTTTGCCAAGTATCTGACCAGTTCAAATTCGCTTGCATGACCGTCATACCCTACCAATTCCACAAACTTGAGGCAATTATGGGAGCATTTCGGGGCCCGCTTATATTTTATGTTTCTTCTATTGGATGTTGTGTAGTCCCTCTGCAGAAAGGAAAGGAACTAATAATTCCGTTGAATCTACAGCTACCAAACAGAATTCCCATTACCCTCACAAGCTTTTAAAAGAAGAAGTGCAAATATATCCTAGAATATGAACAGTGGCAGGATGAAACCATGGATTTAAAATATTGACACTGATTTGTCTATAACTTTAGTTTTGAGCAACAAAAAGAAACAAGTGTCAGTCAAAGTTGTTCTTTTAGTCCTGTGTTCTGCTCAAGCATAATTATGTACGGAAAAAAATGGACTCAAGGACACAATTAGGAGCATGACCAACAGCTTCCGATTTCTAACTCTGCACTAGACACCAACTGATGCAAAGTTCAATCATATTGGTATTCTATTTGTTTTTTTCCTCAGAAAGAGTTGGTAATGAATTGGATAGTATAGAAGCAAAAAGATCTAACTAGTTGAAACTGATGTTCCTTACCAAAAGTGAAGAACAGATACCTCGTTAATGGAACATATTCAAATAGAGGAACTAAACCAGAATATACAATATAATTAAAATGTGCATTATAGAAACCTGCCACTCTGAAATAAAATTCATTTAACCAAAATAAAATGCTCATCAACTATAAAATATATATAGGAAAAAAAGATATGACAAAGAATGATGAAAAGTTTGAAGAAATAATGCTAAAACAGAATTTTAACCTAAATGGCCTACCATATCAGTGTGGTAAGTGCTTGTGTGTGTGCGTGCACCCATATAATCTTTTAGCTCGTTTTTATAAAGTGGTAAACATAATTTTAGAATTCTATATGACATGTGCATGTTTCAGTACAAAAGTAAAAGATGAATTGCATAAAAGCATCATAAAAGTTCAAAACCACCTGATGAACATAAACAAAACCACCGAAAATGCGCATAAAAATACAAAGTTTTACAGTGAAAATATCCATACCTGTAAGTTCAACACAAGTCTTTGCAAGCCAGGAGATACCCTCATGAAGGAAGTTAATTGAAGAAGAGCACGAGTATCATCTTCTTCAAATGATAGTTCCAAATGCTTTAGATTAGCTAATTTAGGAAATACAAGATCCCTCTTGTACGCCTGAAAACCAAATAAGGGGTAAGGCACTAACAAAATCCAACAAAGAGAAGTGAAAACCAAGACATGGCAATTACAGATACTAGGTACTAACCATTGTTTCATGATTCAGTTTGAGACTTTCTAGCTGAGAAAGACAGCACAAAAATTGGGTGAAGACAACCTCCATGAAATTATTGCAGATACAGTCTTCAAAAATGGATACCTCAACAAGTTGCGGTACATTCCTAATAAGCAAGCTTATCTCATTTCCGACATAACTAAATGAAACAAGGTTTGCATCACAAATATCAATGCTTTCAAGGTTGTTACATCGTTCAATCACTAAGTACTTCAATGCAATTGATGGACCACCAACCCTTAGAGTTACCAAATTTGGGGAGTCAATCACTGTTAAGCTTTCTAGAAATGGACAATTAAACAAGAAGTACTCAAGAACTTCTTCAGCCACATCAACATAATTGAAATGAAGAATTTTGAGGGACTTAAATCCAAGGTATTCACCAGCACTAAGAGTTGGTGTAGAAGCAGACCCGCTTTCTATACCTAAAAGTTCATGGGGGATATTATAGCAGGATTTCCGCCGACGGTAGATACCATATTCTGAGAAGTCCAACTCAAGAATTTGAACACCTTTTCTCTCTGCAGATTGAATCCATTTATTAATGGAATTTGAAAAACTATTATCTAAATCAAAAGCAACCCTGAATAGTTTGATGTTTGGCCCTGTATGCCCTTCCACCATACTGTTCACCCAATCAACAAATCTACAGATTTTCTGCTCTCGATTTTCTCGATTGAGGTCAATCAAACTGCATAAAGTATTCCCAGAATCAAAGTTGAGAGTCCTTGTAGACTCCAACACATACCGCCACACATACCTCCATCTCTTAGAAAGGATACTAGTAGCTGTTGCATCCTTTAGAGGCAAGAAAGTCAGTATACTAACAATAACTTCATCTGTTAACTCACTGATTCGGTCTGGCAAGTTGTAGTTATCCATATTTGTCTTCTTCTTTTTCAAGTGGGAATCACCCTATGAATTGAATAAAAAAAATAATAATAATAAGAAGCAATAAAACTAAAAAAAAGATAGCAAAGGTATGAGAGTAACCAGGTGATCTTCTCTTTCATTTTTCACTTAAATTCTTAATTTATTTAAGAGATAGAATTACCAAAAGAATTATGACAGCAATTGGAAAACCAAACCAAAGAAAATCAACCATTGAAATTTGCAAAAGCAACTAAGGAAAAATGCTGCTCTTATAGTGAAGTAGGATTTGAAGAAGGCCTGTGATAGAGTGAAGTGGGACTTTGTTTTGGCAGTGATGCTGAAAATGGGGATTGATCCATCTTGGATAGTCTTGTCTTACTTAATGAATCATCTCAGTGACTTCCTCAGCATTTGTAAATGGGAATCCAAGCAGGAAAATTAAATCATCTAGAGCCCTAGGACTGGGGTATCCCTTTACGCTCTATCTGTTTCTTTTTGTTGGTGAAACTTTATCTCAAATAGTTCAAAGTTCCTGTTAAGTTAATTAGTTGCAAGGGGTGGCACTTTAGAAGAATGACCCAATATTGAGTCATCTGCTACTTGCAGATGATTCACTATTTATTTGAATGTGGCTGTAGAGAATAGAAAGTAAACTACCAGGACCTGGATTCTATAAGCTCATTTGGTGAACTATAAGTCAACTGTCCTGTTCATCCTAATACTCCTGCTGATTTTCAGTAAAGTATTTTATGAAGTACTCAAGATCAACACCATAAGCCCAGGAGATTATATAGGACTTCGAACTATGTGAAGCAGCTCTAAGAAAGATGACTTCCCTATGTCAGAATATCATTTTAAAGCAGATGAAAAGCTGGTAAAAGGACCCTAACTCTAAAAAAGGGTTCTAGAGCTTCTGGGTCACGGACAAGCATTCTTGAAGGTCGAAAACTTTTTACTCATAGCTCAATGTGGCAAATTAAATTTAGTCATAGTATTGACATGTGGAATTCTCCTTCAATGTCTACATTCCTGATTATATAAAGTAATACTTAATACTTTATAATGAAAGGAAAAGCACAAAGTTATCCTATCAGCCTGGCCCTGACTGATCTTTCTACAAAAGTTCGTGCCTTGTTGGGTAAGGACTCACATTCTTGGAATCACACAGCTATATAATTCTTGTTTTCTGCAATTGAGAATAAGGCAATTGGAAACATTCCCTGTGAGCAGAATTGACTGGTAGCCACTGCCAAAATCAGGAATTTTTTTTTTTAAAGTTCAGGTTTTTAGAAGGAGAATTGTTAAGAACCCACTCATTCCTGCATTGCAGAACTATCCACAATCTGAGGAACATTTATTTGTTATTGTTTCTTACAGAAAAGAACAACTATCAAGAAAGTAACTCAGGGTCAAGAATTTCTGACCTGCATTGCTTTTTGTTCTTTTGGGTTATAATCAAAACTCATCAGCGAGGTTTATCAGCAGGAAAAATCTCAGATTTATGGCTCAATGGGCTCGTCAGGCTGAAGCTAGAGCCGCAGTTATTGGTGTAGATATGGCTAAAGATCGAGGCTTTGAAGAAAATTGATGAGGTTTTCTTCAGAAGTTGTAGCTAGTTTGTTGACCAAGAGAGATCACAGACTCACAGCCAAAGCTTCGACCGATCCTCTCTCATTCGGATTTTGAGTGATAAATTGATAATAACCTCGTCCGTGTCCCGCGGACGTTGGCAACGATTCAACTGTTTCAGTTCTGTTCTGTGTTTTGTTTTGTCGGCATGGGCTTCAAACTTTCTTCAACGGTGACCCAATCGCCTAGTCCAGCTGGACCTATACAAGCATGGCCCTTCACCAACAGGGCAAGATAACCTGTTTATCTTTACCAACATATTAAAAACCGCAAAAGTTAAAAAAAGCAGTCTCATTATATAAATCTAACATTTAACGAAAAATTTAACATTTTGATCCGTATTTTATTTTCTTTCAAAGAAAAAACGAAAAAAATTAACAAATGAATATGAGAGAGAAATTATATGGAAACAAATCATTGATATCAGAATATTTTGCAGAGGACCAAAAAAAAATGAAAACATCATTGATAAATGACCGTTTTGAGCTTCCCTCTCAAATATCTGAGAAAGCTGCTGGGTTCGGCCGAGACTCACTGACTCAGATGATGATGATGCGGACTTGTTCTTGTTATTGGAAGAACTGCAGCAGCAGCAGCAGAGGTGTGCCTTGTCTTCACTCTTGTGTTGTTTTCGTCAACAATTACTTTGAAGCTTTGTTTCACTCTCAACCTTCTAAACCAATCAAATCTAGAAGAACCCAACTAGAGCAAGGTTCTCCGTTCCAATCAAATATTGAGTCAAGTTGCCAAATTAAAACACTATTCCCAAGTCATCCCTTTGTATAACCAAATGGGTTTGTATGCAATTGGTCCTGATGTTTATATGCTCACCATTGTCATTAATTGCTTTTGTCATCTGAACCAAATGGGATTTAGTTTGTCAATCTTTGGGAAATTGTACAAATTGGGTTTTGAACCAAATGTCACCAACTTCACCACTCTAATCAAAGGCTTTCTTCTTCAGAATAGAATGGCCGAGGCTGCCGGACTTGTCAAAAGAATGATGGAGGCCGTTAATTGTAAGCCCGATGTGGTTACCTTCGGCACACTAATAAAGGGCTTTTGCATGAAAGGTAACAACACTGGTGCTATCCATTTGCTTAGGAAGATGGAGGAAGGAGCTTGCAAGCCTGGAGTAGTTGTCTACAACACCATCATTGATAGTCTCTGTAAGGATGGTCTAGTTCTTGTTGCATTGAAACTCTTGTCCGAAATGACAAGTAAGGGTATTGCCCCAACTGTCATTATCTACACCTCTTTGATTCATGGCGTTTGCAGATTAGGGGAGTGGAAAGAAGCTACGACGAGATTGTTGAATGAAATGGTGAGCAAAAATATCTTCCAAATGTTCTCACCTTCAGTGTCTTGGTAGATACACTTTGCAAGGAGGGAATGGTCGAGGAAGCGAAAAGCGCGGTTGAAATGATGATTCAAAGACATATTGAACCTGATATGGTTACATACAGTTCACTTATGGATGGTTATTGTTTGCGAAGGGAAATGGAGGAAGCAAGAAAAGTTTTTGACCTAATGGTTAGCAAGGGCTTTGTGGCTGATGCTTATAGTTATAGCATATTGATAAATGGATATTGTAAGCATAATATGATCGATGAGGCCAGGAGTCTTTTCAAAGAAAGGTCTCGTAGGGGAGTGGTTCCGAATACAGTTACTTACACCTCTCTTATGGATGGTTTCTGCAAAGTTGGGAGAATACAAGATGCCCAAAAAGTTGTTCTCTCAGATGAAACTTGTGGGCAACTTCCCATTGTTCAAACTTATGCTGTTCTGCTGAAGGGCCTATGTGAAAACCAGCAACTTTCTATGGCAATGGAAGTGTTTATGGAGATGGAAGGTAAGAACTTGTATCTAAATATTGTGATCTACAATTTACTTATTGAAGGTTTGAGCAGAGGTGGAAAAATAGAATCTGCAAGGGATCTCTTTCGTCGTTTATCTTCGAAGGAACTTGAACCTGATGTGAGGACATATACTATAATGATCAATGGACTCTGTATCGACGGCCTAACAAATGATGCAGAAAAGCTGCTTTGAGAAATGGAAGAGAAAGGTTGTTCTCCAAATGGTTGCACCTATAACACGATTATCCGAGGGTTGATCAATAACAATGAGACAGTAAGGGCAATGGAACTTATTAAAAAAATGGTGGAGAGGGGTTTTTCTGCAGAAGCATCAACTACGAAACTTGTACTTGATTTGTTGTCTAGAGATAAAATAGATCCGACGTTGTTGCCGTTGATAGAAAGATCGTAACCAAGTTAATCTGTATGTAGTAGAGTTGGAACAGATCTTTCTCATCAACTTTGAAACTGCTGGACCATGAGGCATGTGAAGATTTCAATCAAAAAAACCTTTCAGTGTGAAGTCATCACTATTATATGTTGACTTATTACTTAAAATGCATAGTATAATCCATTTTGTTTCAAAATGCACTCAGAATTGCAATTTGCGTCTCTTTATTCTCTAAATGATTACATCGTCAAAATTATTAGATTATTTTACTAACATCATTACAGATGCCGTTTAAAATGTTTATGTTTAAAATGTTTATATCGCAGTAAAGTGATAATAATTAAAAGGCATTTTGGACAATTTATCACTATTATATGTTGACTTATTACTTAAAATGCATAGTATAATCCATTTTGTTTCAAAATGCACTCAGAATTGCAATTTGCGTCTCTTTATTCTCTAAATGATTACATCGTCAAAATTATTAGATTATTTTACTAACATCATTACAGATGCCGTTTAAAATGTTTATGTTTAAAATGTTTATATCGCAGTAAAGTGATAATAATTAAAAGGCATTTTGGACAATTTCATAAATTGATGCACAGTGCATCATTTCTTCCTCTTCCTCTTCCTCATCCATCGCCAGAGTCTGGATGCCCATCTCTAAAGCTAAGAAACCCAAGACCCAAAATTCTCCATCATTACTCAATACTCAGACTCTACACAAAGGCAGCCCTCAGTTTGAATTACGAAACTGAATTCTAGACAGAAATGGCTGTTAAATTCGGTGTCGGCGAGACGTTCTTCCGCCATGAGAGCGCCACCGGCTGCGACCTCCGCGTGCTCACCCCGCGCTGACAAGAAATCAAAAGGGAAATTGAGAGTTCTTGATGCATTGTGTGGTTGCCATCGAATCCGTGGCGGATTTTGTTTTGGCAAATTATGCAAATAATGAAAATAAAAATTATTACAGAGAACTTGTAGCATGTAGAGAGTAATGGGGTTTTGGTGTGGGGTTGCAGAGGAATGAGAGAGGGGAATTGCGAGTGAGAGAGAGAGAGAGATAAATAGCGATTAGTTTTAGATTAGCTAGGTGGGTAAGGGTTTGTCGGCGTCGAGGCCGTTCATGAGCTTCCATAAGTTAACTGGCGTTTTAATGGTGTTAAGTGAAATAATTCAACGGTTTTGATGATGTACTTGTTCAGGGAGTAAAAAGAGGTAAATTGTAATTCTTAACATATTTTGAGACTAAATAGACTGCTCTGAGTGTATTTTAAGTAATAAATCATATATGTTTATACGAGAACACAACTTGATACAATATACAAAAAAGAAAAAGTAGGGCTTTTGCCACATTTAGAGAATCACATTCCTCTTGATATTTTCCTTTCATTATTCACAGCTCTGTTCAAGTTTTCTCCATAATTTCTTTGATGCAGAAACAACGAATGATATACGTATATAGAGTCTGCTCTTTACCATTTACGCAGACCACACCTCACGGAGCAGTTCATACCTTGCATTCGTGCAGGCATGACCAGGAGTATGCTCATGTTTTCCATTTCCATTTCCCATGACGGTTGGAGATGATGGTAATTTGTCAATGATGGATGTAAGGGGAGAATCGAGCTCCTCTAGCTCCTCGTCACTCGTATATCCCTTTCTCTGTACAGCTGAGATGTTCCTTTCCAATTGACATCTTCCTCCGGCTTCTGAAACTTTTTCCGCCACATCAGTTGAGGACGGTGGGGTGTACACAACTGGTGCTGCTGTATAAGGGAAGCTTCGTGAAGTTTCTCCTGACAATCTGCGCTCCACGATGCTCTGAACAAACAATGAAGGAATTTGTAAATGTTGTCATTGAATTTACAAAAGCTTTGCATGGAAACCTATTGCATTGCTGCAAGGGGTGTTGAAGGAAAGCAGAATCATACCTCAGCATTCAGTGCCTCCAGAACGGCTCCTGGGACGGCATCTGGACAGAACTCATCTGGAGTGAAGTTGCAAAGTATACGCTTAACTAATGGAAGACTAATCGATGGGCACACCTAGTAAACATGAAAGAAACAAAGTTTAATCAGCCCAACATGAGGGAAAATTAATGACAATAGAAGAAACAATAAAATTAGGCAGGTGGACTTAATGGCACTGGAATTGGAAAAGTTACCTCCTTTCTGATTGATTGGTCGATGAGCATGTCTTTGGGAAGCATCAAAAGATCACTCAGGGAATTGAGAAGAAGGAAGGGTTTAGGTTCACCATCTCCACTCTGCCTGTCACCATCATCACTGCTGGGCTGAGTTTCTTGCGGGGAATCATCAGCATCCATGTCAAACATATCACTGAGCCATCTAGACCAATTTCCAACCTGCATGACATGCACCCTCCACATGCTTTAATTCTAGTAATCACAATATTTTTCCAAATAATACCCTAGGAACAATTCTAGTATCACATGCCACTTTCTGTCTTTCTGAGTTTCATAAGCTTAATTGGATGTAAATAAATCATCCAGTTGACAGGTGTCCATTATTACCAGTAACTAATGATGTTCCATCTTAACCCTAACATGTGCCCCTAATGGAACTTAGATTAACAACATATTGATTTAAAGTATTAGCATTCTTATGTAAGGATCACAACAGTAGCAATATTGAGGCCTAGCCTTCCAATGGATGAACAGCCAGTTTCCTTAAGGCAATGCTGTTAAATATGGTAACCATGTGAAATGAATATTTTTTATAGAAAAAGAAGAAAAACAAGTATTATGCTTACAGAATTTTTTAGTTGTGCACCAGACCCAAAACTCAAATCACCCGCGGGAATAGGTAGAACCCTGGAATCAACAATGGGATCTGACACTGGATCAGTTGGGATTTCATGGGCTGACTCACGCAGAATAGCATTGAACATTGCTACGTCTAGCCTCGCGACACATTCTCCCATAACCTAAAATGAAAACTGTATCTAGTTAAACTTCCAAAGTAGAAGGAACACTCAGACAAACTGTCTACTGAAGAATTAATGAAGATGAGAAACTTTGGTGGCTTGAGATGAAAATTTAGTGTCGCCACAAAGACAAGTTAAATGGAAGAGGAAGCTTAGATAGATATTTAAGGATTCCATACCTTTCTTGCCAATACAGGCAAGCAGCCACACTTGTGACCCCCTGCTCGAACAGGACAGAGTCGTTGGGAAGCATCCTGGAAAGCATTTTTCCATAGTTCGACAGAAAAGCTGCCTTGCTTCTGATCACCCAGTGCAGGTCCAGACAACCTTACAATAGTCTTATTATTAGACGAATACTCAGCTGGAGATTGCATATTCGGAGTCAAAGCCTAAAATGATAACATCCAAGTCAGAAAATATAAGGATAAAAGCCCATGAAACTCACTTTCAAAACATAATTAAGTCCAAATAAGTTCATAAATGTATTAATTCAGGGAAAATGGCCTTAGACATGCAACTTAGCCGTTAAAAGCAAATTTAGGTTAAATTATTTACTATGCTTCAAAGCACAATCACATATCATACGATATTTTGTGTAAATGTACCTGCCACCATACTGACTCAACTATCCGGGAGAAAATCCAGGATTCAACTTTTTCTAATGCAGCTGTGAAGGTTCCGGTCTCTTGCCAGTCATCAGCAAACTGCATAAAACCGTTCATTTGTTTACTACCAGGACTAACTTTCCATTTGAGTGCTGCAGACTTCAGTTCACTTCTCTTGTTAACCTCATTTGACTCAGCAAACTTTCTTGAAGGACTTGAGTGGCATGAAATGCCAAAAGCTTGAGATATGATCTCCCTTAGCACAACAGTGTTTGATAACCAGAAGGTCAACCTTCCAAAGGAGAAAAGAAAAATTAGCTTACAGAAAAATGAGAAAATTTTGCAACATTATGAACTAGAAATGACAATTTTTACCTTGGAACATCATTGCCACAGGACTTTGCAATCAAAACAAGCCCTGATGTAGTGTTTTTAGCAATTGTGGCTCGCTTGTCTTGAGTCCAATGCTTACAAGCATGAATGTAAAGTCTAGAAATGCGCCGAGCAGGTGTGTGCACTTTATGTGCGGAGCTCCCATGCTCTGGTACAACAGAATAGAGCGAAATTTCAAGAGCAGCAACTTCTCGTAGCTCTTCTTCAAGTCTCTCGATTCTCATTTCCATTTCTTCAACCTTTCGTTCCAAAACTGTTTCATCCTCTTGTTCACCATTTTCTTCCACATCTCCTGTTTCATCGTCACTTTCAACACTCTGGGCACCATTTGAGGCCCCATCAAGGCTACGACTTCCTTTTACCACTTTAATAGGCTTATCGTCAACTTCATCAGATGATTCTGAAGAGGGTTTGGAGGAAACTTCTGTAATGCTAGAACCATTAAAAGCAACTTTATTTGAATTACTGGAGTTTTTGGCAGTGTGATGTAATGCCTTGGCTTTTGACTTACTAGACTCACTAGTACACCTCTCCCTCGGTCCATGAGAGCTCACTGAGGAATTCTTCTTTCCAATAATTTTGGGAACCCTTGAAGCTCTTTCTACTTTCTCATCCTCTGGGGTAGGTGAATCCCCTTGAGAGGATACAGAATCCTTTATTGTCTCGCAATCGGACACCTCTTCCTTTCCCTGCTTACTTTCTTTTTCAAAATCACTGGAATGATCATCTAAAATATCATCAACGTCCTCTTTGGAAACCATCGGGTTGGCTTTCAGATCTTGAGGCACCTCCTCAAACCTGTTGACATCATCTACATAATGTATAACCAAGTTTTCATTAACTTCAGAGAGCTCTGTGCCCGTGTTTGAATCACTTACTAAAGCACGGGGGTCTGCTCTAGAATAAGAGTCTTTAGATTCAGTTTCTTTTCTATTCAGTGTCTTGCCAGGAGTCCCTTGAGTCAGTTTTTGGTCCCTCCTTTCAGTCCTTCCAGAGCGCTTGGTGCTTTTAGTATTTGTGGTTTTCCTTTTTTCCACCTCCTTCATGCCTAACAAGGTTTAGTTCCTCCAGTTACAACAGCCAAATGAAAACACTGTGACATGGAAGAGAGAAAACAATCAACAACTAAGGAAAAATCTTATTACAATCAGAGTGAAGATTCAAGCGGGGGAAAACTAAAAGCAAAGGAAAGAAAGAACCAAACACTGGATACATAAAGCAAGGATTTAAACTACCTCTTATCAGTGACCTCTCCAAATTGTAAATGCATAAACCAGAAAACTTCTTCCGGGCTTTTCCTTACGTATTTCAAGATTATTTTGGTAAGCCTGCAAATAAGACATTTTCCAGGTCATCAACTGGAGACTTCTGCTAACTTCGACATAAAACAAAATTACAAGAGGACGCTCCGCTTAGCACACTTAATCACCACACAAAAAGCAAGAACTTTATACCTCCTGTGGGGTAGTTTTCATTTCCCATCTCATGGAAAACCCTTTTCTCTCCTCTTAGCCCTATGCCTCTCTAGGGGTATTTTTTTTTTATCTCAATTCCATTCATTTAATATCCCTTTGATGTCATTGAGATAAGAGATGCCGTTTCTAGGCTATCTCTTTCTATTTCGAAGTTTATAACCCAATGAAGAGCAAGCTCTTGACAACTCTATTGACAGTTTACCTCAACAGGGCATTTTGGTTTCAATTTTTATCT